>CM029376.1:857813-915313 GCA_017165825.1 Hepsetus odoe
AGATTATTCATTTGCGAGTTTTGCATCCAGCGCCATGGCAACCAATTCAGCCGTTCTTTCTTTTTTTTATATATATTTGTCATAGAGGTCCTCATAAAATGAATGTAAAAACAATGACGTTAACTTTTTTCACAATGGTGTCTGATAGATTTTCCTTCAGTGAAATGATTGTTCATAATAGTTCAGAAGGTGATATGCAAATGAGCTGCTGATCAATCAGCGTTATTGAAAAAGCGACCAATCCAAGATCAGAGTCAGTGAGCGTTTGGATGAAAGGTGTTCACGTAACTCAACAAAAATCAAATGATTCGGGCAACATTTTAACCCCTAAAGATGCAAAAATTGAAACATATTCAACATTTCCTTTTGATATAATTTGTGGCCTTTGTCACATTTCTGATTCATCAACGTGTTTGTTAATATGTTGCCATTTGCAAGCAATAGATCTCAGTGCTAGGTTGTTTAAAAAGTTTGGGTTTGTAAGTAAACACTTTAGAGAAGATGGTTAAAATTATCATTTTTTTAAATTAAAATGATAAAATGAAGATTTGAAATATGAGTGATATTTTGAGGGGGCAAATACTTTTTCTTGGCATTGTAATAAACCGAAAGCCTCTATGTGCATGAAAAAGTTTCGCATGAACCTTCCAGTTGCTATGACATGGTTTCTAAATAAAAGAAGTAGGACGCCGCTGTTCTGGGGTCTGCTCCCGTTACAGAACACACTCCAACCCCATTCAGATCAAAAACACCATCTTTTTGACAACAGAACCCAAAGCAACACTGAAACAATACTTTTCGGTTCATGTATTTAACAAGGTTAATATCATCAAACTCTCCTCTTTATCACCTTCCTCACTTTGTGCTCCATCCCTGAGAGGAAGGATCTCAGATTGCATAATTTAAAGGAAAGGTAAGAGGGTTTAAATAGTTTCAAACTGTTCCAAAACTTCGTTTTTAAAAGGCCCTGAAAGGTGGTTTTGTTGAAGAAATCTTTGAAATCCCAAAAAAGTTTGAGGTTCATCTTTTGCATTCACACCTTTATTTTTTTAGGAATGGAACTGCTGAAGGACAAAATTTTTGGCTCTCATTTTCATTACAGCCCAAGAAGCAATGTGGGATCGTCAGAAAACAGCCGACTTACAAACACAACCTTTGGGACGTCCTTTAAGAGCTGTGAAGGAATGGAAAGGCAGCCGAAGTGGAGGTAAAGTAGATGAAAAAAGTGAAAGTGACAACCCTTGTCATTGCGAGGTCACGGCACAGCACACATGAACCACAACGAAATTGGACCTCTGCATTTAACCCATGCAGCAGTGGGCAGCTATTGAAAGCGCCCAGGGAGCAGTGATGGGGACAGTACCTTGCTCAAGGGTACCTCAGGGCAACCTATTGGAAAGGGGTTTGAACCCCCGATCCTCCGATCATGCGGCTAACGCCCTAACCGCTAGGCCACCGCTGCCATTTTGGGTATCATCAGCATAGCAGTGAAACCTTGGTTCCTGTCTTCTTCTTCTTCTTCTTCTTCTTCTTCTTCTTCTTCTTCTTCTTCTTCTTCTTCTTCTTTCGGCTTATCCCGTTTAGGGGTTGTCACAGCAGATCATCCGTCTCCATTTCTTCCAGTCCTCTGCATCTTCCTTCTTCAAACCGACCGCCTGCATGTCCTCTCTCATTACGACCATGGTTCCAAATATATATGTAAAAAAAAAAAAAAAAAACATATATATATGTATATATATATATATTTTTTTAATGCAACCTATTTAGATTTAATGCAAAGTGCATAAATACATATATATATACACTACTGTGCGAAGGTTTTAAGCAGGTGTGAAAAAATGCTGTAAACAGAACGCTTTCAGAAATATAAATAACAATTTTTTTTTTTTTTATCAATATACAAAATGCAAAGTGAGCGAACAAAAGAAAAATCTAAATCAGATCAATATCTGGTGTTTCTACCTTTTACCTTCAGACCAGCATCAGTTCTTCTGGCCCCACAGAGCCCTGATCTCCACACCATCCAGTGTGTCTGGATCACATGAAGAGACAGAAGGATGTGAGGAAGCTACATCCACAGAAGATCTGCGCTCAGTTCTCCAAGATGTTTGGAACGACCTACCGGCCGAGTTCCTTCAAAAACCGTGTGCAAGTGTATCTAGAAGAACTGATGCTGTTTTGAAGGCAAAGGGTGGTCACACCAAATATTGATCTGATTTAGATTCTCTTTTGTTCATTCACTGCATTTTGTTGATTGATGAAAATAAATGATCAACACTTCCATTTCTGAAAGCGTTCTGTTTACAGCATTTTTTCTTTTGCCTAAAACTTTTGCACAGTACTATATATATATAGATATATATATATTCACATGGGTGAAGTTGGGAAGGTTAGGAATTACTGATCAAATGATGTTTTCCTGAGATATAATTGATGACAACAAGATATTATAAAGCTGCTAATTATGAAAACAAACAACCAAGAGACAAAGGGAAAAAACAGAAGATAATAAGTTAATTAGGGAGGAGTGGTAAACATCTCCGGCTTCCAGAGTGAGTGTGTGTGTGTGTGTGTGTGTATATGTGTGTGTGTGTGTGTGTGTGTGTGTTGGGGAGGCTGTTGTGTGTCTGCTCTTTGAAATTTCCTCTCCTCCACAGGCCACATTTAGCTCTCTCTTTACCAGCCGAGGGAAAAGGCATTACAGCCCCAGTCGTCTGTAAACAAGCCTGGCCGGCTGTTTACGCCCGTCACAGCTAAGGACCTGTTGTAATAGTTTTTTCATGGTCATTTCACACAATCAAATTATGCCAAGAGAAGCCAGCGAGGGAGGAAAGAAGTGGGAGAAAAAAAAAGTAGAATAAATAAGGGAGGAGGTGGGGGAAGTAAATGAGAGGAAAGGAAAATGTTTCGGTGCGTTTAATCCAAAAATAAAACAAATAAATATATAAATGTGGGCCCGATGAATGGTATTGTGAACTTCCTTCTTCTCCAGTGAATGCAGCCATTCTTTCTTTTTCTTATTTTTTTCCTTTCTGGAGGAGAAATCGCTGTGAAATTGAAGGCAGACTGACCTGCGAAGGCTGCCGAGAGATGAGGAGTGGAAACGTGGCGAGATTTTTGCTTTACATTTCCGTGTCCGACAGCATGGCCTCGTAGGAGACGGCTATAAACTCAGGGGCTCAGCGGATATGAAGGTCTGAATGGAGTGTGTTTCAAGCTCCACGCTGCTTTAAAACATTGTTATAGCGCTGAAGGGTCGTTACTACCTTTAAAAAAACCACAAACAGATTAAATTCGGCTTTAAAAAATTACTGGAACGTGAAGAAATATCGCTTTTAGTCGTCTGATGTAGGTGTGTTAAAGAAACTACTGAAATTTAAGAAGCGGGGCTTCTGAGGAGGCTTCAAAGAACCTTTAATTTGATTGGTTTCAGCTTTTTAAAGAACCCCCCCATTGAACAGTTATTTTGGGAGCCACATGATCGCTCCAAAGAGCTTTATATTTCAACAAAATTAAAAATGTAACTTCTGTTCCATCTGCTGCCTACAGCTTTCCCCAGGAGCCCAGACTAGAACCCCCTTCTGAAGACAGTCTTGCTGAAATCTGACTGATCAATCAATCAATCAGTCAATCAATCAATCTATCTTCTTCTTCCTGTCTTTGCATTCTTCTGCTCCCATTAGGGGTCGCGAATGTCCATCTTCATTTCTTCCTGTCCTCTGCATCTTCCTTTTTCACACCTGCATGTCCTCTCGCACCACGTCCAGAAGCCTCCCCTTTGTCCTTCCTCTTCTCCTCTTAGCAGATCCATCCTCGACATCCTTCTCCTGATATACTCTTCGTCTCTCCTCTGCACATGTCCAAAGCAATCGCGTCTTCACTTTGTCTCCAAACTGTCCAACCTGAGTCCCCCTAATAAACTCATTCCTAATCCTGTCCATCCTCATCTCTCCCACCACAAATCTTAGCATCTTTGACTCCTTTTCGTCTTTCATCAGCATCACCGTCTGCAACTCCTGTAATAGCTTGTTTCAGTACCATCCAGTAAAACCCGCCTGTCCCAAATCATTCAGCTCCTGCATCCCTAGTGGCTGGGTTATAAACAAGCAAACAAGCAAACAAACAAACACAAAAACAAATATTTCTGTAATTTATTAGCAAAGTCAACATGTTATTTTTCATATTTCACATTCAGACCTCTTCCCCTCGCCCACTCATCCTGAAATATTTACGCAGTTGAAAGGGCAGTAGCCGATGACTTCAAATCGCGTTTTTTCCACCTGTGCACTAATGCAGATGCAAATTAACCTTGAAAATCAATTCTGAACATCTGCCTTTATTATTTATTTATTTGCTCATCTGTGGCTGGGCCTGCGTTCAGAACGGGCGTGGAGGGGAATTCCTAAGATTGTATGCCACCTTTGTGCAATGCATGCTGGGTAAAATGGTGAGACAAAGAATGATGAAAGCACAAAGAGAATACACAAATCTATAACTCTGTCCTAGTGATGTGTCCCAGAACATTACATAATTTGACAAAAATCTTTGATGGTTGCCAGCTGCCGTTTACATCATGAGAAAATACAACTGGATTAAAATGAATTGAATAAAAATGGCCAAAAGGACCTTTTTTCCTAAAAAATTAGAAGATATGGACCTATGATGGTGACAAAACCTTCTCTGGGTCTCTGTTGTGTGTGTGTGTGTGTGTGTGTGAATCATTGTGTTAATTACGAGGCCAAGTCCTGCTCTAGACAGTCTTCTTTGCATTAGTATGGAGCACTAGTGTGAGTTTTAATTTATCCCCCAGTGCATTGGCCTGCACAGGCTCCTTTCTCTAAAGTTCACACCAGCCAGGCCCTGGAGCTTGTCCTCAAGTCTGCAAATTACTCCTCTCTCTCTCTCAGTCACACTCTTTATCTCCTCACCGCTGCCAACGTAACGCTTGTTAATGGCCAGATCTATAAACCCACCCATACGATGGCACCTGAGCGCCGCGCTGAAGGTTATTTCATCGAAAATGTTTGTCTAAGGGCGATCTGACCCAAACCAATTGAAAGCCAGCTGCTTTATTTGCCCTCTTGTCACTCCTTTTATCCTTTACAAAGGTTAAGTGTCGTCTTTCTCACTCGAGACTCCATTGAATAATATTTGCTAGTCCTGCGCAGGCTTGACTCTCTGAGTCTTCCGTCACACGGCGCTCTTTAAAGCTAAAGGAGGGACTGAATAGAAACAAAGCTATGAGCAGGGTCACCGCGGTAACAGGAATCGAGTGGATGTTGCATCTTTATGGCCTCAAGGCCGAACCATTCATTCTTCACATCCCTTATTTCTCGGCCTTTAAGAACTGTGGGAACAGCAGTGAAGTGATGCTGCAGCACTTTATGATGGCTCTCCATCATTTTTAAACTTAAAACTTTAAGTGGAATATTTCATTTAGGAATAAATATATATTGAATTTTGTCTTATGTGGTTTCTGAAACCAGATGACTTACTGTCACCCATCGATCTATTTATCGATCTGTCTTTCTGTTTATCTATCTATCTATCTATCTATCTATCTATCTATCTATCTATCTATCTATCTATATCACAGTTCTGTTTACCTAAACGAAGGTTTAAATGATGAGCCCGATTATATTGCACTAAATCATACTTCATGATGACTGGGCCGGTAGAAATAGTTTCAAAATACATTCTGATAAAATACCTTTGAGCAAGGTAACGTCCCCATCACTGCTCCCCGGGTGTTGGCTATGGCTTCCCCCTGCTGCTTGGTGTGTGTGGGTTAAACACAGAGGTTGCCCTTCATTGTGGTTCACTGTGCAGTGTGTTCACAACGGCAAATAGTCACTTTCACTTCACTTTCACCGTAAAAGTGCATAATTGTTCTTTTAGAAGAGCGATGATTTTCCAACTTCATTTTAGGTGAAACTGGCTACAAATTTGACTGCTGCTGTCTTTATAACAACCTGCTGGAGTTTATATATGTTTATGTCAGAGGTTTATGTACAAATCATGTAGCCTCTGGCCTTCAGTGAAGTGCTACTGAGCGAACTTCTGACTCACGTCAGTGCTGATTGATTGCGTTGGAGAAAATTCTAAGTGCAAATGAGATTTTTGCCAAACTATCGCTTTAAGTTGCAGTGGGCCTCGCTTGGCCATCCAATGAATTCAGCCTCAGAAAGAAGGTCATAAATCTGGGAGCACCGCTTGTCTCGTCCGTTTATTTGTGACGAGTGATAAAAAGCCCTCGACGTCTGATTGGTCGGATTGGCGTGTAGGAATGAATCAACCCAGGTTGGTAAACCCAAACACACACACACAAACAGCTTCACACATGTCTGAATTACCCTAATGGAATATGAAATCAGATGGAGCTTATTTAAAGCGATATGATGAATGGGGCCTGAGGCTCTTTGAAGTGCAGGAGTGATTGGGTTGCAGTCCATAACAAAGACCGTGGTGGAGTTCGGCGGGTTAGATTATAGAAGGCTATTTGGGAAACAAGCGACGATGTTATATATTTCCGCCCACGCCCACCTTCTTAACTCAAAGGGAATAAGTGGACAGAATCAACTTCGCAGACATCCATCAAACGAAATGAGTTTTTGCGGAAAGCCAAGAACCGAGCCCTGCACTCAAATGAAACCTGCGATCGTGCTCAGCATTCGAGCAGCCTGATGTTTCTTTGAACCGTGGCGGTGTGTATGGGCGAGGGCACACGTGTGTGAGCGCGGGCGCTTTCCTCATTTTTGATAATGGTTTTAACGCAGTCAGCGGGAACAAAGGCATAGATTAATTTCTTCATTTGTTGTTTAAAGAGAGAGCGTGACAGGTCACGGCGTCCAGTGCGCGGCTTGATAACCCGCAGTAATTACAGCAGGCGTTAAGTCTCCCCCTCAGGCCACGATCATTAGCAGAAAATGACCTTTGAAGCTTCACACTGCCAGTCATTAACTTCGGCTGAAAACTCCAGCGTCGATCTGAGATTCTTCTCACAGGCCCTCGGAAAAAGAAAAAAGTAGAAGAAGAAGGAAAAAAGAAAAATCGTCAGATGTTCTGAAAAGTTTGCAGGCTTAGAATGGCCCAGGGTTTATCTGCAGTATGTCAAGTGTTTGAAAGGATGGCATTTGCAGCCGCCGCCCAGGTTCAAAAGCATAAATGCGCCCAAATGCCACTCAAGCCGAATGCGAGGGATTTACATTGCTTTGCACCAAGGGGAGAAATTTCATAAACGGGTTCACGAGCCCGATCCCCCAAACACAAACACCAGCACGATCCATCCGCTTGAACTGGAAATGAAAAAACGACTGATTAAAGCCTCTAACATCGGCGAGGCCTTCATTAAGTACCATCAGAAATTGAACGTCGAAGTGAAAGAACATGAGCCTGGACTGCATTGGTACCTTCTGACCTTTGGTGATCACCAGATGTTCTTTCAGTAAATTGTAGAAGATTATTCATCAAAAAGAGGATTTTTGGGAAAAGATTGGCTTACATTGTTCAGACCTGCCGCCCTGTTAACCTGCAGACCTCTGAGGTGGGAACGGATATTAAACAAAGCAATTATTTGATGAAGTTCAAAGTGATTTTTGAACATTTGTCATGTAACTTCGAGCTTCTGGAGTGTTTCAGACTCTCTGCAATATTTCAACACTGTCCTTTTTAAATTCCTGTTCCTGTGACCTTTAATTAGCACGTAAGCTCGGTGGGTGATGTGTGCTGCTCTGTCATTTGAGCCGAACGATTAATCAAACACATTTAATCTTTTGAATGGATCAAAGGCGGATGGGGAGGCTTTATGGGGAAAAGGTGAGAGAGGAAACAGAGTGAGGAGAAATTCTGCTGTCAGTCACCTCACAGATCCCATTAATGCACAACTGTACTCTGTAACCACTCAGTCACTTAAAGACTTACAGCCTCAGACGAATGAAGCCAGTCTTTCTCTCTTTTACCAGGAAAATAACCCAAACCCAGTCATCCCTAAATGAAGGATGGATGGACTGGATTAACAGACAGCCAAAGGGCTAGATAGATAGATGGATGGATGGATAGATAGATAGATAGATAGATAGATAGATAGATAGATAGATAGATAGATAGATAGATAGAAAGATAGAGAGATACATAGACAGACAGACTATGCTTCAAACCCACCACACTGTGAACTGATGGATGTTTTGGAAGAGTTATTAAGATAGATGGGCGGGCAGCGGTGGCCTAGTGGTTAGGGCGTCGGCCGCATGATCGGAGGATCGGGGGTTCAAACCCCTTCCCAATAGGTTGCCCTGAGGTACCCTTGAGCAAGGTGCCGTCCCCGTCCCGCTCCTCCCTGCGATGGGCTGGCGACCTGTCCAGGGTGTGTCCCCCGTCCTCGCCCTGTGTGCGCTGGGTTGGACGCTAGCACCCCCCCGCGACCCCGCTTGGGACAAGCGGCAGATAATGGATAATGGATTAAGATAGATAGATAGATAGATAGATAGATAGATAGACAGATATTAATAGATAGATTTGGAAAAATGCTATTCACTCGTCACTCACTGTATTTCATCTTCTCCACACATATCCCTCTTCAAACCCACCACACTGTGAACTGATGGATGTTTTGGAAGAGTCATTAAACCATTTACTTGGTCTGGGGGGTAGAACTTCATCCTCTCTACGCTGAAAGCATCAAGCAAGAGGAGAAAAAAGAGGTGATGAAAGTGGCAGCTGCAGGTATTTCTCACAATATCATCAGCATCCTTCATGATGTGTAACAAACTCACTCATTCTCTAGTCACTTAATTCTCATCCATTGTCATCACACACGATAAAAATACACTCCCTCGCCCAATCAGAGCTAAAGAAAGGCTTTCTTGCTTTTATGCTGTTGGAACTCAACTGACCATCGGTCATATCACCCATTTAAGCAGTATTTATCTGTATATGTCAATAATTGTATGAATATGAATATACCATTTTGGAGATTTTGGTCAATCAGTGACAACATGAAGTTCTCCTGAGTGGAGAACACCATGTAAAGTCATCATGAATTGGGAAATACACATTTTTCCACTGCACCAAACTGAATGAAATATGGCCTTTAGATGATTTTCTCTCAACAATAGTTGAAGGTGGACAAGAAGGGAACTTCGGCTGGATGACCTGCACCCCCTTCATCTAGGAGTTCATGAAACCAGTATAGTGAGAGAAGGTTATTCCTGTGTACCCTATCTGCAAATCAAACTGCTGAGTTATGAAGGCCAGACGACAGAAATTAAAGTTGATCTCAGGTTTATGAAGCCCAATAGTGAATATGACCATCACTGCCATTGAGGAACCCTTGAAAAACGTCTTGTTTTCAAAGAGTGTTGTTTAACCAAACAAGCAAACGTCGTCGAGAATCACATCTGAGTCCATTATCTTCCCCGTTACCTTCCATTTAGCGCAAATGATCTCCAGCCACCAGCAGGCATATGTTGGATGTACGTGCTTGATAAACAGCAAACACAGAAGGTCAGGGTGTAATCCCCAGCCAAACACACAACATACACTCGGGACGTTTCAATCTGAGGCTTTGAGGCTTCAATCAGAAGGTCAATTCTGCCGTTGAACCCTCAGATTGCTTTGTATTCCAGCCGCGTTTTTTTTCGTCTTCACTTATTTATCTGTTCTTAATTTGATAAGCTTCAGCATGGCAGAAACAGTCGAGCATACCTAATGAAGTAGTTTATATGCAAATGATGAGCACAAAATAAAGTTAAAGATCTTTGGGGATCGCAACACAACGCCGCACAACACAAGTTCACGCATGGCTCTTGGAGTGGGCATACTTTTTATCAAGTTTTAGAGAAGCGTGCATGCCAAGCAATCTTTTGGCTTCAGCATATTTTACACACACACACACACACACACACACACACACACACCTGTGTCCTTGCTGGTTGACATTTCAAAAGCACAGGACGACTGCACTGATCAAAAGAAGAGCAGTGTCCTTGAGTACAAACCCCTTAAGACCCACTTTCTTTTTCTTCTTCATTTGATATCTCGGCACATTCCGCATGCCTCAATTAAAACCATTTTTAATGTTTTCTGGCTCTCTTTTAAGTGTGACTTGAGCCCCCTCTTGTTCCCCTGAGTCGCTGTGGAAAAAAAATAAATCACAGTAATAGATTCCAGAGAAGAGATTCGTATTAAAAGAAAGAGGACTAATAAGGATTTCTTTTGATTCGAGAACAAGATCAACGACCATGATAAGAGGAAAGGCAGATTCATTACCTACTAATTTGCAGGCCGTAAATCAACGTGATTGATTTCTGAAAGGCGCAAAAAGGTCTTTAGCTGCGGGACTTGGAATCCCTCAATGTTTTGAGTTTGCTGCCAGAAGAGCCCGCAGCTGTGAGGTGGAAGTGCGGTAATGAGTTTGACAGTAGATCGCGTGCTATAATATGGCTAAAAAAGTTTGGAATTGAAGGTAAAATATCAAGGAGTTCACAGATCGACGACTGCAATATGGGCTTCCTGTGTGATACCCCTCTAACGGAGTGTATGTACGCTTTTCTTGAGTTTCCAAGTCCGTTGGAGGCAGTGGTGACCTAGTTAGGGTCATGGGTTCAGATCCCAGACTTGTAGGTTGGCATGAGGTAGCCTTGAGCAAGGTACCGTCCCCGTCACTGCTCCCCGGGCACAATAGCTGCCCCCTGCTGCACGTGTGTGTATGTGTGAAATGCAGAGGTTGAATTTCATTGTCTTGTGCTGCGCTGTGCTGCATTTCATAATGACAAAGAATAATCACTTTCACCTTCACTTTCATTTCTGCATTATAAAAACCGACTGGTAGGATGGATCCTTCATGACTTACAAAAGCCAAATTTACATCATTTAGCAGACGCTCTTATCCAGAGCAACTTTCAGTGCTCAGGGACCCAGTGATGGTAGTGCCAGAGGTGGTATTCGAACCAGGAACCTCTTCAACCATCGGTCCATAGGCAAGTACCCACCACTAGACCACCACCACCCTCTTCCCAAATCATTCCTGAGGTACTAAAATCCCAAATCAATCCTGAATTACGAACATCAGTTGATTCCTGAGTTCTGAATCCTGAACTATTCCTGAGTAATGAAAGAAAAAGTGGATCTAAAGTGTGTCTCTCCAAGGACACTGCTCTTCTTACCAAATATTAAAGAAGTCGACAAAATTCTGAGCTTCTTTGCTTTGCTTTCTCTTTTATTCTCTTTGGAATAGCACAGTCCTTCCCTGCTGGGCCAAAAAAGCTCATCTCTAGCACGAAGCGCTTGATGTTATTGGTTTGATGTATACACGTCGTATTGAATGTAATATTTAACTGGAAAATGTTAAATAGCTGCAATTCTCATAGCCTTAGAGTTGCTTATTGCGCAGTGTATTATATTTGCAGTCTTTCTTTTTTTTCATTTCAGTGCAGGTTTAGGACAAAGTGATAGAATATATGGAGAACATGCGTGTATTCACTATGTCAGTGCACACGGTTTAGGGGAGGGTCTTTAAAAAAGCACAGATTCCCTCCCCAGCCGTTCACCATTACATCACAGCTGCAACAAAAACATCTCGTTAGAGAAAATTAACCCAGAAAAGAATGCTGTTTCATTCGACTTCATTGATTCCAGGATTAAAAGAAAGCAAAGACAATCAAAAGAGCAGTCCTCAGAGCACTTAGTTATAAAAATGAGCCAGAAACAAATACAGACCCCGGACACGTTTAAACGACGCACTTATTATCAAAATAGAGACAATGCGCTTTGTACATGTCAACCCTCGGCTAGCGATGGCAGTAAACATTATTTCCCTGTCTGAAACGGGCAGAGTGCTCTTAAGTGTCTCGTCTCAAATCCATTTGAATCAATTAAAGTGAATTAAAGGACTTTTCAGCAGACTTGTTGAATTATTTATTGCGTTTAATGATCCCGGCGGAATTAAACATAAGTTGAATCCTTCATTATGAATAATAAGTGATTAAAAGAGGCCATTTCATTAGCGGCGCTGTCACTGAAATTTGCCATTCGGGTTTAGACACAAGCTTGAATATTTTCAGGAAATTATGCTCAATCAGTTTAATACCCAATGATCTGATGCAATGCTCTAGAGGCAAATGGAGCAAAACATGAGACTGCGCTGGAATGTGCTTCCTCTGAACTGGAGAAAATATTATCATGAGCTTTCCACTCTTCTCAGATTTCTATGAGGCGCTCTTGCACGTTTACTACCTTTCCACTCCATCTATTCATTTTCTTAGCTGCTTGGCCTGATTAAGGTCAAGGGTGGTGGAAAGGCAGAGAAAACCCTCGGATGGTTCAGTTCCCAGCCTGGAATTGAACCCAGAACCTTCTTATTGTGAGGCGACGGCACTTAAACACTTCTCCTCCATCATTTTCAAATATTGTGTACTACGGACAGGTAGAGGGAGAAACCATCTAGGTGAGGTCACGCTTCATTTTATACAATACGCTTCTTGTTCAAAAGCATTTTTATACACATACATTATTTCCCAGATGTGCGTTGCTATGCAGTTTTTGTGTGTTGCTATGCAAAGTTATTGTTTGTTTTTTGTGGTACATCATTCCCTCCCAATTTGTTCTTCCATATGTTTGATGGGATGGATCAGCTAAGGCTCACAAGAATCTGCAAAACCTTTGTGTGAAGAATATTTCTGAAAATACATAATGCAACACCAATAGCCTTGCCTAAAGAAAGTCTAAATCAGACATTATTACCAGAGGGGGCGCTCTTTAATCTTCCAGTGAAAGGAAAAAGAGATAGTGATAGCTTTACCTAATAAAGGAGCATTTAGACCCAGAAATGGCACCAGACTGACCAGATCAGTGCCCCCTTGCATGTGCTGACGTGGACAGATCAGAAGGTTGCCCCAAGCTACCACTGAGTCAGTGTACACGTTTTTCGGGGCAGCGGTGGCCTAGTGTTTAGGGACTAGGCCCCCAGATTGGAAGAAGTGTGGGTTTGAATCCCTTACCAGTAAGTTCCCATGAGGTACCTTTGAGCAGGGTACCGTCCCCTGCCTTTTAATAACCGAGTATGGGTGTGTATGGGTTAAATGCAGAGGCTTCATTTCATTCTGGTTCACTTTTTGCTGTTCTGTGTTTCACAATGACAAGAATAGTCACTTTCACTTCACTTAGGGAGGGGTCCATAAAAAGACACAGTATCTCCACCCATTCATTCACCATTACATCACTGCTGGGCACTAGCGCTGCCCTCAACAAACATCTCATTAAAGAAAATTAACCAAAGACAGAATGCTGTTTGATTTCACTTCATTGATTTCAGGGTTAAAAGAAAGCAAAGGAAATCAAAAGAGCAGTCCTCAGAGCACTTATAAAAAAGAGCCAGAAACAAATACAGACCCCGGACACATTTAAACCAAGCACTTAGGGTTGGTCTGGGCAGATCAGACCAGATCAGATCAGATCAGATCAGACCAGTTTGCACCGAGGTACCCTTAAGCAAGGTACCATCCCCATCACTGCTTCCCAGACGCTGGATATGGCTGCCCCCTGCTGGACATGTGTGTGGTTGAGAAACAGAGGATGCAATCTGCTGTGTTTCACTGTGTGCTGTGTTTCACAATGACAAATAGTCACTTTCACTTCACTATGTGTAGAAATGTCCCTGACTAGAGTATACCCACACAAATACATCATATAAACCTCTGGGAACCACTAGAATAGCCTCCCATACTAAACGCAGATGGGATATTCAGCTTCCTGGTGTAACATCTGGCTCCTTTTAATGGGAAAAAGCATTCACCCGAAAGTGCATGTAATGTTCAGATGTATTATACTTTCAAAGACCTTCAGCATACATCATTAGGAGGTGTTTTACCTAATCTTAAACTGAACAATCTCACTCTAGAGACCTCGGAGGAGCCGTGGTAGGAGGTGTTGTAGTACAGAAGATGTCCCAACAGTGCCCCTTTTAATATATTAAAGCCAAAGCAGGTTTTTTTTTGGTTTTTTTTGAGGTAAACAACATCACACATGTAAATATTTGGGCCGATATTATGGACAGTGCTACATTGGGAATACATGCATAGTCCAGCCTTGATGAGATGTCAGCACTCAAACCTTCCGGGTGTTGAAGAGAGAGAGAGAGAGAGAGAGAGAGAGAGAGAGAGAGAGAGAGAGAGAGAGGGGTGTTTGTGTTTGCTCTCTGCTCGTCCCTTCTGAAAAACCCATGAGGGCCACCCTGCCGCTCATTTGCAATGCAGCAAAGCCCCAGCTCTCCGCCCGCCTCTGCTAAACATACAAAACTCAATCAAATATTGTTCTAATGTGACGGCTCCTCTCTGCCAGAAGAGGGCCTAATTAAATATTGCACCGGTGTGAAGATGCTGTAGTGCCTGCTCTTTCAGAGGTGTGAATTAAAAAAATATAAAATAAAATGAGAAAAAAGCAGTGTGGATTCAGCATCATTAGCTGCCCACTTCTTCTTTGTACAGCAGCGCACTGTAAGAGATTAGAGTGGTGTTACTAACACTGCCCAGAGCGCTGCATAAATAATAAGTGTTTTGTCTTTATGTAGAAATGGAAAGTTGTTAACGTGCTTTTGCTTGCAAGAGGCTGTTTAGAGTTTTTAAATAACAAAAAAAAGGTGTTTCTGGAGAGTTAGTCAGAAAGGGTATATTTCTACCAATTTTCAATCTCTCTGCACAACAGAGGTGGGCAGCGGTGGTCTAGTGTTTAGGGACTAGGTGTCAGGATCAGAAGGTGGTAGGCTCGAATTGGAGATCAGTAGGTTGCCCTGAGGTACCCTGGAGCAAGGTTCCATCCCCATCATTGCTCCCTGGGTGCTGGATATGACTGCCCCCTGCTGGACGGTGTGTGTGGGTTAAATACAGAGGATGTATTTTGTTGTGGTTCACTGAGTGCTGTGCTGTATCCACAATGGCAAATAGTCACTTTCACTTTTAGCTGCAAAATGCAACCAGAAAGATGCAGCCTGATGTAATTTTCCCAGAGTTTGGAGGAGATTTTGGCCTAAAAAACGAAACCCCTTCATGGTGGAGAGGTACATAAAGGAAGTTGTGAGGCACTAAAGAAAAGAGATTTAATTCAGACTCAGATCAGAGCAGTGGTGGCCTAGTGATTAGGGTCTGGACTATGATTAGAAGGTTGTGGGTTCAAGTCCTGGAACATGTACCCTGAGATACACTAGAACCAGGTATAATCCCCATCACTGCTCCCTGGATGTATGGCTGACCACTATTTCACTCTGTTTTATCATCGGTAGTCCATATGAGGCTCACTGAGATGGAAAACTATACATGTGTTGGAGACGTCTGGTTCCATTCAGCACCACTCTCCAAAATAAACCATGCCACATCAGATCACGGGTGCTTTTGTTTACAATGTAAATAATTAATTATGCAGATATTTTGTAAAATGAATTTAAGCAGTGCTGAGATTGTTTAAGCCCAGCTTGACAGGCTGAAAGACCAGGGCGAAAAACAAAGGCGCCCAAAATTCATCTCCTACAGTGGGTATTAACTCTCATGCTCCATATGCTGCCACGCCTGATGTTAGCATATTGTGATTTAGCTCTCTCGCTCTCTATAACACACACACACACTCATACACACATGCACACACACTCTCAGTGGGCTGAAAGGTGTGAGTTGATTGATGAGTCCAGATTGTGCATCACTATTTGGAGCCTGTGTTCGTTCTTCCACTCATTCCAGCGAAGATAAGACAGTTGGTGCAGGCGGGCTCATCATCATTGAGATCTATGGATACAGAGAAAAAGCACAGCTAGCGTTGACATGATGGAAACCCCTCCAACTCTTACTCGTAGTTGGTCAGACGAAGCATTTTTGCAGTGCTGCATGAGGGTATCTGTCTTGTGATGGACTAGCGATATGTTTCGTGTGCCGCCTTCTCCCTGTGGGACAGGCTCGCCCCGCCACCCTGGAAAAGCGTCTCAGATGGATAATCATGTCCCCAAATATTTTTTTAATCTAATTAAGATGTCATTAAAGAGGAATGACAGCTAATAGTTAAAAATAACACTGGTTTTCAGTGGGGTGGGTGTTGGAGCTTATCCCAGATAGGACACTGATGAACTGCCAGTCCACGGGGACATATTAGCACCTCCACCTGTTTTAGGACTGTGTGAGATTACCAGAGCACCCCAGCTGGGAATCGAACCCAACACCTTCTACAAGCTACTAAAATGAATACTAATTAAACTTAATTGACATTAATGTGTAATATAGTTCTCTTTATTTATCAGAAACAACATTCACATGAGTTGTAAAGACCCTATCGGTGGTTATAGAGGTTGGACGCAGAAGGGGTTGCACCATATCTATGTCTCCATATCTATCTCAGACCTTCTTGTATTTTAATGTTTAGTTGAGGAACAATTCTCCAGGGTTCCTGAAGAACAAAGTTTTTGTCTCTCATTTTCAGAGCAGTCTGTAACTGAGCAGTTTCAGAAGCAGTGTGGGATCATCTCCACAGAAAATGGAACAGCCGACCAAGAAGAGCTTTGGGAAGTACTTCAAGAAGCCTGGAGAAGTGTTCCTGAAGAAAGGAGCAGGACCAAGAGAGTTGAGGCTGTGCTGAAGAATAACGGTGGAGGTAGTGAATATTCAGCTGGTGAGCTGTTGGCTCATTATCCTGCAGAATACAAAGAAATGAAAGGTGGCTGTGGGTGCTGATGGTCTAGTGGTGGGATGCTCAGCTACAGACCAAGAGATCACAGGTTCAAATCCCACCTTCAGCACCACCATAATTGGGTTCCTGAGCAAGAGCCTTAACCCCAAGTTACTCCACATGATTAAGAAATGTAAGTTGCTCTAGATAAGAGCGTCAGCTAAATGCAAATGGCTAAAGCTTTTTGCACCGCACTGTAACAATCTGCACTTCATTGTGAAAGGGGGGAAGCTGGGACTGTAACATCATCAGCATTTCCTACCAGCTCCATCAAACACCTTTATGGTGTAGTGTGTCTTGCCTTGTCTTCGTTATTGCTTTCTTTAAGAAGAATTAACTTGTTTTTGGACATATTTCTCCCTTGAAGTTGTTCTTCTCTTGCTCACTCATACAGTATATTTCTTGTTTTTTCCACTGACGGACAGTTTTTCTTGTCTGATCACAAACTTGAGGAAGGTTTCATTTGCTCTAAAGCAATAAATATGACTCTTTTACCATTTTAGTGTCGCTTTGATTATTTTAATTTATTGTCTTATGTGTTATAGTCTGAAACCCCTAGACCCAACCGAGACAAAAGAGTTTCATTCAGAACGTGTACATTTGTACCTGCAATCATAGCACCAAATGCAAAGACTTAAAAAAGACAAAAAGTGACTAACGAAGCACTCTATCAATTATCTTTTCAACTGACCTATCAAAAACCTTTTGTCCAACTTATGTGTGATGTTTTTCTTCTTCCTGTAGACATTAGGTGTCCCGGGACAATAAACCATAAACATGGGTAAACAACAGACTCATGTTATCATGGTTTATACAAACCGCCTATAACTTATCTGGAAGTGAACTAAGACCAGCTTCCTTCAGATGGTCTAGAACTGGGTTTTATTCTTACTTGCTCTTCTTGGGTTTTATTCTTAATAAAGCACTTTAAAAAGAGCAATATGGTTTAAATGGAACCAAAACCGCCAAGCCTTCTCACCCGCTTACCCATCAATTCAGTCCAGGGCATTAAACCCATTTCTTTATATTCTTTCTAATTTTCCCCAATTTTAATGATTTTATACAGGCAGGCTAGGGCCGGTGGCAATACCCTGATTTATTAAATGAATGATGGTCTTTTCGTTCTCAGTGAAATTATGACTACAATCCAAAAAGAAAATCTACAGGACCACAATTACTACATAATAACAGTAATTTGGGACCATTTTGCTTTTTCCAGCCATGGATTTCTGCAGCTCCATCAGCAGCTTCTGATTTAGTTTAATGAACAGGTTGGTTAGATGAAGCAAGTATTGGATATTGACTGTAAATACTCGCCTTCTTCCAGAAGAGATTTGGAAATTGTAAACACACATCAACGCGCAATGTTAAAGTTGATTTAATCTGCTAGTTTTTTCTGCTGGTTTTTTGTTTGATTTTTTTTTTTTTTTTTTAATTACTTAAAAATAATTCCGCCTTTCAGTTTATTTAATTTTGGTAATATTTTAACACATTTGTGTATTGCATTTCAAAAAATGACAAGTGTGTCTGAAAAATTCTAAAGGAAAATGTTCATGTAACTACAATCCCGTCTCTTCTACAATTACAATTCTTTTTAAAGGGCCATTTAAAACTGCTATAGGCTGAATGGGTGGAGCCAAACTCAAGATGCCAAAGTAAACTGCTGAAGGCCTTATGGGAGGGGCTAAACATCTTTTGATTAAATGGGTGGGGTTAAACTGCAGTGAGCTGAATGGGTGGGGCTAAACTGTTGCAAGATAAATGGGTGGGGCGATACTACTATAGGCTGAAAGGCATGGGGATATACTGTTTAATGTATGGGACAAAACTGCTGTAGGTGAAATGGGTGGGGCTAAATTGCTGTTGTCCAAATGGGTGGGGCTAAACTGTTGCAATATAAATGGGTGGAGTGATACTACTATAGGCTGAAAAGGGTGGGGATAAACTGTTTAAGGTATGGGACGAAACTGCTGTAGGTGAAATGGGTGGGGCTAAATTGCTGTTGTCCAAATGGGTGGGGCTAAATTGTTGTATGATAAATGGGTGGGGCTAAAGTACAATGCTCAAGGAGGAGTGTGTCAGCATAAACAGCTTAATATTCTTAGCTCACTGGGGTCATATGGAAAGGCCCTCATAGTTGTGACATCACAAACATGATGAAATGAAAACAGTCCACTCTTGGAATGTATTTAGCTTATGAACGACAGGTTTGGAAACTTTTACATATTACTCTATCAGAGTGGGGGATTATATTGTGCACCAATGGAACCACACATGAAAAGAACCCTTTGAAGACTTTTGCTTGCGGAGTGTGTATGTGATTTGAGCACAAATCAAAACATGGCTGATTGAGCTCTGACTTAGGACGTGATGATTTTGATGGTGTGTTAATGTGTCTACAATTAACACTCACACGTGTGCACGTGCACACAAACAAACTGGCATATAGCTCCTCCATATGTTGGGATTTGGTTCAGCAGGCACTCTGATTTGACTGAAAGCTGGAGAGGGGAGCACTAATTGGGTGTTTTCGCAACCAGATGCACAATAAATTCGGTGTAGAGCGCGATTATCGGCGGCGGCTCAGAGGAACAGAGACGAATCGCGGCCTGAAAACTCTATCAGCCCGGCTAACTGGCACGCAGGACCCGGGACAGCGAATAAAAGACTGGAGGGAAGCAGGCAGTTATTAGAGAGAGGTGTACAAGTCGTGCATGTCTAAGGTCGCCGTAATCAGGTTCATTGGCAGCCAATCCCCTCTGGGAACGTGATCAGGCTTGTGAGTTTTGAGACACTTCACCTCATCGCTCGGCTTTCTCATGAATACATTTATTCACGTAGAGTTTAATAGTGTTTATAATGGACTGCACAGCTTGGCTCTTTGTTCACAAGCAGTGAGTGGAATCTCTATGGGCAGCTTGCGTCTGCTGTCAGGATCACCTTCAGCCATCAAGATCATTATTTGGCATTTCTCTTGCCTGCAAAAGGCTAATTGGTATATTTGCTTAGGAAACTCATTTTCCAATTAGAACATGCACTGAGGGCAGGCTTTCTGCATTTACATGGGCTTACAATACTGAAAAAAAACAAAGAAAACACTTAAGCTTGGCATTTGAAGGAGTAGCATGGTTGAAAACATCAAATTTACCCTAAATGTAGCCCACCAGCTGAGGCATGTTTGGCTTTGCTTCTTCAATTTTGCACTGGAGCTATGAAACTAAAAAGTAGTTATAGCAATAAAGGTCTATGTAATTTGGATATTTTCCTTGGGAATCTCACTGTTGGTGCAAGAATGCTATAATGAACCTTTCAAAGTGAAACGGGAACAAATGTTTTAGTGCTGCAGGCTCCAAAGTGCCTACAGATAGAAGGGGTTCCACTCAGCGTTCAGCATTAGCATTAAATGAATCTCCTGATCAACTGGAATCATCTGCACGTGTTTCTTCACTGCTTCCATGTCTTAAGTTAGATGCTTTGTTCTGCTTGAAGGTTCAGACGTAGATCACTGTGTGGATTAACCAACACAGAACTATCAAACTGCTCAGGTACAGAGACTGGACTGAACATGAGAGACAACAACACTGTCCTTCAGGAAGATCTGGAGAACTGCTCAGGTTCAGAGACTGGACTGAAAATGAGAGACAACAAATCACCTGTTTAAACAGGTTGAATTGTGTGTACTGCATCAAATGAAGTCTGTTCAATGTTCAGTCTTTACATTTCACCTTTCATTTCAAGTGAATTTAAAAAAGAAAAGACAATTACTTACAAGTTAGTTTCAAACAGTTCATTTTTAATTGAACTGTTTCATTTTACTTTGCACTGAAATCTACAGCACTGCTCTATGAAGCGCTGTTGGTCTTTGACTGAGATGAGAGAAGTTTGTGGAATGCTTTTCCTGAAAAAAGTCAGACGGTTGTTCATGTGCAGTGTGTTTTGGCCACATCAGCCTCGCAGTTCATGTTCAAAAAACTAAAGAAGCCTAATGAAACATGTATTAGACGAGCAGAAAATGGGCAACTTTGACTTTCTTTTTTTCCAATCTATTTTCTTGGTCGTCTCAGTCAAACTTGCTACTGTGTTTTTTGACACTCTATGACATGCTATACGCCAAAAACTGTATGCTGCAAAGCCAAAATAGTAGGAGCAGCAAAACTGTTTATTAAAATTCCCCTAATTTGGTCCAATTAGCACTTCAGCAGCTAGTTGTGCTGGATGTAGGTCTGCAGTTTGTTAATTGTCAGACCGTTTTTAAGCTTTCATTAGATGTTAGCTTCATTAGCCTCATTGCTCCAGTCTAGAAATATTTTTATAGCTATTAGCAGCATGATGGAACCCATTCGAGACTTTTTTTTTACTCTCAGCAAGTCAGGAAAGCACTTAGTCTCCTGTGGTTTTCAATCATAAGTGAAAGGAAGGCTAAATTGTTCCACTGAATAAAAATGACACCGGGGATATCAAGGGTTAATCCCACCGAGACACTAAATTCAGGGAAGACATCCGTAATTTTTCCGAGTGCTCCTGCAGGTTGGAAAATAACAGTTAAGGACCACTTAAGGCCAGCGAAAAACTCTCACAGAGCAGCTCTGTGCACAAAAAAGGAAGAGAGGTGGAAAAAAGCGAATCTGTAGATCGACAGAACATGAAACGGCTGCCTTCTAATACGGACACCGACTTGCTTCGGCGGGAGGCAGGCAGTCAGGGCTGGAGCAAAGAGCAAGAGCGTCTCTGCGCCGCCGAAAAAAGGAAGCTTAATTATGTTTCATTCGTATGCAATGCCCATGCGGCCTTCTGTGATGCCCTTTATTTAAGACACAGTCGGAAAAGGAAACTTCTGGCACTTTTGTCTTTTTGCCAAGCCCTCCCCACATGCATGACTAATAGATCAAGAAAAGAGGGGAGGTGTGATGAAGAAGAAAACTAAAAAGGAGAGCAGAGGGGGGGAAAAAAGGAGAGAAACAAATTCCATCTGTCCACATTTAAATGAGTTTTGCCACCGGCTGCGGAGGTGCCTTTCACAACTCCAAAAAGGTTAAACTCCTAGAAAGTTCTGCGGCGCCTATAGCTGGGGGACGGCACTAAATATGTGAGTGGTTTTTGCGGGGTGGGGTGAGGAATGGGAAATAAGCAGATGATATGGAATTCAGCACACCTGTACACCAACACAATGCAGGCGGCGCGAGAAGACAAAACCTGAAACCAAATTAGGCAGTCAAACGCGCCAGCTGCCAGGCGCACGGCACACACTGATAGAGGTCAGGGATCGAGCGAGCAGGCTTTGTTTTCCTGCCTTCTCTTTCTGACAGATCGGACTTCTGTTTGGGTCAGATGGGCTCGGCTTTCGCACGAAATGCACCTCTAAGAAAATAAAATACATTTACATTTCCATCTGAGCGGTGACCCCCGCGCCCTTGGTCAAGCAAAGCCATGCTTCCAATGTTGCTGTGATGAACAGATGCAGTTTTGTCTCCTTTTTTATTTTTTTTTATTTTATTTTTTATTCATTTATATTTGCATGAAAGATATTGTGGGGTGCAGTGGTGGACTGGAACTGTCTCAGCCAGGCGTTCAGTTCAGCCCATGAAGGACAAAAACTTCTACGATAATTCCCTGCTGGTGCCCCGAGATGATTCCTAAAATTTAAGTGCTTTAGATGAAACATGCTCTATTTCTAGACACGTATCTATCACTGAACTGGGCTCTGCAGACACTGACATATCTAGAACTGCCAGAAGCCAACTTGTATTGTGAGTCTGCAGTCAGTGACATATCTAGAACTGCCAGAAACCTACTTGTACTATGACTCGGCAATCGGTGACATATCTAGGACAGACTCAAACCTGCTCACACTGAACTTCACAGTGAGGGGTATATCTAGAACAGAATGGAACCTGTTTACACCGTGACTCTACAGTCAGCGATATATCTTGAACTGCCTGAAACCTACTTGTAATATGACTCTGCGGTCAGTGATATATCTAGAACTGCCAGAAACCTGCTTGCACTATGGCTTTGTGATCAGTGACATATCTAGAACTGGTGGAAACATGATCATACTGCAACTCCACAGTCTAGAACTGACTGTAGCATGGTCACAATTCAATAATCACTCAGTTTAGCATCTGGACTGACTGAACCAGTGGGTCCTGGGTTTGATTCCAAGGTGGGACAATCTGGGTCCTTTCTGGAGTGGACACGTTGTCCCTGTGTCTGTGTGTGTTTCCTCCCGCCGTCCAAAGACCTGCACATCAGGTGGACTGGAGATGATATTTGGTCCCCTAGGAGTGATTTGTCCAGGGTGTGTCCGTACCTTTCACCCTGGAAGAGCTTGGGCAGACTCCACACCACCTTTGACCCTAATCAGGACAAGCGGCTCAGAAAAGGATTGGGCGAGTGAGTTAAAGCTTAACACTTCACCACTGAATACATTTTTAAAATGATTCTATTCTGTGAAGAAAGACTTTCAATCTTTTGCTATTTTTATTTTCGCACACAAAACTTTTCCTCATCATCATCATGTAACAATGTCCATGAAATATTTTATTCATATTTGTATGTTTTCCTAGAGCTAATGTTCTAGCCACAAACCATACTGGGACCTTAATATATATTAGGTACCAATGTGTTCTCTTCCTGTGTGAGGATCCGTGTGTACTGATTCAGAGTGTTCACCTCAGCCACTAAAGTTCAAAGCATTAGGAACCGATGGGTTTTAAAGGGTTAACTAAGAGCACATTGAGTAAGGAAGAGCCTAAATGGATCTGCTCCCTAAGCGGATAAACGTCACATAAGTCCTTGCCCCGTTCAAGACTTAGAGACACCGCAGGCTTCCGCAGCATCCTGCTAATTTCATTTTCACTCATTTTCATACCGCGTGTCTGCTCAGAAGAGAACCGGCCTGGTTTCGTGCTGAAGAAAAGAGACCAACAGCCGGGACCTGCTGGCTCGCTGCATTTTTCTCCGAAACCCATCAGGCGTGACATGGGCACCTGTCGGGGGAACAAAAAGGACCCCTGTGAGTTTAATCACCTCTAATGCAAGATTATCCAGGTGCCAGAGGACATAATCTCGCCCCAAATACATCACCTGTCAACAGCTCCACAAGCATCATGCACACGCCGCCCCTCTTTTCCCCCCAAAAAAAGCATCACCTCTTAATCGTTATGGAAGTCACTCGGCTAGAAAATCACAGCCGGCTCTTTTCCACCCATTTTCTCTCTGGCAGACATGAGGTGACACTTCCTGGGGTGAAGCAGAGTAAAATAACAGTACAAATGAAGAACTTCCACATTTTCCACTGAGTAGCTCCCTTATCATCAGTTTACGGTGTAAACTAGTTGGCCACTTTATTGGAAACCCTACTTTTTAAGCCCACCTTGCAGCCAATGGCCCATTCATCCCTCCGTCCAACCATCCATCCATCCATCCACCCATCTATCTGTCTGTTCATCCCTCTGTTAATCCACTTGTTGTCTGCCTGTCCATTTGTCCATCCACTCATACATTTGTTCATTCATCAGTGTTACTATAGATCGTTCCATCCATCCATCCATTCATCCAGCCATCAGTTTAATCATCCATCCATTCACCGATCAATCCATTCAACAATACACCCGTCCATTCATCCAGTTGTTAAACAAATCATCTCAGTTCAACTACATATATACCCGTCTATCTATCCATCTGTCTGTCTGTCTATCCATCCATCTATCCATCCATCCATCCATCCATCCATCCATCCATCCATCCAACAAACCATTCATACACCAATCTGTCAGTTCAACTATGTATCTATACAACCATTCAATCATCCATGCATCCTTTCTTCTGTCTGTTGGGTCATCCGTGTTGTCTGTCCTTTCATCCATTCATCTATCCATCCACTAAGTCAACAACCCATCCTTCCATCCATCATTCAACCAACCAATCATCCGTTGTTAAACCAAATTATGTGTCAATTCAGCTACCTAAATGCGCATCTATCCATCAGTCCATCCATCTGTCTGTCTGCCTGTCCATCCAACCATTCAACCATCTGTTCACCCATTCATCTGTCCACCCGTCTGTCCATCCGTCTGTCCATCTGCCCAGACAAAAGGCAGAGAAACACTCTGGGTAGTTCCCCATAAATTTTCAGTAATAAAAGCTGTGACTGGATGTACAAAGTAGGGCTTTCTGTCTACACATCACTTTAAAGCCTGAGCGAACAGGGCAGATCTACCTAATAGAGATATTTGGTGTCAGGCACGTCTGCTGGTCCAGTAGCCCAATCCCACTTTGACGCCAGCTTATGTGTGGGGTTATAGCAAACACACTCTCTCTTTGACAGTTTAAGAAATAGGTTTTAACCCAGTGTCAATTACAAGGAAAATGGAAATGCAGGGATTGCATTTCCAATGTTTAAGCACAAGCCAATGGTTCGTCTCATTTTTTTTTTTTGAAAATTATATTTCCTCACGTTGGAAGATTCAATCCATCTTTTGGGTTTTAACCATTTTCAAAGTGCAGGCAACCTGCCAGCTCTGTCACACATTTAAGGGAATGCAGTTTATCCTCGGAAACTGAGTACAAATGAGAGGCAGGCTGCAGCCGTTTACGATTCGGTGCAGTATTAATGGAATGTTCAATGAATCCTTCAGAGGCTCATGTATTTCCATTCATTACGATCATATAACAATCAAATGAGAAATCTCCTTAGATGGCAGTAAACATGCAGGAGGACAAATTATGCGTGATATCCTGTAATCGTTTTTTTTTTTTTTTCCTCCTCTTTCCCTTGCACTCATGGACCCTGCTCTTGTGCCGTTGGGGCTAACTTCAAACACTCACTGAAAACTGTGTTTTTTGACTTCTTTCTGGCTTCATAAATACACATTGCATCAGCATGGCATCAGCATCTCTCTTTCTTTCTCTCTTTCCCTGAATTTCTTTCCCACTTCTCTCCCCATATATAGCCGTGCCTGTTTTCCGTTCCCCTTTCCTGCTCTTTCGCCCTCTTTCTCTCCGTCTTTTAGGAACAAAGTGCTTCAGCTCATTAGGAGAGAGAGCAGACAGAGGGGGAGGTGTCAGGCCTTCGCACTTCATCCCAGGGACTAGAGCCAGATAAATCAAAGAGCCGTGCCTCTCTCGCTCGGAAATAACAACCATCTTTAAACTGTTTTGTTAGATGGATAAAAAAAAGGGGAGAGAGACCCTTGGCCAAATTGAGAGGCGTCAAAATGATTCCATTAAAACCTCGCACTCTTTGTTTTCCACCACAAAACAAAAGTCCTTCCCAACATATCTGCTCAGCGCAGTTTTATGTGCTTAAAAATAAAATCCTTTAGATCTACAATACAGGCTTCACATATATTTTCAGCAAAGTCTTCACCCAGATATACCACATTCATTCAAGGTGCTTTAAACAGTGTGTTTATATTTTATCTTGGCTGTTTCATCCGAAGGCCCCCCTCTTGTAGCTCCTCCTGACTGGTGTACAGTTAGACTGTAGTCTCTGCTGATGGAGAACTTGGACCAGCCTAGGACTTTCAATGGAAGGACATTTTTGTGGTTGGACCACCTCTAACCTTACCTGATACATTAATAAAAGCCCTCTTATCATTTTTTTTTAGTTGTCTTCAGGAATAGTTCTCCAGGAATAGTTCTTGAAAGACATACAGGGACTGAAAATGAGAGCCGGAAACGTTGTCCACAATCAAATACAAGAAGCTCTAGCACATTTGAAACAAAATGTGAAATGAGGGAAGGCCTATGCACAACTCTGTATATATAAAGGAATAAATAATTCCATAATTACAGTTTGCATGCTGTAGCATTTTGCATAAATGTGTTGCTAATTGATATTAATGAAACTATGCATGTTTCAAGCAAAGCAAAGACTAGACCATTTGGTTATCAAAGAGCGATTGGTGCATAAATTGCTAAATAAAAGTTAATGTTAGCTCGGTATGGAGTAGTGCACCTGCAGAGCTAATGCATGTCCACCACCTAGCATCTTGTGATGACCATGAAGCAATGGAAAAAGGTGGCCCGGTCTGATGAATGGCTTCCCATGGCCCTCAGAGCTTCCCATGGCCATCAAAGAGAGTAGGTGTAACGGTAGAGGGTCATTCTGTGTGCTTACCTTTGTGTTTATTTATGTTATCGTTTACACATGTTATCTTCAGCATGTTTAGAGTATGAGTTCTGTGCACATTATTTCCGTTATTAAAGTTCAGCATGTAGCTCTTGGCTCTGCATTGATGTCCGGTCCACAACACCCCATCATTACAGTAGGACACCCATGGCCCTGTTGTTGTCCTTTCTGTGAACACTTTTGGTAGGTAGTAACCATTGCATACCAGGAACACCCAAGACCTGCAGTGTTGGAGATGTCCAGTCCAGCCATCATCAGTTTGGTACCCAGTTTCCCTGCCTCTGATTACTTGCTGTCACTGTTTCCATGTTGGTGCTTTTTGATGATATGACTGATCGCTGCATGTGTCAGAGAAGTCCCAAAGTCTCTGCTGTCCATCCCGAGTGCCTGATTCTCCAGCCTCAGTCACGCACATTCTGAAAGCATCAGTCAAACTTCTAAGCTTCCAGGAATCCTAGATGTCAAACAGGGCTTGAACTTGTTTTCATCTCAATTTAATGAGTCACCGACAGGTCTAAATGCCCCGGCCTGATCAGGCATGATTATCAAATGGAGGTTATTAAAAAGGAAGACACTTGGATTGGTATTCCAAGTGCCGGTGAAGCGCTGGCCCTAAGTGGAACATGCTGTATAATGGATGAACAGGAATGTGTCAGTCACCGGCGACGGCAGACCCCTGCACTCTGCACTCGGCCCATAATGAAATATTCAGTGTGTGGAGAGTGTTGGTGGATTCAATTATGTGTACTTAGCTGCCTGTTTATTCGGTGGGGACACAATTATACACAGCGGCACTTCAAAGCCTATTAGTGTCCCTCGACCCACGGTCAACTTTCAATCAAAACTACTTCTTCCCCCCTGCGCAAGGAGACAATGCAGAGGGTAATGGGATTTTAAATCAGACTTTACAAGGGAGGAAATAGCATCTGGAGCTTGTCCGGCCACTGACTGTAATGTTTTTTTGTTGTTTGAAATCAGGCTAGATCGTTTTAATTAGTTTCAAGTAGAATTGGCTGCTTACATTACATGGAGTGACACCTTCACATGTCCATCAAAAGCTTGAGGGCAGGACTTTCAAGTTGTGCAACTGTTGTCAAGAGATCCAGAGGTTTGATCCCATCTCAGTCCAAGAGACCATCACTGGCCTCTGTGGGTAAGATGGCCCACGCTATCATTTTTCTGTGAACCAACATGAACATCTGTTCGCTAATAATCCAGAATTTGCATGTAAAGTTGAAAGGAATTTTAAATTAGCATCACTTTGAAAAGAAGCTATGTTCTTAAATGGGTCTCAAGTGGAGGACAAAGTGCCCTTCACTCCCAGCTTGGTCACATCACATGACTGGTGGCTAATTGGCTAGAATTAAATTGGAAATGTGCATTAGTGGATTGATTTTTCAAGGTATTTGTCAATCAAGTATTGTTTTCTACTTCCTAAAATATTTAGCAGTACTCGACTCCATGTTGATCAGGTTTTATCTTAAAACAATTCAGTAAGTTTACTTTGTGAGCCACAGCAAGCTGTGGGGAGAAATAAGGCCTGTTGGACAGGTCATTCACAGCAGCTTTATTTTGATTGACAGGATTGTGAGCATGCAGTGAGCATCACTCGGCAGAATGACATGCTCGTCTTCACCCTGCCAGCCTGGTGGCGTCATGCAATAAAGTTGGACCAAGCTAGTGGGGAAACGGAGGGATGAATGTGGACTGATTGATTGGTGTTTATTTATTTTGTTTAAAAAACCATTTTGCCTGTTTTGCTGCACTCAAAATCATACTCATACTATAAATAAGTGTCCACCTTGGTCTGAATAGCATAATAATGATTTGGATTGCTTATCCAAACTGTCGTTTAATCACTAAAAAGATTTGAGGGGTGACAAGTGATGGCAGCGATCCGACAGCAGCCTCATTTCAGCAAACAATGCTGGATCAGATATTGGAGGGAATGGAAGGATGATTCAGAACCAATCCTGTGACAAATTGATCCTAAAATAGCCGTCATGAAAACTGTGTAATGGCCTGTTGTCACTGTTTCTTCCTTTGGGGCAGTGGAGTGTTTGAGTTGTTTAAGTGTGCCGACATTTAGACGCTTCATTAATTGAATTAATTAGATGCTTAATTGAAGTGCTTAAAATAAAAATAGCCTATTTTACAGATTTGTTGTTCAATTAAAAAGGTACTGATGTCACGACAAGGGAAAATTCTTGGACTAAAATAAATAAACACATAGTGTACAACATAGTAAACATAGTGCAACTGGAGCCCACTCAAATAAGTCAATTAAAGCCAAAAAATAAATAAATTAATGTACCAATACGGACCTATAGGGTCTCGTTCTGACTCTGCTCACATGCAATGTTGTGGCAAAGCAGCAAACAAGAATGCTTTATTTATTAAACACATTTGAAAAGGTAAGCCTTCCAAAATATTTGCTGGTGTTGTGAACCTCTTGACTCTTACAGCTTCCACTCTTCTTCTTAGTGAGGAGAAGCAAAAGATGTTCCTTGCTCTGAAAACCTCTGACATGCTCTGCAGCTGATAGCATCTCATCTCTACGGTTGCTAAATGTCATCCTGTTGCAGAAACAAGAGGCCGTCCTGTCACTGCCTGACTAGGATGCCTAAACCTACTGGTATCTACTGACACTGCCATGCATCCAAGCACATAACAATGCAGTGTTTTTGACATGCACCAGCATGCCAACCCAATTTATTCTCTCAGCATCTGCTGGCAGCATGACACAGCTCTCGGCCTTCACCTTTGAGGCGAACTGAAGTGGGCATCTCTGTGATTTCGCCGGAATGTCGGAAACCCCGTCATTAAACACTTTCAGCCGCGCCAGCCTCAAGTACCTCTTCTAGGCTCAGTGGGTCCGTTGCCAGGGGAAACAGAAGTTTGGCAATCGTCCGCATTGCTTTTTTTCCTCCCCGCAAGCCACCATCCACCCCGAAAGCCCCTCCTCAATGCACCCGCCCCCTCTAAAATCCCAGCAATATATTCTAAGCATGGGCCTCGGATCCCTGAAGTGGGGCGTCGCCAGGCCTCCACGCTCTCAGATTTAATTGTGATTTACACCATTGCTCTCCACAAATTGTATCGTCTGAAAAGCCTGAGCCCTTAAGCCACGTCGATTATATTCCCCGAGTTGAGGCTGTCAGTCTTGCGCGCTGTTTACCTAGCTGACTGATTAGTAAAAAAAAAAAAAAAAAACTTCCAATTCCGCCAAGGCCCTAACCAAGAACATATAAAATAAAAATACGCAAATCAATTTCCTTCTTGAAGTTCAGTCTTTAGGCTTCTGTCTCTCACATTTTACCTTGGGGGGGCTATTGCGAACATCCTTAATGTCCAGTTTTTCTCCTCGGTCCCTCGGTTCCACTCATCCCTGCTCATGGTCCTGTCAATCAACATGAAGCTGCTGTGACTTTCGAGTCTTATTTCTCCCTGCAACCTGCGCTACAGCAGCCTGACGTGCCTCATAAAGCTAATTTACCGCATTGATTTAACCGTCTGATGAATTAACCATCTATTATTGATGTACCCTGATGAAATAATCGTCCATTTCCCAAATGTAACTCCTAAACAGACCTGTCATTATACCCAGTCTAATGAAGGTTTATTTTTGAGGAGAACTCCAGCCTTGTCAATGAATCCAAGACGAAGATTAAACCCCTAAGCTCTAAGAAAATATGGGCAGGACCAGACGTTGGTTCTTCATTCTCATAAAGACAAATATTACATCTTAGTTTCATAATGGCGACTGAATAATTCATGCTGGTTACAGGATAATAAGCCTTAAAATGAACATCTGAATAGTACGCCTGCAGGTTAAGGTCAAACAAGAGCTGAATTGGCTCAAGCAGAACAAGCAGAGGTTGAAAAAGATGTAATAGAACATACTCTACAGTGTATGTAATCCCCCATTTCCCAAAATTGTGTTTTCTGAACAGACCTTTCCTTGCCTGTGATGTGAGGAAAACTCCAGCTGCTCCAGTGGGAACAGATCAGGCCCTGCAAGAGTAATTAGGCAAAGAGGTAAAAGAATTTTCAAAGAGGCAGAACTACCTAATATCGCTTTAGTCATGCCGCTGTATTTCCTCAGTTTTATTATGACCAGGACAGATCATGGCCAGGAATGTAAGTAGAGTCTTTTCTGTCTGGTGTTTGCATGGTTTCTCCTGCGTGGGCAACATCCAGGAGCTCCGTTTCCACCATCAGCCCAAAAACATGTATGTCAGGTGGATTAGCATTGCCTACTGGGGGAGCGGTGACCTAATGTCTAGGAACGAGGCCCCTGGATCTGTAGGTCGTGGGTTTGAACCCCAGACCAGTAGGTATCCCTGAGGTACCATTAGCAAGGTACCGTCCCCATCACTGCTCCCTGGGTGCTGGATATGGCTGCCCACTGCTGCACGGCCTGCATTAAATACAGACGTTGCCTTTCAATATAGTTCAAATAGTCACTTTCACTTTCACAGTCACTTTGGCTACTAGGTGCGACTCTGCTTACGTCATTGAGCACCAGCATCCCCACATAATCTTGGAGAAGCATCTCAGATGAACGAGGAGACAAATTTAAGCAGCCTAATATCTACTGCCTGTTGCTGATTGTAACCCTAATATGGTCTTTAGAACTCGTTTTCATATTTGGCAAAAGATACATTTTACAATTGCAATTTTTTTTTATTCCTAGACTCATTGCCTTGGGCTCATTTTCTCTAAAGAACATCTTAAAGAACACATTTTCAGTTCATTTTGCTTTCAGCCTCTTATGTCTTTGTATTTTGCCAGGGAGCAAAATTGTTGGTGCAACAATATTATTTTATGCCTATCAACCTTTCATATCTTATATAAACACTGTCCTTCAGGAAGATCTGGAGAACTGCTCAGGTACAGAGACTGGATTGAAAATGAGAGACAAAAACACAGTCCTTCAAGAAGTCTTCAGCAGTTACATTGTTTAAAAAAATGTAGTATTTATGCAACAGTGCAACAGATGAACTTCTTTTATTGTGTTCAGTACTTTAAAATTAGAAGCTCTGGATTTTTCTAGGCAAAATATAAAGAAATGGGTGTTGGCTCAAGGCTTTGGAAGATCATCATATCTTCTCACGGCAAACTAATCAGTTAAGAAAGCCTCCTTGTTCTTCGAAGGCTGGAATATCTTGAACCAAATGGGGCAGTGAAATTGAGAGGACATTGACCCCCCATTGTACTGGGCCTGTATATTTCACTCATATCAAGGCACACAAAGCAGGCCTGGCTCATTTATTCACTGATATTTCCCGAGCACATCTGTCTTTCAGACACGTAACAGCGGAGGTGTAAGAAGTCGTAATAGTGCAGGTCGGCGTGGGTCCGCGGCATGTCTGCCAGTAAGCCTCCACTCATCCTCTCTCCTCGCTTTCTGACGTAAACTCAGGTCTCCATCAGGCCCTGGATAAACACGCCTAAATTGATTTGATCATTTTGAGGCAGTAATTGCGGCTGTCAGCGTAACCGCGGCGAAGCTGCCTCACACCACGTTCTGTTTGCTCGCGGATCCCCGAGATCAGGCTGCAGGCCTAGCGCAGAAAGCTGTGATTGGCTGTGGTATTAGGGGATGATCATTGTCGAGCTCTCTCTGCCAGAGTCTCACACATGCTGGGCGCTACCGCGGCTGAACTGCATGCTGGGAAAAGCTGTGGCACCAAGCCATCAGCGAGGCTTCATTATCTCGCCAACAGAGGGACAAAATGGCCTGGACAGACATCTCAATAAGCTTTGGACACCTCCATCTTTCTCTCTCTCTGCCCCATCTCTTTCTCCATCTGTTCTTGCCCAGCTTTTCGTTCTATCTTTGTCCTGTCTTCCTGCGCTCGAGTTCTGCTCTCCAAAGTTCTGGGTATTTGTGCATTAATTGGTATTCAGAGTCCACTCTCTCTAACCTCACTTTAATGGTTTGTTTATCCGCTTCAGCTCCACTGACTTCTGTTGCTTATTGATAATGTGTGTGGGATTTTTTGTAGTTATTTAGTTTATTTCTTCCTTTTCTTTTGCTTTTCAGAGCACATCGAAGCCTGCTTTGACAAAAACTCCAACCCCCCCCCCCATCCAAACCATCATTTTATGACAGTTTCTGCGATCTGGTCGTCCATCTGTGCACTCCCCACCCCAGCCATCCACACACTGAACCACAGCCAAGCAACACAGGGGGACAGAGCTGCTAGCACATGCTGTAAATACCCCCCATCACCATCAAATGAAACGTAGTCATCACGAGCGTTAACCAGAGCTGACACAGTGGCCAGATTTTTACTACACCTACTTTTTGCGTCACTTTTTGGTCATTTTATCAGAAACACCTGCACTTTGTGTTCATGGTTGCTGACTGTAGCCCACCTGTCATCACACTATTCATCTGTACTCGTCCATCCGTGGAAACAGAAGACCATAGAACCACTGCTGACCACGTTATTTTGTGGTCAAACATTGTGACACTGATTTGTGAGGCTTCTGAAGATTTTACTTCACTCCTGGGTTGCCGAAAACTATCTGACCACGTAGCCTGACCAGCTAGGTGTAGCTTAAAGGAGGTGATTTCTGACCCCTAAGATCATGAATTATTTTTTTGGAGCAGTGGTGGTCTAGTGGTTAGGCAGTAGGCTCCATAATCAGAGTGAAGTGAAAGTGAAACTGACAATGTGTCATTGTGAACACACTGCACAGCACTCAGTGAACCACAACAAAAACAATAATGCATCCTCTGATTTTAAGCCAGCAGGAGGCAGGCATATCCAGTGGACAGAGAGTAGTGATGGGGACGGTACCTTGCTCAAGGGTACCTCAGGGCAATCACTGGTCTTGGATTCAAACCCAGAAGCCTAGTGTTTTGGGACAAGACCCAGGGTTGGAAAGTCATGGGTTAGAATGCCAGACCAGTAGGCCACTCTGAGATACCCTTGAGCAAGGTACCATCCCCATCACCGCTCACTGGGTGCCAGATGTATGGCTGCCGACTGATGCATGTGTGTATGGGTTAAATATGCAGAAGAATTTCATGCAGTGTTTTCAAAATAACAGTCACTTTCACTTGCGTTTTCAATCAATGGGACACGCCTGAGCGGCTCTTTTTATTGAAAGAGCAGGAATCTAGACCTAGACCTTTTTTCAGAGGTCAGTTTTGTATAGACAGTTATTTTATGTAGCTATAAAGTTGAAAAGGTCATTGGCCTTGTTCCATCACCGACACTGCACAGGCATGGATGTAAGGATCAAAGAAAAAAATGTAAAATCCACCAAATCTTTCCAAATAAACAAATAAATAAAAACGAGAACCTCTCAGTTGCTGTGATTTGGCTGAACACCACACTTTGATTGCTTTTGATCTCATACTTATAACTTTATTGATATTCAGCTCCCAAATCTCTTCCACTTCTCACTGATTAAACATGAGGGCATTTGAAATCCTGAGTGGTGAATTGTTAAGTACCTGAGGGATTATTGCAGGATAGGTAGTTTTGTGAGAAATTCAAATTCAAAAAACCCTGTGTGTGTGTATTATACAGTGGTGCAGGTTGATGAGCACTTTAGAAGTTTCTACATGAACATGACCTGAACCCTCATCAGATTTTCACCAAGACAAATATATTATACTTAGGTATTTATTTACTGAAGAAAAGGATTCAAATACATTTATATGTGGCTAGGAAAAGTGTGTGTGTGTGTGTGTGTAGGTTTAACAATAATTTGGAGGTGAAATTAGAGTCAGATGTGAAGGGAGATAGTGTTAACTAGTGGTGGGATCAAGAACAAGGCCTTTATCTCCAAGTAACCCCAGGAAGAATATCAAGGATCTAACAAAGCCTTCACATTTTTTTATGAGTGAGTTTTGTGCAAGGAGTTTTACATGCTGATCCCACTCTCTAGCTATAAACTGGTCTTCAGGTTAGAGCAAGCAAGCTAAAATTGTTGGAGAACATGAGCAAACATTGTCTGAACCACAAACAGAAGGTAAAATGACATTTTCCGCAAACAAAGCGTATTATCATTTAATATAACATTTCTTAGCTGGTTCAAACTGCAAGTATTACTTCAAACATCCAGACGTTCTTATACTTTAATGTCTTATTGAGGAACAGTTCTCCAGATCTTCCTGAAGGACAATGATGTTGTCTCTCACTTTCAGTCCAGTCTCTGTACCTGAGCAGTTCTCCAGATCTTCCTGAAGGACAGTGTTGTTGTCTCTCATGTTCAGTCCAGTCTCTGTACCTGAGCAGTTCTCCAGATCTTCCTGAAGGACAGTGTTGTTGTCTCTCATCTTCAGTACAGAATTGAAGACATGACACAGTGAAGAAACAGGTGCAGATGATTCCCAATGATCAGGTGATTCATTTGCTGTTGATGCTGAACACTGAGTGGTTGGAACCCCTTTATCTAGATCCTTGTATCATTAGGCACTTGACTGGAGCACTAAAACATTTCTATTTCTTTCATTGAATCCACTCAATCTGCTTAAGATAAGGAAACTGATAGGCATACATTTGTATTTCTGCATTAACAAGATGATCACCAAGCAAATTCTAAAGAAATGATGGGAAACTTCTGCCCAGTGCTGTAAAAGGACCATTTGTGCCAAGTTGTTCAGCGTTTTAGAAATTTTATGAATAAAATTCACAAGGCCACCTCTCAACATAAAGAATCTGCTGTTGGTGTTTTGGTGCTGAAAGATTTTTCAGCAGGTCAGAGATGTCAGAGGAGGATCTGCACAATAGTAGGCGGTTTCTGATGTTATGGTTGGTCGGTGTACATTGATTATAAACCCCATCATGCCACAGCTCGAACCCTTGGAATGGGGATGACCTTAATTTATGTGGTTAACTGCATACTCCTGGCATAAATTCACCCATGACATTGACACAGCTGCCTTCAGTGGGGATCAAATTGGTTCAGATTTTATTAGACATTCAGTCCCCTGTGGGCTCCTCACAACATTTGGTGGTTTTAGCTTTGTAAATGATGCAATAACACTGTAATCTATTATTTTGATTACAGTTCTTTATTTATGCCTCTGGCTGGATTCTCTCTATATATAAACTATAAAGCACTTTTTGTTGTGTTTTGTTTCCCATAAGCTTCCAGTGTGGTAAGCTACGCAGAATACAATAACCATTATTATCTTTTGAAAGATCTCAATCATGTATCTGAAACATCTGCCCGTTATTGCAGTAGAAGGCTCTGCTTTTAATCACATGGGTGCATTAGCGAAGCCAGGTACTGATGCTTCATCACCGATCCCGAAGATGTTGGTTCATCAGGGGTTACCTCAGGCTTCTCTACATGACACTTCTTTCAATGGGGATTATGCAACCTGCATGAGCTCTCAAATTAGGAAGGGTGCCTGGGTTCTTTTTGGCATGGATGATCAAGAAAAAAAAAAAAAAAGCCACAAAGCATTTGATTTTTAGCATTTATGATTTCTGTTCTGGATGTCTCGGCCAGGATTGTGGGCTGCCATTGCTTCAGCTGCTACAGTTCACAGCGCTGGCCTGCGTCCCGCGCCAGAGGAACATGCCTCTGATCTACGGCATGTTATGACAGGCAAGATGTTGCCATGTCCAACCCGGTTAGGAGCCAGCGCCCTGTGGCATGTCTGTACCAGCTGGGCCCCAGCCTCGCTATGCCCGACCTTAAATAGCGGAGCAGGTGAAACAGGTGGCCTGGTTGAGCCCTGAAACCTTCTGCATAACCCTGGAGTCCCGTTCCAGACTAGTAGTTAGTTCCGGCCTTGGCCTTGTCGGCCCTGGTGCTCAGAGTGGCGCAGTTGGCAAGATTTCTTCTCCAAACTGTGTGCCTTCTGAAAGCATCACTTGCTGATCTGTTTTAGCATCTGAGTACGTGTTTGTCGGAGGGTGGAATAGCGAGCGGAAGAAAGAGAGACAGTGTGTGTGTGTGTGTGTTTCTAAGCTCACCTGCTTGGTGTCTTATCTCTGTCCAAGCTGGCGGAGGTTCAGGTGGCTGGCGCTGTTCCACGTGTCAGCGGGTGTTCTCCTGCTCCATGACATCTACTCCTCAGAGAGGTATTTGGGGGTGAGAGAGAATGTTTACATGCCTTTCTTTCTCCTAGACATTTTAGGGTTGCTATGCCTTGTTTTATTTGTTGCTAAGTGCTGGGTGATGGTGTCACAGCTTTGTTTCTGTTCTGTTATACACAATAAAATCAAATCTGCTCAAAATATAACCAATATATTGAAAACATGACCATGCAAACTTATCTAATTGAATCATTTTTTAAAATTTTGTTATCTCAGTGACTCTATAGCTGTCAAAAAATAACGTACCGGGGTGTCAGTGGGACGGTATCTCGTACGACACTGGGATTCAGGATGCTCTATCGAGCACATGCTCAGTTATTCAGGTTTAACCAGCATTGGAAATTAACCTGATACACTTTAGATGATCTAAATTTCTCTTAATTAACTTAACGATTTGCAAAATTGCTTACACCATCCAGAGAAAAAAGATTGAATGAAAACAACATTTAAATTGATTTAGAAAAGTGTGCACATGCAACGCATGTACAGTATGTAGCATAAAGGGTAGACAGGCATCTGAAAAAGCACATTCTGTCAAAAAGTGCAAAAAGTAACGTGGTGCCCTTTAGTGTATGAACTGTAATGTAGAGAGAATTTCATCATATTTCTTTGCTGAGGTGGGCTGATTTCTTTCACTCAACGTTTTCAGTTTTATTGTTCTACTACGAAACATTACTTTACAAAAAGGATTCCTTTGTTGAGTGTAGAAAATTGGTCCTCAAGAACTATTTTACATCTTTGAAGGTAAATTTACTCAGTTTGTATCGGGCTAAACCAAAAATGCTCCTTTTTTTCTGATGATGATAGTTATTGTACGTTGTATTTCTCTTAGCTTCTCAAAACGCTCAGTAATTCCAGCAAACGTTCCCCCACTGAGGGCTGAGTGTGTGTAGTGAAGATACGAGCAAAGTATGACGAATCACACTCGGGCCTTCCATGGGCAACACTGAGACCGGACCACCGCTCTGGACTGCGGCCCAGCTGTGGTTAGTTTGGGGATGAATTAGGGTCCCTTGACCGAGGCACCATTGGGTGGGTCAGTTATTCATCGAATAGAGCAAAGCCTCATGGGCTCTGAGGAGGCAGGCAGTTACGAGGTATTTGTCAAACTCTAAGTAGACCCCAACGTAGGCTGGTTTGCTGGCGGGGTGGAATAATTGCACCACATGACCTCCTGTCAGTTAGTGCTAAATAACATGATGCACACATAAATCAAAATCAGAAACTTTATTTATAATGAACAATACTCACAACAAATCATTCTCGGTCCGTGGATTTTTCCAGGCCGACTACTGAACAAGGATAGGACCTTTCAGAAACCTGACATATTAGCATAAATAACAGCTTCTCTTTTAAGTTGCTTTTAATTCATTTATTAATTCATTTCTATTCATCTGTTTATGGGTTTTTTGTGTTGTGTCATCATCAAGACTATATTATGTGTGGCACACGTTTATATACCATATTAGGTTTTAAAAAACTGTGGCATCGTTACCAAAGATAAAATGAAATTGACAAGCTTAAATAGAAACATTATGTTCCAAGATTACAGCCATGCAAGTGTTGGATCTGAAAATAATGAGCACATAGCTGAAACTTTCAAACGTCAAGGTGTTCCCAAACCTTTGATAGACGTCGTTCCTGCTGATGAAGCAATGTTTGTTTGTCAGTCGTGAAATTTTGGAGGTTTATTAAGTTACAGCTTATTACATGTCAGACTTTCGTCTGTATGAAATGAGTTCATGATGGATCCAGAGCACAACTCCTGTCATCAGGTTAATACTCTCTCTCTCTCTCTCTCTCTCTCTCTCTCTCTCTCTCTCTCTCTCTCTCTCTCTCTCCGATTTGCTCTGTCGAGCACCCAGTGATTTCACACTTCAGTAAGAGCACCACGGCAACAATTACCGTAGTGACGGAGGCTGTGCAGCCCAATTGCAGCAGTTCTTTGACACGTGAAGGACTTCTGGCCCGAACTTCTATGTGTCCTGATTGTCTGAGTCACAACAGGCCGGTCATTACACCACATCCCCTGAGAAAACAGCCGGAGAGAACACGCCCTCAGTTGGTGGGAAGAGCCCAGGGACCGTGTGCTGCTGAGGGACAGTTTCAAAGTCCGAGACCGCAGGTGACCTTTCCATACTCCTCCCAAAAATAACTTCTTTCTTTGCCACTGTTGGCTGAACAAGCTTTACCAAGCATTTGACCACTTGATGAAAGCGCAGCCCTATTCTGAAAAATGTTGATTTTACTGAGCTATTAGGCACAAACTCTAAAGTTGCTTACATTGTTAGAAGAGACCAAGTGAAAGTGACTATTATTGTCATTGTGAGAACACACAGCACAGAGTGAACCACAACGAAATTTAACTCAAGCACACACTGTGCAGCTATGAAAGCACCCAGGGACGGTACATCGCTTAAGTACACCTCAAGGGCAACCTACTGGTAAGGGGTTTGAACCCACAATCTTGTGTACGATTCTTTAACCACAAGGCCACCGCTGCCCAGTCCAATTCCAGTTCCATAAAATGGAGAATTCTGACCTATTCAGTCCTTTAAAGAATGGAGTCTACATAAGTGAGGTCTATTGTAACTGTAAAGGATGAACCGGTCCATGAACCAAATGCTAAATAAGATCTTGTTCTCCTGTTTAGGGGTCGCCACGGTGGATCATTCATCCATTTCTTCTTGTCCTCTGCATCTTCCTCACTTAAACCGAACATCTTTGTGTCCTCTCTCACCACATTCTCGTCTCTCCTTCTTTCTGGAGCAGTGGTGGCCTAGTGGTTAGGGACTAGCTCCCAGGATCAGGAGGTTGTGGGTTTGAATCCCAGAACAATATGTCACCCTGAGGTACTCTTGAGCAAGGTAACATCCCCATCACTGCTCCCTGGCTGCTTTAAATAGCTGCTAGTGCTGTGCTGTGTTTCACAATGATGAGAATAGTCACTTTCGCTTTCCTCCTCCATCCAGATATGCCTTTCTTCTCCTCTGGCCATCAGTAGCCCAATTTCCACCAGCACCCTGTAGGCTAACAGCACTGGTGGTGGTTGTTGTTAATCCGATTAACAACATAGATAATAGAAAAGTTGCTAAATTATAAAGTTGGAGATATTTTTCCCCATTTGAACTGATAGAACTCATTTATGAATCTTGGGATAGGACAGGCTCTGAAGGATCCATCGCCATTGAGATGTTCTAGAAAAAGAGAACTGCATTTCTTGGTCACATTTAAAAGGTCCTTAGAAACGGGACGTGGTCTTCAAACACAGTCTTAGAAGAACACAGCCTCTAATTAGAGATATAGCAAAAGCACAAACTTCATTTGCTAATTTAGCTTCACCTATATAGCTAACTATGTAGCTCACATAGTATTAAGAAGTTCTTCTAAAATGTGATTATTTTTTCTTAATTGTACAGCACCTCGGATCTATACCAGCACTATGGCGGTAATAGTAAATCACCCGGAGCTAGGCTGACAAACTCAATCTAATTGCTGAAATTGATAGACTGACAAGCAAATGCTTAGCTGAGCTGGTTAACTTTGAGTTTCAGAGATTTATCTTTGAAAACTTTCATACTAAAAACGTTTGAGGTCCACCAACAAGGTTTTTTCCGGCTCCATCTCATAACTGCAGCAAGTCACGCATTTCAGAAGGAAAGTGAAAGTTAATTTAACTTATTAGACAGTTGAGAGGACATTAGTTAGGCTGTCTGGTAGCATAAAAACACTGTACCCAAAATAATAATGAAATTTACCACCAAAATTACCTCGTATTTCCCTGAAATTTGTCCAGTTAATTATAGAACTTAAGGGATGTCTTGAACCCACATTAGACACCCATTAAGATGTTGTTCCTGCTCAGTAGTGCCATGGATCATATTAGCAAGAGGACAACATCCCTTTCCATAGACTAATTAAAATTGAGAAAATATTTAGAATCAGCAGAATGCAGCAGTGCTGTGTTGACAGCCTTTTAGGGACCGTGTCCAGTTTAGGAATTAGTTTACTTCTCTAATTGCATCACATCCAGAGTCTCACGGAGAAGAACTAGATATTATCAGTCCAGATGTATTCCAGTGCAAAGAATCCATCACTACATTTAGGGCAGCGTTTATTGGCCTAGTGTTTAGGGACTGGTCCCCTGGTGCAGAAGGTTGTGGGTTTGAATCCCAGACCAGTAGGCTGCCCTGGAGGTGGCGCATGTGAGTTAAATGCAGAGGATGGTTCACAATGACAACAGTCACTTTCACTACCCCTTGGTTTTAAATCTCATCATGGGGTGGAGGTGGTCTAATGATTGGGTTGCAGGCTCTAATCCAACCTCCTGCCCCATCAACATTAGGTTTCTGAGCAAAACCCTCAACTCCAAGTTGCTCCAGGGAGACTTTCGCTGTAATTCTGGATAAGAGCGTCTTAAAAAAGATATAAAATATAAAGATTTACTCTGTCAAATTGACTTTGTGATTTCACAGCAGAACTCCATGCAGTACATTATGATTTAATGTATGAGCTCCGTATGTAAGTAGCATCATCTGCAGATTTGCGCAGGAAGGATCAGCTGTTGACGTATCAAGGGGGTTGCAGGTAATGTGAATGGTAATCTTGACTTTCAGGGAGGCAGTCTTGCAGTATTGTGGAACAAACAGGTGGAGATTCTGGAGCAGATGTTGTAATTTTTGGATGCTCTGCTGAAGCTTCTTAGCTGAGCACAAGCAGCAGCACTCAGGAGCAGCCTTGAGAAGAACGAGTGGGATAAAATAAAGATAATCATGAAGAGAACGGTCAAGATGTGACATCTGCACATTTTAGACCAGAACTGTTGAGAAATGTTGCCTCTCTGTCTTATCTATCTATCTATCTATCTATCTATCTATCTATCTATCTATCTATCTATCTATCTATCTATCTATCTATATATCTATTTATCTATCTTCACTTCGTGCATGCTCTCTCATTCTCTTTCATTCCTGCCATCTGCTGCTTCTCTATTTTCTCTTTCTCTCGCTCTGTCCCTCACTCTCTATACCATTTTGGTCTCTTCCTCTCTCTTTTTGTATCCTTCTCTTTTTCTTTCTTTCATTCTCTTTGTTGCTCTCCTCACATTCTGCCTATCTATCTGTCTGTCTGTCTGTCTGTCTGTCTGTCGGTCCGTCCGTGCATCTATCCGTCCGTCTGTCCGTCCATCCATCCATCCAGCCATCTATTTATCTTTCTTCTTCATGCATGCTCTCTCTCCTTCTCTTTCATTCCTGTCATCTGCTCCCTCTTTCTCTCTTCTTCTCTCCCTCACGCTCTACCATTTTCTCTTTCCCTCTTTTATTCTCATTCTCATTCCATCTCTTATGTATCTCTCTCTCACTCTTTTTCTCTGTTCAGGTCATGCGCTGTACTTCTTTATATTTTTACAGCTCGTCTTCAAAGCTGACCTGCCAACGAACAAAGAGGTAGATAAAAATGGAACTGTGTATGGAGGAGAGGAGGGAGAATAGCTGTAGTGTGTGTGTGTAGTGTGTGTGTGTGTGTGTGTGTGTGGCCAAGGGCCAGCTTCACAGCGCCTCCTTTGAGTTCTGTCCTGACCCACTGCCACCTCGAGTGGGCCGGGGTCACGTTAAAGGCTCTGCTGAAGTGCTGCTTAGCGCTCTTCTACTCTTCCGTTTTGCGCCCCACCATCCTTCTCTCCGTCCTTTTATTCTCCTCTCCCAGAGTGGCTTTCTGTTCTTGGAGGAGGTCTTCTAGCCACTCTTACCTGGGGTTAGAGGCCGGAGCCGAGTGGGAGGAAGAACGCTCACACACACTCGCAGGGTTAGCTCTCTCTTTCTCTTCCTCTTTCTCTTCCTTCACTCTCTCTGTCTGTGTTCATGTTTTAATACACTTGATATGGAAGAAGACGGAGGGAAGCTACTTACTTCTCCCACGTTTCTGTAAACACACATCTGCATGGGCCACCTGACTGAGCTTACATTAGAGAAAAGAAAAATACTGTTTTCATGCTGCAAATTACAGACAGCTGGGCCCGAGTCTGCAAATTAGAAATGTAAGCCAAACTAGACTAAACATACAACGTGTTGTTGACATCAGTTGGACTCTTGAAATGAAAAAGAAATAAAGCGAATGGAAACATGGACTCTTCAAAAGGAAGCCAATATTGTTCTTCCATTCTGTGACAGACAAATGCAAAAGCATTTCATCTTTTGTTGGCTTATAAATTATTCTTTGTCTTGGTTAAATGGTTCTCTGTAATGGAAAATAATTTCTTTTTAAATAAATAACTATGTAAAATATGTAAAATAACCCAATCTGGGCTAGTTTGGATCGTTAAAAATGATAGAGCGTACCCTCACTCACTCTCGCTCATTTTCTTGTCCACTTGTCCTGATTAGGGTCATGGCCTATCCCAAGAGTCCCATAGTCTTTCCCAGAGTCTATCCCAGCATCACCCGTGAAAAGCCCTGGACAGGTCGCCAGTCCATTGCAGGACAAAAATATTCACACACTCATCCAGAGGACAACCTCGCATCTCCAGTCCACCTGCAGGTCGGTGGGAGGAGACAGGAGCTCCTGGAGGAAACACATAGACACTGGGAGAACATGTCTACCCCACACAGAAAGGACCCGGTCGTCCCAGCTGGGAACCGAATCCAGGAGCTTCTAACTGTGGGGCAAAAAGTATATTACAGATTGCATAACTTCCCAAGTCACTTAAAAGTATTTTGGTCAAAACTTTGATGAATATCATAAATACATCCATACACTCACATCCAAGAGCATCAGACTTTACTCGGTACAAGAGAAGAAGTAGAGAGTCGTAGAAATGAGTATAAAAGAGGGTTTAAAAGGACATTTCTGAGTGCAAAAAAATAACTGAGGCTCAATCCATATTAATCGAATTCAGAACCTATTAATTCATTCCAACAGTCAAAAAAATCTACTGAAATAATGAACAATAACTTCAGTCCAGAACGAGGACTCTTGTGTAATTGTATCCCTTTCAATAGCTTCATAATCCAGCCTTGAACTGTCTTTCTGGAGACTTTATAAAATAAACCCATAATGATTAATCCCACACTCTGTGTCTTCTTGGATTATTGGTCTCCATGTTGGAAAGACATTTATATTTTTGCATGCTTGTTAGCCACAGCAATTCCTTGGTGCATTGCTTTGAGCCTGTTGCTAAGGTGGTGATCACCCACCTTTAGCAATCTCACTATACCTTGGATGGACTCTGTTGACCACCTGCTCTGTGTTTCTGACTGATCGTGGCTCAGACCACAACAAAATGCATCCATGCACACCATATCTAGTGCCTGGAGAGCAGTGACGGGGACGGTACCTTGCTCAAGGGCACCTCAGGGCAACCCTACTGGTCTGGAATTCAAACCCACGACCTTCTGATCCTGGAGGCAAACTCCATAACCAATAGACCATCGCTGCCCCAGTGCTATAGAAAGTGTGTGAAAGTTTTTAAAATCATCATCATACTTGCAGAAGTTTGAGTGTCAGCATGTTAATGCAGCATTGCAAAGATGGAGGAAAAACTTGCTGCATTCAGAGTGAAATTCACTGTTTTTTTCCTCACATGTAAATTAATTAGCAGGTTATACTTGCCCAATTTGCAATTCTAGTCAGCGTTGAAATCTTCCAGCACAGCAGGTGGCGATAATCCAGCATGGAGACGTCACCTGTTCCAAACAAAACCCCTTCTTGTCAGTGCAGGAAGGAAAAGATGGGCTACTCTAGCTGCTATATAACAGAGTTATCTCACAGATGAAGGGTGAAACTATGAGAAATGGATCTGTCTAAAAAGTTTTTTTTTTAAATCTCCTGTTCTTCACACCGCCATGATTAGTCTGCATCTCCACAGGGACCGACTATCAGCAACGTTCAGTCAGCTGTGATGTTTGATGGCATGGACATCCATCTCATATCTCCCCCACCAACCTTCTTGAAGGATGGTTCTACCCTGTGAATTCTTCTTGCTGCACCAAACTATGTGAGCGCAGGCCAGATCTGAAGGTAGATTTCAAACCTGTTCATTATTGCTGCTCATGAAAGACATGGAGAGCAGGATTACCAGATGACAGGAAACGTCCTGAAATCATTCATTTGTCTATACAATGAGTTCAAGGTGTCTAGGCTATTTTTAATCCATTTTTCAAAGAATTCTGTCAATTATTTTTCTCAATAAAGTTATTTTTCTCAACTCCATCCATCCATTTTCTGCCGCTTGTCCCAAACGGGGTCGCGGGGGAGTGCTGGTGTCCAACCCAGCGCACACAGGGCGAGGACGGGGGACGCACCCTGGACAGGTCGCCAGCCCATCGCAGGGATTTTTCTCAACTCAATAAAAGTAAAGACATGCGTGCAGACGTATGTTCAGACCATGCCATAGAAATGTTTCAAACCAATAGAGTATTACCTGGACAATGTAAAAAAAAGCAATCATTTAAGAAATTAACTAGGTCATTTAAAACATTATGCAAATACGATGCAAATATACAACACAATACAATTATGCAATCACAGCTAATTGTTAATTACAGAAATATTCATTTAAAGGCACAAAGCTACATTTTTCTGTACTTATCTAGGTTTTTAGGTATGTGTACTTAAGTATTTTTGGGAATGTTAACTTTTACTCCCAATTTAAACCCAAAGATACTTTTAACAGATGCAGGCCAAATGCATTTGAGGTAATAAAGTATGTGAAAAAGTGAAAGTGACAACCCTTGTCATTGCGAGGTCACAGCACAGCAGACAGTGAACCACAACGAAATTGGACCTCTGCATTTAACCCATGCACACCCAAACACCGTGCAGCAGTGCGCAGAAATTTAAAGTGCCCAGGGAGCAGTGACGGGGACAGCAATTGCTCAAGGGTACCTCAAGGCAACTTATTGGGAAGGGGTTCAAACCCTGGATGCTCCGATCATGCGGCTAACGCCCTAACCACTAGGCCACCGCTGCCCAAGACCTCTGCATTTAACCCATGCACTCAAACACTGTGCAGCAGTGGGCAGCTATTGAAAGAGAGCAGTGACAGGGACGGTACCTTGCTCAAGGGTACCTCAGGGCTGGAGAGGGGAATCGAACCCACAAACTTCCAAAACAGGGGCAACTCTCTAACCACTAGGCCACCACTGCCCCACTGTAATAAATTCCAAAATGATGTCAATATTTAAATAATTAATCAGCTTTAGCAATTGCAGCGATTGTTGTTCTTAACTGTTCTTAGTTGTAAATTTCACTCCTTATATTGTAATCCAAAATAAAATGTGTACATTTCACTCCTTTCATTTTCAGAACCGCATACCTTAGTCTGAATGCATTTGAACTGAAAGTGAAAGTGACTATTCATCATTGTACACAGCACACAATGAAACGTAACAACATACATTCTCTGTATTTAACCCACACACACCAGCAGGGGACAGCCATATCCAGCGACCAGGGAGCAATGATGGGGACGGTACCTTGCTCGCAGGTACCTCAGGGCAACCTGCTGATCTGGGATTCTAACCTATGACCTTGTGACCCTGGGAGCTACTCCCTAACCACTAGACCACCGCTTAGGGCGATTCTCTATTTGAATTTTCCATCATGTCCCCAAAATCAAGACCCATTTCAGCCTAAATGGACACAAAACACAGAAAAGACAGTCCCTTGCTGCGTCCAACGAGACAGGACAAATGGAACAAGGGAAGAAAGAGAAAGTGGATAGTGAAGACATGTAGGCATGTATTGAACATTGGCTAACGTATTGGAATGGTTCATTGCTTTTCAGGTCTTTGTGTCAGTCACGGTTGAAAAAAATTCCAATGTTTAAGGCTGATAGAAGATTATTTTTTTCTTTTCTTTACTTATAAAACTACATCAAAGTTCAGATGTTTCAGAAAGCATATTTGCCCTATTTCACAGAATTAGTGGTTGAATCTGTCATGAAATGTCTGAATATGATCCTTTAAAAAAAAAATGGTGTAAAGCCTTTCTGCTTTTCCGCTGTGTGTTCTTCTCCAGTGATACAATCACAAGCACCACAAGCGCTCCATAGCTATTCGGTCAGAAAGAGCTTTGTTCTTGGTATTGATTCAGAAAGTGCAACTGGTTGAAATAATGACACTGAAATCCCCCCATTACTCTTCTGCTGCAAGGTTCAGAAGAAGATATGATGTTAAATATGCCCTTTCATGAGCAATATGGGGATTTTAGGCTACAAAGGTAAAGTTTGGAGAGATGTTCGTTTATAAATGAAATGTGTTCTCATACAGCTCTGATGCAATCTGCAGATGCTCAATATCAACAGCGCACCAAACAATGGCATCAATGGAATAGTGGGATGACGGATGGATGAAGATGGAAGGAAGAAGGAACACTGAAGACAGGGCTGCTCCAATCTCTGTATGCAGAACGTGAGAGGAGGACCTTGATTTGGTTTGTCAGTCTTGGTGGTTGTGAAGGTATTACATGAGCCAAAAGTGAATTTGCATGAATAAATATATTTAAGGGTTCTCGAGTTACCCTTCCTAGGTCCACAATGTCAACGTCTTCATCTTTTGACCTCAAATGTCTTCAGTTAACACTTGATTTGGCTGTCTCAATACTTCTGAAGGAAAATGCAAATATAGAAACACCACTCAGTACCAAATGCCATCATTCAAATCTATGAGCAGCAGTGGTCTAGTGTTTAGGCCCCAGGATCAGAGGGTCATGGGTTCGAAGTCACTTTCCTTTTCACTTTTTTAGCCCAACCAGTGCAACCGTAAGGGAAGCGTTTCTGGCAAAATAAGTGTGAAATAAAATGTCTTCACTTCCAGTAATCCAACTGCATCATAAACACACTTCAACTCATCCGTTCTTGCCTTCGTTCTTTATTCGTTCTTTATTATTTGGTTTTAATGTGAACTCTTTGTTTAGGTCGGCGGCAGAGAGAACGCCACAAATACACACCCAGAAATACACACCCACACATCCCACAGAGTCCCTTACCCATCATGCTTATCTCAATGCCATCACTGGCACTCGGAGTTCAAATTCATTTTCTGACGATAAGGTTGATAAGTCCATATTGCCTTTCTTTCTAGAAGCTTGTTTTTCATCGGAGCAAGAGACAGAGAGAGAGAAGGGGCAACGGGAGAGAGAGGGATAGAGAGAACGCCAAGAAAGACGACCAGGAAAGGATGCCCCTGAGCAAACTTGGTCAGGCATTTAAAATTAATGGAGTACCCCAGGCCTTGGGGCAGATGTGGCCCCAGCTCAGAGAGAAGCACAGGAACTTTCAGCAGATTCTCTTAAAGCTCCAATCAGGAAAAGCTAAAGTAGGGCCACGACCACCCCCAGGGCTTAGCCCGGACTTTGCTGAAAAAGTTTACCAAGGGGCGGCAAGGTAAATGTACATGTGGCTTTATTTCTTTAGAGGGGAGCTTTTGGTGCTGATACTGGAGGTTATTTTCACTCTCGGAGCTAAAGGATGATGCTGCTGGCTTCTGAAGAACTATACTTGTATACAAGAGGACATGAGATGTTAACAATTTTAAAGAACTTTTCTTGCAGTTTAGAGTTTGTTTGTTTGTTTTTACTCTGGTTTTAATGCATCCCAGGTGATTAATTACATAATTTTGAAAGAAATATATATTATTATGCAATATCAGCAAGAAATATCACATATAAGCTCAATGTAAATGAATAAAAAACACTGACATCTTTATTTGCGGGTGGTAATTAGGGTACAAATACTTTTTACCATTCTTCAGTTGAGTTTTCAGGTGTGCTTTACTTAGTTTTCTGATTTTTTTTGACCCGAATATCTGTTCTTTATACTTCTTATATTTCATTTTCATTTTATTCTTTGAACCATAGTCAGCAACTATTTCAGAACTTTGATTTTAGCACTTATGACACACTGTAGTTCACAGTTAAAGCTTTATACTAAAGTTCATTACGTCCCAAACAAACTTTTTCCATGCTGGAACGCTCACCAAACGGTCTTCATGGACTCAGGACTGGAGGGTTGTGTGGAAGAAAGAGTGATCATAAAGCATCACATGGCTGGATTGGTGTTGACAGCTTTGCAAATAGAAAATGATGGAGTCTGGTTCTCAATAAGATGTTCACTCCCAATGACTGTCCCTGTCTGTGCTAGTGTTCCGCTGGACAGAGACAGATTATAGTAGGGGGTTATTTATTTAAATTCTATTGAAAGTTATTTTCTCAGTCACTGTCCCAAAACTGCTTTCCAGAAATGGGATTCCCATCAGTGAACGGGCACTGAAGGGCGAAAGGGTGGCAGCAAATCTCTATCAGAGTAAGAGGGAAACCAACCTTAAAGACTTAAAAGAAAAAACTCCTTTGGAGAGAAAAAAGAAAAGAAAACGAAAGCATGCATCACACTTATTAATGTCGTTCTTATTTGATTCATATGGATGTAAACGCAAAGCAATGCAAGACACAAATACACAAATTAAGTAATAAGGGACTGATATTTAAACACTTTGGTTCATTCAATGCATACCTGTGTGTGTGGATTCTCAGCCACTGGAAATTATTATTATTATTATTATTATTATTATTATTATTTCTTACACAATTGTAGAATTCATAAAATAGTCATTACAAAGTCTATAGACATCTATAAGCATAATAATCTCTGTTTTTCAAATCAATTTATTACATGTAAATAGCATTTTTTATGTGCTTAAATTATCTAGAAAGTTACTGAACTAGTGAAAGTGAAAGTGACTATTGATTGTGAAACACACAGTGTGACGCAACAGAATTACACCTCTGCATTTTACCCCCACACACAAGCAGCAAGGGGCAGCTATTGAAAGAACCTGGGGAGCATTGACGGGGACAGTACCTTGCTCAAGGGTACCTCAGGGTAACCTACTGGCCTGGGATTGGAACCCACGGCCTTCTGATCTTGGGAACGACTCCCTAACCACCAGGCCACCGCTGCCCCAAGAAATGGAGATGTAGGGGATTGAACCCTTACTATGTAACTGAAGTGTATAAATATTAATATTAAGAGCTTCGGCTTTCCCTCCGTTATCATGTAAATGAAACTGTTGAGGGTTCAGTCTTTGCTGAAGTGTATTTTTACATGAAATCCAATCTTGCCTGACTGCTACACTCTTTGCTGCCACCTTCCATCAGCGTGGCATTTACGACCGTTCATGCACACGGCTGCACCATCATCACCCCCCACTCACTAAACATGACATTCGCTTTAGCTCTATGGAGTGAACGGCGCAGCAGAAACAGCCCTGCACTTCCTCTTCCCCTGCAGGCCTTCAGGAGAGATGATTCAATTTGTCCTTCCTTCTCCGGCGGATCGCGCTGCGGCGGGAGCGGAAGAGGAGACAGTTTTGTTCTGTCGTTTGCAGCTCAACGCTCAGCTTGTGTCGTGCTTTTAGAGGGAAGTATTGAAGAGTCAATTTTATTAATTGTGCATGTGTTTCGTGGGATGTGGCTCCGGGGCCTCACATTCCTTACTGCCCTCCATTCGCTTATAGCCTTCCGCTGCCTTTTCAGCTTTCAAGAAAAAGTAGTTCGTGGTGAAAGGTCAGGCAGGAGGGAACGGGAGCCCTCTTAGCAGTGTGTGTGTGTGTGTGTGAGTGTGAGTGTGTAAGAGAGAGAATTTCAAGCTTTTTTCAGCTCTCCCTAAAATATAAATAATAATAATAATCATCATCATTTTTATATGCAGTGGTTGAGGAGATGCTTATGTTAATTAGCTTTAATTACAATGTTATAAAAGCCCACCATGGAGCCCTGATAGAGTGGCATTAATTGGCAAAGCAGACCACACACACACACACACACACACACACACACACACACACACACACACACATAATATATATATTTGAAAAATGCCTTTTCAAGAAGTTATGTTTGACAGTTCCTCCTCAACTGAGACATTTTATTATCCTCTCTCTCTCTCTCTCTCTCTCTCTCTCTCTCTCTCTCTCTATGAAGAGGATGGGGGGTCCCTTCAGTTGTCTCGTACCGAGCTCTAAAGCACCGAGGTTGTTAGAGTGTGAGACAGTGTTCGTCTTTGGCAGTCGCAGCGTTGTCATGCGAGCGAGATTTTCAATAAGCAGTCGGTAACTAAGCGGCTAAATTAGGAACAGTTGCGCGTTTCTAAACGAATATTTCTGAAATGCATTGTTTAGATACAGCAGATGTCAATGTTCCTCGCATAAGCCGAGCTTTGGGTTATTTCTGTGTGGTAATGAATTTATCTGCAGCTTCTCAACAATTAGCAGAAAATAGACAGCTTAGCAGCTCGGCTTCAGTCGCGCAGGTGTTAGCGCTTGCTGGCACCGAGGCAGTGGGCGAAAGCCGGTGGTTTCTGCTGATTACTCTCACTGTTGGCACGAGGCTTAATGAAAACTTCGCTGACTGTGACATTTGAGGTGCTAAGAAAAGTACTGCAGGATAGGTGTTAGGATTACAGCTGTTTCGCTTTTCTTCCTGGGACCTTTTTCAGCATTACAGGCATAAATAATGGTCCCGGTTTATAATGTCACGCTATTACTGTGTAATAACTATCGCTGCGTGTAATAAGTGAAAGTCAGGTGAAAGTGACTACTCTTGTCATTGTGAGTACACGGCACAGCACACAGTGAACCACGATGAAATTACACCTTTGCGTCTTTACCATACACTCACACGCGTGCAGCAGGGGGCAGCTATTGAAAGCACCCAGGGTGCGATGACGGGGACGGTACCTTGCTCATGGGTACCTCTGAATAGGTGAACAATGAAATGCCCTCTAGAGGTTGAAATACATCAAACAATGGTCTTGTGCCACCCCTCTTATATATATATATATATATATATATATATATATATATATATATGGGGCAGCGGTGCTCTAGTGGTTAGGGATTTGCCCCTGATCGGAAGCTTGTGGGTTCAATTCCCTCACCAGTAGATTTCCCTGAGGTACCCTTGAGCAAGGTACCATCCCTGTCACTGCTCCCCGGGAGCATATATATATATATATATATATATATATATATATATATATTTAGCCTGAGATTCATGTTTTCCTGTGACAGCCATCAAAGTGTCTAAAGATACAAAGTTCTAGATAAAATGGTTCCATCCACTCAGCGTTCAGCATCAGCAGTAAATGAATCACCTGATCATCACACCAATGTGTGAAATCAAAGATGAAAAAATTGGGCAGAAATGTTGATACATTTAATAAATATGCGTCATTTTAAATGCGTCAAATATGCGTAATAAATATGCGTCATTTTAAAAGCTGCACTTCTATAACTGTTAACACATGTGTTATTAATGTGTAACTACACATTCATTGGGGCCAAAATAAGCCTCTTATTAAGAGAAATCATTAACAAGCCACTCACTCACAGCTTTATTGGAAAACTTTTGCTGTTTAGATACCGTAGGCTGCGTGTCGATGCCCAGCTTTTCTTAGTCTAATTCTTAATCAATAGCTTGTCAACCTTTAGCCCACACAACAAACTACAAACGCTTCCCCAACCCACAAGATTTATTCCACCCTAACAAATATTGCTCAATAATCTATGCAGACTATTGATTTGCGCTCTGCTGTACAATGTCGTAGCTTAATAAACGCTAAAAAAGTCGTTAAAAATTTCCTGACCCGCCTAATGAGAAGGATGGTGATTGTCTGGCTGGAGAGAAAGTTCAGACGCACAGTTCAGACGGCATCATTTGTTTCCTTCGATGCATCTTTTGACAAGGCCGCTTCATTCTTTGACGACCCGGCCTCAGGATCTTCCCGAGAGACGCCGACTCTAACATCCATCTGGGTGAATTACACTCAGCTGAAATTATTTACATAACTGGCGAACACTTTACCAAACCAGCCAACGAGTTTAACCTTGAAATGATTTTTCATTCTCACAAATAATTAGCACAACATAAACATTCTGCGCGCTCAACGTTGCATTTTAAACGTCTATGGATTGTGACAACGCTTCGCAATTAAAAAAAACGCCCACAGGTTGGAAACCACAGGGGTGAACAATTCCAGAGCATAATAAATTAACTGAGTGACCCTTCAGACCTCTCAGGGTGTTACGCTCAACAGCCACAGGCTCATCTAAGCAGCCGGCTGAGGATCTGAACTAAAGATAATTGACTCTTACAAAGCAAGAGAGGACTGTGAAAGATATCTAACTGCTTGCTTGTAACTCTCACTGTTTTGAATGCAATAAAAAGGTAGAAAAAAAATACGAAAAAAGATCAAGTAGGTTTTACTGCCATTTCAAGCGTATACACACGATTCTCCAGGACCTTCCATACAGACAGACAGCAAAAATCTGTAGCATAGACAGAAGAACCACAAACACACAACAATACGGAAACGAGAGAACAGCCAGACTGCTTTAAAGTGAAATCAGTTACAAATGACATAAAAATTGTTTTCAGAAAACTGATTGTATCAGAAACAAATGAAATAAATAAATAAACAAATAAATAAATAAAACACCTTCAAATGTCTGGAATTATTAATTATTTATCAGCAACATTGAAAATGTTGAACCATGTGAAAAAAAATTCCACACATTTTTCATTTTCAGTGCAAATAAAACACCTTCATACACGAAAAAAGAAAGTAATGTTAACAAACGCTCCTTGAAAAAAATGACAAAACCTGAAAAGCTGTTCTAGACCAGCCAGGTACTACTTATTCTGATGGATGGATGGATGGATGGATGGATGGATGGATGGATGGCAGACAAACAAATAAATCAATAGATAGATAGATAGATAGACAGATAGATAGAAGTAGAGGGGAGTGAGAAAGGATGAAAGACAGCAATAGAGGTAGAGAGGATAGAGGCAACATTTCCCGATAGATAGACAGACAGACAGACAGACAGACAGACAGACAGACAAATAGATAGATAGATAGATAGATAGATAGATAGATAGATAGATAGATAGATAGATAGATAGATAGATAGATAGATTCGAAAGATTGATAGATAGATGGATGGACAGACGGATGGATGGACAGATAGATAGATAAATGCAACACCTTCCTACATTACTTATTATGAAAAAACAAATTAATATTAGACGATAATATATTATGATAATATTTTAATAATATACACCAGACAGGTTCTACCAGGCGTACGGTTTAGCTGTACTGGCTCATTGCTCAGACTATAGAGATAAACAAAATGTGCTTAAATATGAATTTCATCTATAATACACATTTAAACATACATTTTCACGCCACGTCTCTGACACCAGCCCAGACCCGTCCCGGCGGCGCACCAGGTGATCACGGAGAGGGTCAGCACCCTGGACAGCGATCGCATGTCAAGATTTCAGCTCCGATTTAGTGCACCGCTACCGAGCACATGGCTATGTGGACTCACCCCTAATCTCCCCCGGCTGGAGGATAATCATCGCCCATTCAAAACCAGCCCAGGAAGAGATAAAGGAGATCCCTAGCAAAGCTACAGTGCCTTGCAAAAGTATTCACCCCCTTGACATTTTTCCTGTTTTCTTGCTTCACAACCTGGAATTAAAATGGATTGTTTGAGAATTTGCATCTTTCCATTTACAAAACATTCCTACAACTTTGAAAATGTTTTTTTTTTTTTTTATTTATTTATTGTGAAGCAAACAACAAATTGGACAAAATAACAGAAAAATGCATAATTGTTCACCCCCCTAAAGTCAGTACTTTGAAGAGCCACCTACTGAGGCAATTACAGCTGCAAGTCACTGAATGTGTGCGGAGTGCTGAGTCTCTATGAGCTTGCCACATCTTGCCACTGGGATTTTTGCCATTCCTCAAGGCAAAACTGTTGCAGCTCCTTCATACTGGATGGTTTTCGCATGTGAACAGTAATCTTCCAGTCAAATCTGACTACAGATTCTCAATTTGATTGAGGTCTGGACTTTAACTAGACCATTCCAACACATTTCCCCTTAAACCACTGGAGTGTTGCTTTAGCAGGATACTCCGGGTCATCGTCCTGCTGGAAGGTGAACCTCTGTCCCAGTCTCAAATCACAGGCAGACTGACAGGTTTTGCTCAAGTATATCCCTGTATGTAGCACCATCCATCTTTCCCTCGACTCGAACCGGTTTCCCAGTCCCTGCTGCTGAAAAACATCCCCACAGCACGATGCTGCCACCACCATGTTTCACTGTGGTGATGGTGTTCTTGGGGTGATGGGATGTGTTGGGTTTGCACCAGACATAGCTTTTTCCTTGGTGGCTGAAAAGTTCAATCTGACCAGAGCACCTTCCTCCATACATCTGGGGAGTCGCCCACAGGCCTTTTGGCAAACTCAAAACGTGCCTTCTTATTTTTAACATTAAGTTATGGCTTTTTTTCTGGCCACTCTTCCATAAAGCCCAGCTCTGAGGAGTGTACGGCTGATTGTGGTCCGATGGACAGATACTCCAGTCTCTGCTCTGGAACTCCTTCAGGGTTACCTTTGGTCTCCGTGCTGCCTCTCTGATTAATGCCTTCCTTGCCCAGTCTGAGTTTTGGTGGGTGGCCCTCTCTTGGCAGGTTTATTGTGGTACCATGTTCTTTCCATCTGAAGATGATGGATTAGATGGTGCACCGGGGGTCATCAAATATTTTAATATTTTTTTATAACCCAACCCTGACTTGTACTTCTCAACAACTTTCTCTCTGACTTGTTTGGAGCTCCTTGGTCTTCATGGTTTGATGCCTCTTGCTTAGTGGTGTTGCAGCCTCTGGGGCCTTTCAGAAAAGGTGTGTTTATACTGACAGATCATGTGACACTTAGATTGCACACAGGTGGACTTCATTTCACTAATCATGTGACTTTTGAAGGTATCGGTTGCACCAGGACTTTTTAAGGGTTTCATGGGGGTGAATACATTTTCACAATTCTCGGATTTTTATTTTATTTTTGTATTATTTTTTATATATACGTTTCTTATTTCACTTCACCAACTTAGACTATTTTGTGCAGATCCCTCACATAAGAGTAAGAAGAGTAAGAGTAAGAAACATTTAAATTACAGGTTGGAATGCAACAAAATAGGTAAAATTCATGACTACGTTTGCAACGCATGGTATGTGTTTGGGCTGAGATGCTACTTACAAGCTCTTAACTGTTTTCATTTATATCTCTCTTGTTTCTCTCTCTCTCTTTATCTTTAAAACAGATACCAGAACCCTGCACACCCCTACTCCTGCCAGAACCCCCCCCCCTCCCCCTTAAATAAACTTACCCCCGATGTTTTCATTTATATATATATATATATAGGATTACTATTGGATAGAGTTCAGCCAGGTCTGTGAAGTGATGGAGCTCCATCCCGTACCCTTGCTGTGAGTGCTGTTTTTCAACCAGAATTATTCCAACATCAATACTTGACCTCTCTAATGCTCTGGGCACATCTCATGTAGCCTTCCCAGAAAGTGGAGTCTGAGACTGCAGGAAAAAGGGGACAAACTCCCCTCTAATGATACTCCTAGACTTCAGGAGAAACGAGGTGTGAGCGAGTGTCTACAAACTTTGGGACATGTTATGTATTTCTTATAATTTATGCAAACACCATTGATATTCAAAAATCACTCTCAGCTAAGCTGATTATGATGAGTTTGATTACGCTCGCCCAGGCAGGGGGTATGGCAGGGGTCCGTAATGAGAAACATAATTAATAATTAAACTCGCTTTGCTGCTATTTATTTAAAAACTCATTTTGATTTGAGTGTCATTTGAAACTTCATCCCACACACAACTAACAATAGTCTAAAATGGGCCAAGCATGATCCACAATCTTCCTCCCGTCTCACACACATACACGAACACACACTGCACACACACTCTCACATGTTTTCTGTCCTTTTCTTCGGAGCCGCACAGCGAGCAGTGGCCTGAAAACATGTCGTTATGTTGGAGTCAAGTGGCTCTCACACAGGAGTCGAGGGGCTTTACACACAGCGGACAAAAGCAGCAGAAATGTCGTACAGCTTCACATTCTCACAAATCAAAACAGCCTTTGTGTTCACAAAATGGAGAAGTGCGATGACCGCATGGCTTACGCTCCGATGTGCGTCCAGGATTAAAAAGATTAAACTTCAGGACAAAAATGTTTAAATAATTAAAGCATCCACTGCATTTTATGTGTGTTCTGTATACTCAGCATATAATTATATCATTATAACATTAAATAAGACAGACAGACAGACAGACAGAAAGACAGACAGACAGTTGGATGTATCGATAGATAGATAGATAGATAGATAGATAGATAGATAGATAGATAGATAGATAGATAGATAGATTGTCTGATTGATGAATGGGTGTAAGAATGGATGGATGGATGGATGATAGATAGACAGGCAGATGGATGAATTGACAGTTGAATCAATCTGCGGATGGATGGCTGGATGGAGATGGATGGATGGATGGATGCATGGATGGATGGATGGAGATGGATGGATGGATGGATGGATGGATGGATGGATGGATGGATGGATGGATGGATGGATATATGGATGGATGAATGGATGGATGGATCAGCAAACAGACAGACAGATAGTTCCACTTTCTAAACTGAACATTTAGTTTACAATT
>CM029376.1:920313-927813 GCA_017165825.1 Hepsetus odoe
GATGTTGAAGATGGAGCTGCCGGGAAAGAGGAGAAGAGGAGGACCAAAGAGGAGGATTATGGACGTGGAGAGAGAGGACATGCAGACGGTCGGTTTCCTATCTGGTTAACCTGGTGTCAGAAAACTGGAAAATGAAATAACCAAGCTAAAAGCTCCCGCCACTTTAATATTTTGATTTTGCAGCCTTACTGTAACCCTAAAATGCACTACACTATTCACACACAGCTCGGTTCATAAATAAACTGACACTCATTATAAAAGAGTCTAACCTATACTGCCAGGAGAACTTAAGGCTGTCGACATCTAGCAAAATGAGGAAAGAAATCATTTTTTTTAACTTTATTTATCCATTATTTATTTATTTTTCCAATATTTTTTAGAACATTTTGAACTTTCTGTCACTTTTCTGACAGCTCTGTAAATTTCCTCATGCTAAGATGAATAAAGGATAATCTGACTGGATAAAATGTTGATGGTTCTAATCTGAGAAGTGTGTGAACTGGAGGAAAAAAAGCAACAGAGAAAATCTGAAACACAAATTCTAAAAGTGCACAAAGTGTTCTTTTGAGTTTAGAGAGCACGGCAAGTCTACACAAACGCATATAACGAGTCAAGACAAGTCCTATAGCGCTTTTAACAACTTTACAGAATCCGGGTCCGAGCCCCAAGTGAGTAACCGGAGGGTGACGGAGGCTAAATTTCCTAAAACTGGAGGAAGAAACCTTGGGAGGAACCAAGACTCAAAAGGGGAACCGGTCCTCCTCTGGTTGACACCTGATAATAAAGAAAGAAAGAGAAAGTGCATTTTATAAATGAATAGATTTAGCGATGAGTGCGGGTAAAGCATGAGTTATTGAGTTACTATAAAAGGGTCCATTAGAGTCTGTAATTGGACATGCAATTAGCTAATAGCGGTGGTTCTCTTTGAGTGGGCGGAGCTTTTGTTAGTCTTAGTTTGTGGCAGCTTCTCCGGGCTTCTTAAAGGACGTCCCATAGCTCATCTTTGGATGTTGACTGTGTTTATTTCTGTTCTTTGTTAAGATGATTTGACATTTTGATCAACCTGCTCAATATACAAATTGATTATTAATCAATTCAAATGATTAAAAACAGGGATTAAAACACTAGTAAAAGTTACAACATGTATTATAAAAATGGAGAAATAAGGTTTTGTTCCATCAAAATGAATAAGACACAGATGCAACGACTGATCTTTGGGTGTAAACACATGATTATGTATTATTTTAGGTTTAGATTACATTTTAATGAGAATTTCTTTGGTTTTTTTTTGCTTTTTTTGGGGGAACAGAAGTCATAGTCACTCCAATTATTACTGTTTGTTGAAGCCTCCTGTCACATATTGTCCATTTTTGTCATGTCCCACCTTTGCCCTGCCTTAGTCCTACCTCCTCATAGGGGCAGAGGTGCCCTAGTGGTGAGGGAGTTGCCCCCGCATTGGAAGATTGTGTGTTTGATTCCCCACCAGTAGGTTGCCCTGAGGTACCCTTGAGCAAGGTACTGTTCACATCACTGCTCCCCGGGCGCTTTCAATAGCTGCCCACTGCTGCACGGTGTTTGTATGGGTTCAATGCAGAGGTCCAATTTTGTTGTGGTTCACTGTGTGCTGTGCTGTGACCTCGCAATGACAAGGGTTGTCACTTTCACTTTCATCAGTGTTCCTTCCTGTGTCTCGTCCGTAGGTGTTGTTCAGATGTCCCTCGTCTAGCTTGTGGACTGATTTGGTTTCTTTGTATTGTGTTTGTTAATGAAGTTTAGTTTTGTAATTGGACTCACACATACTGCACATCCTGCATCTCTCCTCCAAATTTTACACCTCCTTTAGTGAGAATAGCAACACTGAGCCACTTTCTGTGATGCTTCAGGTTGGAGAACCTTTAATGAGGGATCTTGGATAGCTTTTTTTGCTTCTATAAAAGTTTAGGAGTTTGCTGCTCCTGGCACGTGAGATACATCCAGAACATGAGATCATTCAGCCAAAGTGGCTGCGTCCAGCAGTTTGCTCTTCAGGATGGCTGAGAGGGTCTGTTGGCAAAAATTCTCCAGACTTTTGAATTTTACTTTTTGATCATTCAGGCAAGTTAACAAGGAGGATCCTTTTGGGACATTTTGCTAACAAGGCGGATGCTGACCTCTCTCACCCCCCTCTCAGAACCCAATCTGCTGTCTCAAAGGAGGGAAAAAATACCAAAATGTGCAGAGCGGCACCACAGTTGGGAAAAACAAATGATTCATTCAGACTGTTTGGTCTGCATGCCTGAGACATGACATGCTTCTATTCTGTGCCGCCACTATTGTGCATCGTTTGCATGATCTGTACATACATTCTTCCTTCAAGCTAATTAACCAAAGGGAAAATTCCATCCCTATTATACTGATGCATCAGTGGGTTCACTTTTGGAGGTAATGAGGATTAATCATTATTACTGACAGATACAGTTTGGGTGAGACTATGTAAATAATGTTCATGTGATGATAACGTTCCAATAATTTTCATGCGAAATCATCTTCAGCGCACCATGTTTGCGCAATCAGGGAATGTTTAATGGGAAAAGGAATACGATGGCAGAAAAATATTTTGTATTTAAATTTCTCCAAGTCGTGTGTGTGCGTGTGTGCGTCCATATCTGATAGGAAGCAGATAATGAAGATGGTGTTAATTGGACCGGGTACATCAGGGAGGAAAATAAAATGAGATGCAAGGAATGAAGACGAGGGAGGGCAAAATGAGGAATAAAGTTAAGCATTTAGTTTTAAATGAGGCCAGCAGCCTTCGCCCAGCACAGCCACTTAATGAGGACATGCTAAAATTGCACACACACACATCAATGCTAATCATCACACACACACGTGTGTATATATATATATAATGATACACAAATATAGTCAAACAACAAGCAGTGAGGATAGAAATGCATGATAAAGCCCTTACCTGTAGAGCAACAAAGCTTCCTACATGTTCTTTGACGCGAATGTACATTTCTAGGGAGGAAATCTTGAAACCTTTGATGATGCTGAGGTTTCTTTAAACTTTAAAAGTGGTTCTCTGAAAGAAACACCCATCCAAAGAGAACCAAAAGCTGTTTTTAATAGCCCAGCCCAAAGGGAACATAATGGGCACCTACTGTGTGTTTTAAGGGCCCGGGGGGTGGTAAGTGCTGTAGCCTCACATCAAGAAGATTCTGCTGAAGGTTGGACCATAAAAATGTGACACTCATATTTTATTCACTTAATAAAATGCACATTTTCTAAGCTGCTTATCCTCACCAGGATTGCAGGGGTAGCTGGAGCCTATCCCAGTGTTCTTGGGACAAAAAAAGCTCTCAGATGCCCCAGAGAGGTTGCCAGCCCATCGTTTATAGTCACAACTGGGTGCAGTTCTACCACCTTGGGGTTCCTGAGCTATACCCTCAGACCCTGCGCCATCTTTTGGAGCATTCATGTGTCCTATGTGCTGTAAATCGCAGAACGAAAAAACACTGGGATGGTTCCTTCAAGGGTTCACCTCTGCTACCTTCAGTTATGGAAAATAGTTCCACTACATTCCACTTCAGGTGCATTGTAAAGGTGGACTGTAACCTTAAACCCTTAAAAATGAGTATATTAGAGGGACAACTTAAGTTTATAGAATTAGAGACAAAGTTAGAGAAGCAAGACTGCATTGGTTTGGACGTGTCAAGAGGAGAAACGAGGATTATATCAGGAGAACAATGTTGAGGATGGAGCTGCCAGGAGGAGAAGAGGAAGGACAAAGAAGAGGTTTATGTATGTGGTAGGGAGGACATGCAGGAGGCCGGCGTGAAAGAGGAAGATGCAGATGATATAAGGAAATGGAGATGGATGACACACTGTGGTGACCCCCAACTGGGAGAAATCGAAAGAAAAAGATGACTGAAACCTTAAACCCACATCTCCAGGTGTTCTTTTTCACTGTTCTACTGAGTTAGACTCTTAATCCCAGATTGCTCCTGGGACACTGTCCCTGTAATTAGGACAAGAAAGTCACTCTGGATAAGAGTGTCTGCTAAATGCAGTAAATATAAATGGAACTCCTGATGGAAAGTAAAGCAGAATAAAGACATTTTAGACCCAAACCACCACATATGGCCAGAAACCAAACTCATCTTGCTGCACTAACCACCACACCACAGCAAGGTGCAAGCAATCACAGAGCATCTGGGAATTTTACCTTAAAAATAATGTTTCTGAAATGTTTGTAAAGCTTATCTTGGTTAAAAAAAAAACAAAACTGTCTTAACCAGACTGTCAGCTCATGTCAAAGTGTGTTGAACCTGGAAAAAATGTTGATACCTAGAGATTTGTGGGTTGCAAATTAAAAAGAATATTATATTTGGCATCTAAAGTCCATCTTCTCCATTAGTGGGATCTAATACCAATCCTTACAGACTGTGTCTGAGCAGAAACGATGTTTGATGGTCCTTTAGCAGCAGGAGCACCATATGCAACACGACGAAAGCTGGATTTGAAAAGAGACGCCACATAGTTTTGCCTGCATGTGCTTTTTGGGCAATGAACACAGTCAGCCGGGTTCCCTGAGAGTAGCCTGTAATTAACCACCTTACTGATATTGTTCAAAAGAAATCCCATTCAAAGGGATGTGTATTCATTCCTGACGCTGGCATGCCAGCAGGTAATCTGTAATCTCATATTATGTGCCACCTTTAAAGATAGATAGACAGAGAGATCCATGAAGAAAAAAGAGAGCAAAAATCAGAGAGTACTAAGCATTTTCTGAGAGCCCGAACTCTTTCTTTTGCTGCAACTTGCTCAGTGGAGAACTTCAAAGAAAGCGCACGAGGGTACATGAAGCCTTTCATATCGGAGCTTTATTCTGCCACCATTAAAAAGCAAATTACGAGTCAGCTCACTCCGGCAAGTGTCCATGTGAGAACGGAACGGGCCTCAACTTCAGCTGGAGAATCACTTTATATGAAAGAACAAATGCGGAAGATGTGAAGTGAGGACTTTGTTAAAACTTATTTCTCTCGCCAGTGAAGGTGAACTATATCTAATCTGGATTAATGAATGCTCTCGTCCATCACGTAAAGATAGGTTTCACATAAAAACAGTGGTTCTTCATAAGCCATGGATCATCCTGAGCAAAACATCCTCCTTATCAAGTCTGCAGCATTTCCTAACACCAACAGATCCCGGTCAGGAAGGAAAGACCATCTTTTGGATCGTTCTTGCGTCCTATAGCTGTAAATGTACAATCACGAAAAAAAACACTGGGGTGGTACATCTTTTATCACTGGGATGGTTTCCTCAAGTATGAGCAAGGAGAAAGAGGAGGTTTATGGACGTAGCGAGAGAGCACATGCAGGGCGACAATGTGAAAGAGGAAGATGCAGAGGACAGGAAGAACTGGGATGGATGATCCGTTGTGGTGACCCCTAAACGAGAGCAGCTGAAATAAGAAGACTGAAACCTTAAGCCCCGTCTTCAGGTGTTTCGCTCTTCTACTATAAAACACTTTCGTTTATTAACAAGGGTCAAAGCCATCCTCTTCCCAGGTGCAAGGACATTACTGTACCTCTGATGCTACATTTACACTGTTTGTACTTTGATGAAGCAAACATTTAACAGCATAATTCCATTTTCTGGAAGTGTAGGGAGAACCTTAAGGGTCCTAAAACTGACCCTTGTGGAACACCACCTTGTATTATTCCTCGTTCTCCACATTTAACCAAATTAAATGATAGAAATAAGCAAAGTGATTGTCACGTGGCGGGGGGCGGGGCTCGCACACAGGTGCCCAGCGACCTCGCTGGCACCGGCGCGTTACAGATGCCCCTCCCCAAAGGCGCCTACTCCGGGGCGCCCGATCCCGCCTCCTCCAAGGCAGGATCCCCCCGGCACCCCGGAAACTCGAGAAAACCCGGGAGAACCAGAAACTCGAGAGAGAGAGAGAAAAAAAAAACACAAAACACAAAGAAACCCAAGAAACTCGAGAGAGAACAGAAACACAAAAACTCGAGAGAGAGAGAAAAAAAAAACACAAAACACAAAGAAACCCAAGAGACTCGAGAGAGAACAGAAACAGAACCCAAAAAACCCGGGAGAACTAGGAACTCGAGAAAACTCCGCCGCCTCCGCGGTGAAGCCGGAACCCCGTGAGCACCTCCCAGAGCAGACACGCGAGCCGGAATCGCAGACCCGCATCCGCAGGGCCTACGTGGGAGCCAGCTCCCGTGCCCCTCCCCAAGGAACTCACGGTCCGCGACGTCCCCTTTCGGGGGACGGCGTCGTACTGAACTCCAATGACTCAGTGAGCACACCTGCAAGGACCCGCGTCCTGCTCCGATTCACTGAGTCATTCTGTCACGTGGCGGGGGGCGGGGCTCGCACACAGGTGCCCAGCGACCTCGCTGGCACCGGCGCGTTACAGTGATACCTAAATTAGCAAAAAAAAAGCTTGTCTAGCTGCTCCATGATTTGTTCTAGATTACATACACTATCCCTAAGATATCCATAGCTCCAATACTCCAAAGAACAAAGTTTTAAAGCTCCACTTCCATATCAGAACCAATCAAATCTGGAGGTGGGATATCTCCCCTAAAAAGAAATGATGTAAAGACATTTTTCATGAAAATTAGATTTACCTGTTTGAAAGTAGAGCCATTGGTGGTTCTGATCTCTTTCAATAAGCAAATAATGAATGAATAAAAGTATGTGACTATCTTTGGATATATTTAGAGAATCCTTTTAGGCCTCGAAATCATAAATGGCCTGGAAAATTATTGGGAAAAAAAAAAAATCCATTTCTGTGCTGAAAACATTGACCAGCTACGTTAAATATGGTTAAACAAAATCAACAGTTCATCACGCCTGTTGAAATCCATCATGTGCGGATGATGAAAACGACATCCTTTCTCGAGATTGAATCATCTGTGCAGGGAAAGAGAAAACGTTGAGGATTTCTGAATCACTACCGGTAATGGTGTGAAGTGAGATCACAAGTGTCTCTCATAGATGCTTTTAAAAAGGACAGTTCTGCTTCACACAATGTCCCACTCAAGCACCCCAGACTGATTACTCATCTATGCTGAACACATGAAAGTCTTACAGATTCATACAGTCTCACCATAACTCCAGCACACCGTGTTCTTATGAGCGAAGAAGAACAAAAAACATTTTTAGAGACTCATGAATGCTGCAGCACTGCAGACACCTTCCATCTATCTATCTATGTATCTATGCATCCATCCATCCTTCCATCCATTCCCTGATCTTTATGTCTCTCTATCCTTCCATTTGTTCATCTATTGATCTATCTATCTAAACTATCTTTCCGTCTGTCTGTTCAGTTATCCATCTGTCCATGTTTCTGTCCATCCATGCTTCTTGATCGGTCTGTCCATCTGTCCTTCCATCTTTTCACCAACCCGTATGCCTTTGCCTCTTGATCTGTCCGTCTCTCGCGCTCTCCCTCTCTCGCTCTCTATCCATCAATCTGTAAAT
>CM029376.1:932813-937813 GCA_017165825.1 Hepsetus odoe
TTCGGTTAAGTGGCTCAGTTAACGGATGGCTAATATTTGTGCCATGTAGCCCAGTTTAGCCCAGTAATGAAGGTTAAAATGGGAGAAATATCTCACAACAAAGTGTCAGTTTACTGGGGCGCGAACCCCCGGCAAAACAGGTCTAATGAGGCCCTTCAAAATAAAGTCATTCATTTATCCTGGCTTTCAGAAATATGACAACACAGCACAGACTTTGACATTGTGAGGACATTTGGAGGGTGAGAGTGTTAAAATAACTAATGAAATAATTAAATCAGCACTCTAACCCTCCAAATTAATAATTCAAGGAATAACAGGGTTCAGGTCTTTTCACCCAGGTTGCTTAGGTCACCATCCCGGTCCGGTAAATATTCTGATTACAGCGAGGGTCTATTAGTGGAGGCTGAGGTTAAGTTAGGGCTCCAAATTAGTGAGCGCTACCATCAGTATTATAAAAACAATAATACAGGCAGAATTATACAGTGGTGTGCAAAAAGTTTGACCTCCAAAATTATATGTGGAGCCATTGGTTTTTATTTTTTGATTTAGTTTCATGTTCAGATGACTAATCACTATTATTAAGAGACAAATGGACAATTTATTTCCAAAATGTAACATTTTGGGGAAAACCTCATGCTTAAACTAAGACAAATCAGATTTTTTGTCTTTTTTTACAGGAGTTGCCTGTAGAGAACAGTTAGCTTCTGTTCAGTGAGTGTTTTTATTGCTCCCAAATGGTCCTTGCGGTCCAGCTTCGCATGTTAAGAGTGTTTTTTACTATTGGCCCCTGTTTTAAAAAAATGTTATAAAGTAGAACAGTAACAGAGCCAGTCCACCTTAAAAAAATCCACCTGCAAAGGTTTTATGTTGAGTTATGCTTCTTAACTAAAGGAGCTAAAGACTTACTCTTGAGGGAACCACCCCAATGATCTGAAGGTCCACCCCAAGTGATAGAATTGTTTTATTGTAAGAAGATGTGTGCGGTCATGTGTAATGGATTCGGTTTGTCCCGTTTGTGTGTCGCTGCTGATAATGTTTATATTTTCTCCTGCATTTTCTTCCCCGCTGTGTTTTCAGTCAGTTATCAGCCAACTTGAAAATTACGTTGATGACATTTTGCAATTTGAACTCAATTCCAAACACTTTGTCTCTGCGTCTTCGTCCTGATAATTGCTCCCGGTTTGACGGGAAAACTGAAAACTATATTTTCAGCCAATTATCAACCAATTTAGGCAGTAAAAATCAACTCGGAAATTAACGACATTAATGACATTTGGAGGTTGGGGTCTCAATTTTAAACACTTGTTTGGCATGTCAGCGTTGAAACCCAGCATTTAACCCGCCATTCAACCATCTGGCCTGATGTTTATTATTTTAAGGGTCTATTACTGGCTTCTAAACAGGCCAATCCAGCTCCTTTAGCTAAACACAGCATTAAAAAGTATTTAACAGTTATTCACTGTATAATCGACCAATCAAAAAACAGCATTTCTGTCACAATCGCTCCCGGCGATATCTGACCTTGAATAAGTCTTTAATCTGCAGCGGGATAGATGTTGGGGACACTTGGAAGGTGAGAGCCAAAATATAACCGATTAAATAGCTCACAATTAAAATTAATAAAATAATTACCAACGGGGGCCTTTTCACCCAGATATTTTAAGGTTACCCCTCAGTATTTTTGATTAAAGTGTCTACTAGTAGAGGTTAAACTAGAAGTTAAGTTACAGTTCTATGAAAACAATGAGATCTTCATATTTTGCTTCCAAAGAGTCAGACCAGCTTGTATTTTAGTGTGTCGTTGAGGAACAGTTCTCCCAGATCTTCCTGAAGGACAGTGTTGTTGTCTCTCATGTTTCAGTCCAGTCTCTGTACCTGGGCAGTTCTCCAGATCTTCCTGAAAGGACAGTGTTATTTGTCTCTCATATTTCAGTCAGTCTCTGTACCTGGGCAGTTCTCCAGATCTTCCTGAAGGACAGTGTTGTTGTCTCTCATGTTCAGTCCAGTCTCTGTACCTGAGCAGTTTGATATTTTTGTGTTGGTTAATCCACACAGTGATCTACGTCTGAACCTTCAAGCAGAACAAAGCGTCTAACTTAAGACATGAAGCGGTGAAGAACCAGGAGCAGATGATTCCAGAAGAACAGAAATCCTCGAGACAGGACGGGGTGAACTGAATCAGCCCACCTCAAAATAAATAAACAAACAAATAAATAAATATACATATATATATATATATAGAAAGAATGACGGAGAAAATATCCAGAAAATGTGAGACTTTTAAAAAATGTGCCATAAGTACACCTTCTAAACGTTTAGTTTGGGAACAGTACTCCATCATATTCCAATGCAAGTATATATATCCCATTTTCATAGATCATATCACATTTTCGGATAGTTGCTCCATCATTCTTTCAAATGCTGTCGTGTAGATGAAAATGACTAAATAAATAGCTTACCCAGTCTGATGTATTGCATACAAAATGTAACATTTAAAAAGACTAATACACTGTAAATGTACACGTTTGGGATAAATTGTCCCGTGTGCTATCATTTCTCATTATGCTGGATGGGGTTTGCGTTAACGTTCTGTACAGCTGGCCCAATCCTGCTGTAGCAATGAAAGTGTGAGCAGCACAGGGACTCTAAAGTGAGGCGAGGATGAGTTTCTGACTCCCTCTCTTTCCTCAGTCCTCACTGCGCCTACACTGCGTTTGTAATTATCTCTCAAGAGCTGGTCCGCATTTCATCAAAGAGAAAAAGGTGAGAAACTGATAAGTCCTTTGATCCTGCTGCATCAGTAGCCGCCTCATTCTTATCACATGGTCTCCTGCACCAGGGAAGCAAAAAAAGAGGTAGAAGTGACAATATATATGCGCTGTATATACACTGCACACAGTGTAGCCCTGCTTTTAACCACACACACCGTGCAGCAGGGCCATGCATCCAGCGCCCAGGGAGCAGTGACGAGGGCGGTACCTTCTAGGGCAGCCTACTGGTCCGGGATTCAAACCCACAGACTTCCTGGAGCCGAGACTAACCACCACTAGGCTACCGCTCGTTCACTTCAAAACCTTTTGAAGCTTTTCCGTTCTGAAATTCTTTTCTGCTTTGATAAACAAAACTTCCATTTTGTGTCCGCCGCCATATTCTCTTGCTTTTGTATGTGAGGAAAGCCCTTCTCTGCCATGTTATCGGCTCTGAGAGCGTGTGGAAAGGAGCATGCTTGATTTCGGGAACCTGCATTGTGCCATGCTGGCATGAAGGTCTCCAGCTTTACATTGTCGGACAAACAGATAACATTTCCTCCAAACCCCGAGGCACCACGACCACCCAGTGAAACAGAAGCACAGAGACAATCTCTGAAAGCAGATTCACTTCCGATACTAAAAGTGCTATTCCTCTAGTTCGATCATTCATCAAGTTTGGAGAAGCCTCCATGTTTTTGTGTGTGTGTTTTTTCTGCTTGCAAAGAGACAGCTCATAAAACTCCTCTAATAATATTCCATGCCAGAGTCACGACCGGCCGCTTTGTCACTTTCCACGGATGCTTTTTTTATTTATTTTCTTTCTTTGGCAGACCACAGCAACACGGCGAATGGCAAAGTGAAGCGAGGACGAGGTGTTTGTGGTGGAAATGAGTTCAAGCTGCTCTTCTGCATATCGCAAATAGCCTCTGCGTCCTCCCCTTCTCCACATCTGATGATTATCGTCATTATTATTATTACCGCCTCTTTTCCAGGCCTGCCTTTCCCTCCAGAGCTTTGGCAGTTTAACAGGGAGGCAGCAATTAAATCATTCAGAGGTTACAGGGCATGCGGGAGCGAGAGGGAGCCAGAGAACATGAGAGATGGATAAACAGATCTAGTTTAATACCTGGATGGATGAAGAGATGCACTTCAGGTAATTTCACTATCACTAAAGTGTGTTGGAATAAAGTTCCCCAAGTTTGACCTCCAAACCTATCAGCCACGGCCTGTAGAAAATGAATAGAAGCCTATTTGCTGGATTGGTATGACAAACGTAAAGGCAGCGTAATCCATACATCCGTTACATGAGCCACTTATCCTAACCAGGGTCCCGTTGGGGGATGGGGTTTATACCAGCGATCCCAAAGTTAAGACGCCCTGGGCGGATCAACAGCCCAGACATAATATACAGTCGTGTTCCATAACAGATTCCCAGTGGTTGCAACTGTCGGTCTGTCTATCCTCCTTATCTATCCCTATCTGTCACGGAAATATGGATGGATGGATGGATGGATGGATGGATGGATGGATGGATGGATTGGGATAGACAGACAGACAGACAGAGAAAAAATAATAGATCTATAGATAGATAAATAGATAGATAGTCAGACAGAGAGAAAATATAGGAGGGCCTATCTGTCTGTCTATCTATCTATCTATCTATCTATCTATCTATCTATCTATCTGTCTATCTATCTGTCTATCTATCTATCTATCTATCTGTCTATCTATCTATCAATCTATCTATCTATCTATCTATCTATCTATCTATCTATCTGTCTATCTATCTATCTACTCTACCTTTAGACAGACAGATAGACAGACAAATAGATAGACAGATAGATAGATAGATAGATAGATTAAATGAGTAGATGAATAAAATAGAAATGAATAGATAGATAGGTGAATAAACGAACAGAGAGAAAAATATAGGATGATCACCTATCTATCTATCTATCTATCTATCTATCTATCTATCTATCTATCTATTCTACCTTTAGACAGACAGATAGACAGGCAAATAGATAGATAGATAGATAGATAGATAGATAGATAGATAGATAGATAGATAGATAGATAGATGGATAGATAGATAGATAGATAGATGGGCAGACAGAGAGAAAATATAGGATGATCTACCTATCTATCCTACCTTTAGACAAACAGATAAAGTGAAAGTGACTATTCGTGTCATTGTGAGTACACACAGTGAGCCACAATGAAACGGATCTCTGCATTTAACCCATGCAC
>CM029376.1:942813-1032659 GCA_017165825.1 Hepsetus odoe
AGAGTCGCAATGCCCTCTTATGGTCAGGCCAGGAAGTCCTGCTTCACCTTTGGGTAGAAGACAGTATGGAGGGGGCTTGTTTATCAGACCATCTATTGCTTTATTTTTCCGTATTGACCTTCATTTTTCTTCTGCCTCACCTGCTCAAAGGGGAACACCATCGATTTCTACATAATCCAGAAATCAAACTCCTTCAGTGGTTCTCTTTGTGTAAGAGTGGATCAACAAAAGATGAAATGACCTACAGAAATGGTCGAAACACTTCTTGGTTCCTCTGTAGGAACGCGAGGAACACTGAAGACTTTTCGAGAGCAGACAAAAGATGAAGATGATTCTGGAGTTTGGTTCTGACGGCAAGGAAATGTACTACCAATTTACACCATCAATGATCCTACATGTTACTTTATATGATAATTATTATTAGGTTAAAAGCTTCTCCATCCTCTGGGAAAAGTGTCTCAGGCATCAGGCACCATCTTTAGATCCAAATCATCTTTGTGAGGGAGCTTTTAGAGGTGAACTTTAATCTGTGTTGAATAGATAGTATTTCAAATTAATCTGACACATTAATTACATATTAAAGGCGTGTCAGTCTGTAATAATGTGGTTTACTTTATTGTTTAAGACTACATGATACCTACATAAGGCTTTTATGAGCACTCATATAAACCTGGAGACATTTACAACAGTTTCATCCTCATGAGGGCAACTGAACATGCAGGTTAACGTCAGTTGTTATAAAAGGCTTATGTAGATGTTTGGTTGCCTTATGAATGCTACACTACAGTGTTCCAAAAAATAATTTTAATAAATAATAAAATAAACAAAAAAAGGATCCTGCTGTGTTGCATTAATCCATTGTGCACATGCAAATTGATTTTCAGATCCTGTTTGGTTGAGCAGAACAGAAATGGTAATAAAATCAAGGTTTATCACTCGCAAGTGCCCAGATATCAAAAATTTTCTCTTTCCATTTCTTCCTGTCCTCTGCATCTTCCTCCTTCAAACCGACCACCTGCATGTCCTCTCTCACCACGTCCATAAACCATCTTCAGCTCCATCTTCAACATCCTCCTCCCGATATAATCCTCGTCTCTCCTCTGGACATGTCCACACCAATGCAAGCTTGCTTCTCCAACTTTGTCTCCAAAATGTCCAACCCGAGTTGTCCCTCTAATATACTCATTTCTAACCCTTGTCACACCTAACGAAAACTTCAGCATCTTTAACTCTGACACCTCCAGCTCCGCCTCCTGTCTTTTCATCACCGTCTCCAACCCATATAGCATAGCTGGTCACACTACCATCCTGTAAACCTTCCTTTTTACTCTCACTGGTACCCGTTCATTACAAATCACTCCAGCCACTCTTCTCCATCCATTCCAACCTGCCTGCACTCTCTTCTTCACCTCTCTTCCACACTCGCCGTTACTCTGAACTGTCGATCTCAAGTATTTAAGTTCCTCTTAAAAATGAGCACAATTGTCTAAAAATTAATTTATTCTTTAGAAAATTTATGATTATTATTATTATTATTATTATTATTATCCTTATTATTGTATAATTATTATTAGTTGTTTTTGCTGTTGTTGTTAAATGGAACATTGTATGTCGACTCTACATTCACTTCCTCATTATTTTATTTTGTTATTTTCATCATGTTATTGCAGGCTTCATTCCGACAATATTCCAGTGATTCCAATATTTCCCTTCTTCATAGACCTACAAACATGTGGATCTCCTGGGTGGATGGATCAAAATCCGCCCCTTTATTTTTACTTTTTGCTGAATTATGGTGGGAAAAATGTCACAACAGCACCAGAATATTGTGTGTACGAGAGTCTGCTTGAGTGGGCGAGAGAGAAACAGAGAGAGAAAAAGAGAGAGAGAGTGAAAGGCTTTGATGTTTCGTTCTCTCTGAAGTTGGCTTCCTTCAGGTGTCTGGGATCGAGAGGTCCTGAAATGGAGCGCGACTCGTTCAAAGGCTCTCTCTCCATCCCTCTCTCACTCTTTCTCTCTTCTCTCCATTGCTCTCTCACTCTCTCTGTGCATCAAGAGGAAAAGAACTGTGACTGTATCATTTAGAGCTACACTTAGTACTGCTATACACTTTAACCTCTCCAACACAGAACACGTACTGCTCCCTGGACAGTTTATTGGAAACCTCTATCTTGAAGCTCCACCTTGCTGGTGTTGCGGTTTATGTTAGTCATCCTCTTTCCCTTCATCAGGGGTCAGTTTCTGACCACACAATCATTCTGGGCAGGATTTTTGGGCTGGCAGGACCAGAAACACATGTTCTAGGACTCCATGCCATCCATGGTGAGAGGATCACTGATGTGTTGAGAATCAGTCAAATAGTATCTGGTCAACAGCGGTCCTATGGGATACAGTCTGTACAGTGGGCCTAGAAAGTGGGAGGGACTAATTAAATGACCTGTTAATCGAAACTAATAAACAGCCAATTAGTGAAAGTATAAGGTAGGTGTTTCTAATAAAGTGGCCAATAATGGGAGTACAAGGAAAGTGTTTCTAATAAAATGGTCCATGACTGGAAACACAAGGTGGGTGTTTCTAATAAAGTGGCCCATGAGAGGAACTACATGGTAGGGTGTTTCTGATGAAAGTGAAAGTGACTAGTTGCCATTGTGAAACTCAGCACAGCACACAGTGAATCACAATGAAATACTAAGTCTGTATTTAACTCAAACACACACCGTTTAGCAGGGGGCACCGGGGGGAGCAGTGGTGGGGATGGTACCTTGCTAAACCTACGGTATCTAAGGGCAACCGACTGGTCTGGGATTTGAACCCATGACCTTATAACCCTGGGGCCTAGTCCTTAATCACTAGGCCACTACAGTCTCTAATAAAAAAGTCAAAGAATGGCAACACAAGAGGTGTTTCTAATAAAGTGGCCAATAAGCAAACATACAGGAAGTTAATCATCATTATGTTAACATTTAAACCCTGTGTTTTCATATGTGTCCTCACTTTAATTCCTCTGTCACTACATACCCTGCTTATTATTGCCCCAGTAGTGATTAAATTATTTCTAAAGATTAGGAATAAGTCTTAAACTGAACAAACTAAATGTAAATAAGCCCCAAGGAGATAAATTACACTCCCTCCTCAGGCTAAAGCAACAGGGCTTAACTTGTTTGCCACTGCGTCCGATGGTCCTAAAAGTTTTGCGGACCGGCCCTGATGTTCTGAAGGGAGCGTTAAGCTCTTCTAATGAACAGACTCTCCTGATCTCCAGCCCCGTCCTCCAATCACACGGCTACAAGTTCGCGTTCAGTCGGTAGGCCCTTTGGGGTTGCTTCGGAGAGGAGCTCCCAATGCTACTCATTTAAAAACGGAGATCTGCCGAGAAAACAGTGCAGACAGCCATCTCCCCTGTCAATTAACATATTCCCCCTGTTTCTCTCACTCTATCCCTCTCTCTCCCTCACACACACATACACACAGAGTCTAATGCATGTGCTTATTAGATCCAGGATAGACGTGAAGGCTGACAGTTTTTGGCTGATCCAGATGAGAGTTGAGAGTGTACCTCATAAACAGCCAGTTTTATGTTCTTCAATAATTCATTCAATTTGATGCGTTGCCCATATATTAACCATAACAAGCCCAAACCTGTCATATTGAGAAAAACACAGAGAAATGACAGGGAGAGGCAAGGCTACGATGGATGACTCATTACACAATGTGTGTGTGTGTGTGTGTGTGTGTGTGTGTGTGTGTGTGATGCATTTCTCTGTATGCGATCAGCAGCACAGTAGGTTCTCGAGTCTATGCTTGACTGCTTAGGACATTTGCCACCAGTACACACTCACAGGCCTGCAAGCATATGCGCACACACACACACACACACACACACGCTACTCTTTTCACAGGTTATGATGTATCTGTGTGTGCGGCTCCTGCACCGTGAAGGCTGTTCCTAGTATTTACATTAATACCTGCATTTTTGGCCTGATTTCTATCTGCAGTACTTACCACAAACATTTTCCACCACTTGTCTACAGCTTCCACTTTACAGTAAGGCTGCCTCTTAGAACTTTCTTTTACGTTTCAATGTATTTGAGGAAAATTCTGTATTATTTCAACTTCACCACCACCATCCCAACATCAGGAACAATTTCAGCCTAAACGGACAAAAACGCACGCGTCTCTTGGCGTGATGATCGGTGCAGGACAGACAGAAGGAGACATAGCAGGGTAGAAAGGGAGAGTGGACGGTGGAGAAAAGGTGTGCATTGACCGTGATGTCCATGATGGGAGAACTAGCAGAGTAAAAAAACAAAAACGTTAATGTTCATTCATTTCAGTAGATTGTTTTTATTGAATTCTGAAGGTACTTTTTCCTACTTGCCGAAACTGTTCCCTCACAGTTAGAAGGTCCTGGGTTCGATTCCCAGATGGGACGGTGCAGGTCCTTTATATGTAGAGTGGACATGTTCTCTCTGTGTCTGTGTGCATTTCCTCCAGGAGCTCTGGTTTCCTCCCACCATCCAAAAACCTTCACTTCAGAAAATGAGTGAGACGCTTGACTTTCATGGGACATGCCAGTAGGCCAGCATTCAGGAAGTCCAAATAACCCATGGATCATTTCAGAATCATAGGATTTAAAACTCAAGCTTATTCCCACAGTTGGGTGTAGCTGAAAGACACTGCATTCTTCAAACCCACACAAAGGAGCTGCTGCTGCTGTAGAACAAATGAACTACCAGGTGAAATCCATCACATACTACGCTCGCGAGTGTACTGCATGCTTTCTACACTCATATAGTACATTTTATTCCACATGGGACACAGCCGAATCCCTGACTGCTCTTTGTTGGAAATGATTGCTGTTTAGGAGCTGCAGCTTGTGTTATAAATCCTACATTTTGCACTATATAGGGAGTAGTGATTTGGAACGAAGCCCACGTAATCTTGAATTGGCATCAAGAGTTTGGGCAGCGGTGGCTTAGTGGTTAGGGCGTTGCCTCCCGCATCGGAAGATTGTGGGTTCGATTCCCCACCAGTAGGTTGCCCTGAGGTACCCTTGAGCAAGGTACTGTCCCTGTCACTGCTCCCCGGGCGCTTTCAATAGTTGCCCACTGCTGCACGGTGTTGGAGTGCATGGGTCAAATGCAGAGGTCCAATTTCGTTGTGGTTCACCGTGTGCTGTGCTGTGACCTCGCAATGACAAGGGTTTTCACTTTCACTTTTTTCACTTTCAAGAGTTACAATCACCTCCCAGATCAAACGAGTCGAGGTAAACTTCAATAATGACAGTTACTGTTTATTAAGTACATGTTGTAAAATGATTGATCAGCTGTTATAACAAGAAAGAGGGAGAGCATGTGATATCTTAGGAATATGAAAGGACATTGACTTATAATACCCACTGATAGTGAAGACAATGAGCTTTAACAGTGGAGATGAATGTGAGCTCACTATTTGGCAAGGTTGTTCGCATTTATGTGTTGCTTAATAATGATAATTCAAGTCCATCCAGGCTCCTTTTCTTCCAAGAAAAGGACTTTATTTTGTATTCTGCTCCCCAGCCTGGCTCTGTATGCATGTATGTGGGTGGGGTGAGCGAGAGGGTTAATTGGTGGCTGCTCCCCTCTTTCTGCAGACTTAATCAAGCCCGCCACTTTCACCGCACGGCGTCGGCAACTTGAACCCCTCGCACGCATGTGCATGCATGCTGTTGACCCACGGCTGTTCCTCTCTGCCGAAGTGACCCTCGTCCGTCACACACAGCACTGAAGCCTTAATCACTTCAGCGTATAAAAGGCTGAATAAAAGAAACAGGTAGGAGTGTGTTTCTCACAAGAGCTGGTGGGGTGCAGGTATAGGGAGAGTGTTATCTTGACCACCGTCTTGCAGGCCAGGTCCCGTTGAGACGGCCTTTTTATTGTATTCCATTTGTCTCCATGTTTCAGTCCGTCCGTTCAGAACAGAATCAATATATCTAACGTTTACCGCTGCCACAGGCTTAACACACACACTTGTGGCAACACAGTGCAATACCCTTAAGCGCATATCACTCCATGTTTTCCTTCCATCTACCTGCTTCTGCTACACACACACTACAGAAAAAGCAGGGCTCCAGGGCCAAGGTCCCTTTTTCAACGAGCGCCGAAAAACCTTCACGGGCCTTTTGTTGCATGAGATCCACATTCATCCCAAACTTATTCTTGGAATGTTATTCAGTGATGACTAGTTATTGTACTGAATGGTTGAGTTACCAAAAAAAACAGCATATATCAATAGCTCACACACAGGTCCCTGCTACAGCAGTGAAACTAATGGCTTTGGCAAGCTGTAAGGTCCACAACACTGTGGTTGACAGCATTACTGCAGGGTTTTACAACATCATGAACAGAACAATATTTAATCTCAGATCTTTACTGAAGGACAGTAAACAGTAATGAACCAAGTAAACGGTCCATTTTACCTTCAATTGTCTATGCAAGCATTGTGTATCCGGAAATGAGAATCGTGGTATAAATCGGGTCAGTACAGGCTTCCGATGAAGTGACTTACGTTATATATGCCCGGATTTCTGACTCTCAGCCCGGACATATTTCTCAGCCAATCAAATTTTACAACCAAAGCTATATGACCCAACTAGTACTGATTTCAGTCTGTGAAAGGTCATGGGCTAAATTGAGTGCAAATAAGGAAACAGAGGGGTGTGTCACTATGTTTAGCATATCACAGTAGTTTAGAAAGGCACATTTACAGCTTGGGCTAGAGATAAATCAGCCCATTCTATTTTAAAACACTGAAACTTCATTGTAACATGCAATAGTAGGGGACTCATTTGAAACAAAAGTCATAAAGTCATTCAAAAAAAGGCAAGTGTATGGATCTAAGTGACTTTGGTAAAATAGGAGCATCTGTGGGACGTTTTGTACAAGTTAGTCTGATTCATGGAGGCTCCACTTCACAATGTAAAGGACTTAAACTTCCGTTGCCCTAACGTACTGGCGCTAATGCCATCCCACTCCTTCAGAGCTCAGTTCAGGATAAGCCAGAATTGGGTAAGTGTCATAAGTGGGATTTACATTATACGAGTTAGGTGGGATTATAAATAAATATAATTGTATTATATTATTATATACTCTAAGAAGATCAAAAATGTTTCATGTCCAGGTCCTTGCAAAATACATTTGAGTTGAAGCAAATATAATTTGTGGGTTCTTTACCAAATGATTAAAAGGCAAAAATAAAATCGTAATATTGTTACGAATATAATACCATTCTTTTGTAGACAGTGAGCCCGACCGTCATGTTTGGACTGATTATTTCTCACTGGCTGATCTTATGCCATGTGCAAAGCAGTAAATCTTCACGCTTCTGTTATTTAATTTCCCTGAAAACAAAAAAAACAACAAAAAAAAAAAAAATGACTGGCTTTTGGTTAACAATCTGTAAAGCTGAGAGCTGTTTCCACATCCATAGCTCTGCTTGTTCAGGCCACAGCGCTGTCTGGAAAATAGAGAGTCAGAGGGGGAGGATCGTTTGCCTCAGTTTCCCTAAGTAGAGGCACAGTGCCCTCTGTAGGACGAGAACAGAAAGGAGTGAAATTATGGAAAACCTTTTTTTTTTTTTCTTTCCAAGCCAACTGCTCAATTATCGCAATGAGAAGAAGAAAAAAGCCAAGCCCACAATGATTGGTTTTTTAATGTATTAACAGAGAGCGATGCTGTTCAAACAAAGACACTTTCTGATTGGAGATTAAGATTAGGTTTGTGCGAGTGTGAGCGTTTGAACGGATGACAGACTGCAGACCGCAATTACAGAGGCCCTTAATAATCCCCATGCCTCATTCTTTCTGTCTTTATTATCAGCATGAAAAAACACTGAAGCCTCGAAGACAGGACTTTAATCAGTGCTTTATGATACAGATACACATCTATGCGATTTGACTGCGCACATTGGCCATAATAGCTTCCAAATCATTACCATTCGTCATTACAGTCAGAGCAGTTGAGGACAGGACAGGACAGGACAGGACAGGACAGAGGGCTCCGGTCAGCCCCAGGCTGGCCCCGCATGCTAGAGCAAATCTTTAGAATCTTTAGGCGTAGAAGTGTGGAGGGCCGTCTGGTCAGGATGTCTGCTGCACAATTTATTGTTTTCTCTGAATCGACTCAAAGAGACATCGATTATCTGACAGTGAGGAACCCTAAGAGCCTTCTAGGGCTTTTGAGAAGGTGTAATGATTTTTTGGAACTGTAATATTTTCACAATACTCATTTCATTGTTAAGCCATGGTTGGTAGAGTGATGGTTTGTTGCTGTTTTTCTGAAAAGCCACCTTTTAGAGACAATTGATGCACTTTTATGACCCCCTAGGACTGGAAACATCAAAGATTTGTCTCTGAAGAACAACTCTCAAACCTTTCCTGATGCTTGTTTTCTTACAAAAGGCTCCCAAACTCCCCAACTGGAGGGCCAGGGCCAACAATATTAGAGAAATATTGAGCAGGAACATCAGCAAACTGTGCTGGACACCAACCCTCAAGGACCAGGGTTGGAGAGCCCAGCTTTATTTTGGTTCCCAGTCATGTTCCTGATGTACCCCTGGCTTGTATATTTAGTGTTTTTTTCTTTTCCCCTTTCAACTTAGTGTCTTCTAGCATCTTTGTGAGGTGGACAAGCTCCAAGGAATTCAGTGAACCCCACTCCTGATGAGACACTGTAGCCCACAAGTTGTCTCAAAATATATGCATGCTTGTACACTTAAGACGATGGTCATCTTGTACATTTGGTGAAACAACACTGCTGGGATAAGTCTTTTCTCCACCGTCCACTCTCCCTGTCTTCTCTCTTACGTCTCCTTCCGTCTGTCCTGTACTGATGGACACATGGAGGGACTGTCTTTGTGTGTTTCTGACTATTTAGGCTGAAATAGGATTTGATATTGGAAAGGTGAAAATGATGAATCCCCCTCAAATGCATTTAAACCAAATTATGGAATCTGTTCTCAAAATGTAAGAAATTGGATTAAATACAGAATGTACAAGAAAGCTGTAGAAAATAAATACTCAAGTTAAGCACAGATAATTAAAAACTCAACTTAAGTAGAGAAAAGTATGCTTTGTAACTTCTGGCTGAAGATGGCTAACGCATATTGCGGCTTCCACCCTCAATGTCCTGTCCTGCTGACAGTAGAACTAGTTCAACTTCTGGCAAGATAGTGACTCAAACTCTACAGACTGCAATTTTGAATGAGGGCAAATTGTTTGATTGGCTGGATGTGTTGGAGCTGACAAATGTCTAAACATGCCAGGAAGATGTTCTCCAAGACCATGACTGAGATCCATGCTCTGTTAGAAATATTGATCTTCGGTAAGCCCCTTCTTAATGTAGATTATCACTCAGGAAAAGGTTCACAGTTCTCAGATCAGCTGATCCTCTCAATACAGGAGAAGGTTGAAGAGCATCAGCATCAGCTTCAGCGCTTCAGCACGAAAGACAGATGCTTAAATGAGGTTTCTCACCCTGCTCTGAACCGCTGCAAGAGTGTCTGGGAAGTGAGACTCTACAGACAAGGGGTTGACACAGACTTGTTAGTAACTGTGAGAGGTCATGCAAGTCGTAGAAGAGTGAAGAATCACACCTCAAGCTGTAGTCTAGAAATACTTGTCAATTCACAAATGGTACACTTCTTTTTATTCAAGATGTCCTTCATGAAGTGTGTTTTCACAGCTTGTTGGTAGAAATAACCCACTGTTGTGGAACTGACCTTACTCTGCCCACATGGCTATTATATTAAACTGGAGAAGCTTTTCAAAATATTGGCAAAACGTCCACCCAGTGAGAATTGTTTACATGTAGTTCTATTGTGTCAAAAAACACCAACAGAGATTGAGTCATTTAATTTAAATGCCATTTTAGTATGCTTATGAAAGGTCACATTGCTTGGAAATACCTTTTAACAATATATATATATTTTTTTTGCATGTAATCAAGGTTGTTAGAGAAAACATCTTATTGATGGACTGGGGTCAACAGTTCAAAGTAACAGGGAGAGCAAAAGAGAGGTGAAAAATAGACTGCAAGTAAGCTGAAATGGGTGGAGGAGAGGGCCAGTAGTGAGGCTTTTCAGAAAGAGTGAAAGGAAAGGTGATAATTGCCAAGCTGGTATTGAGACCAGCTATGTTATGCCGGTTGGAGACAGTGGTGAAAAGACAAGCGGTGAAGCTTGAGACAGCAGAGATAGACAGGATTAAGAATGAGTATATTAGAGGGACAGATTGGGTAGTTTGGATACATTTTCAGAGAAGCCAAATTGTGATGGCTTGAACATGTCCAGAGACGAGGAGTACATCAGGAGAAGAATGTTGAGGATGGAGCTGCCAGGCAAGAGTAGAAGAGAAAGGACGAAGAAGAGGTTTATGGATGTGATGAGAGAGGACATGTAGGCAGTAAGTGTGAAAGTGTGCAGAGGACAAAAAGGAATGGAGAGATGATCTACTATGGCTTCCTCTAATGTGAGCAGACAAGAATAGAAGAAACATTGTTGAAATCCTGCTTGGGTTCACCAGTTCTTCCTGCTGTTCATTCCTGGAAGTAAATAAAGCTATATCCCATGAAAGGTATTGCCTCATCTCACTGTGTAGTTCAGAAGGCAGTCTGGTAGAAGGTACCTTCTGGAGAAACACCTTATAATGTGGGTCCATCAGTCAGTCATGTATTGTGTAAATCACAAACCTCAAAACAGTATGGCCTACTGAGAAACTCATGAAGTCCAAGGCTTGAGTTTCCACCAGGTACTACAGCAAGGCTAAATCAGAGAGGTCTACACTATTTTGTCTATGACTTAAATTTTTCAGTGACAGCAGTGGAAAGAGCCAATTAAAGACAGAATTCAGTGAAGTGTCTACTTAGTCTATTGCTATCCCTTAAAACCTTGATTAAAACATCTCACATAGTGACATGTCCATTGCACAGAAAGAGAACATCATTATAATGTGAATAACGTATGTATTTCAGCAAAATCTGATTTGTTAGCTAAGTTCTCATTTCTGCAAAGCTTGTCCAACCAACAGCAGCAACAATAATTGCTTTGTAGGCAGAGCATGGATGTGAGTTATTATTTGATTCTAGTTTTTTTTTTTTTTTTTGCTAATGAGAACTGCTGAGACCCAGACTTTAAATGTTTTGTAACTTTTCAAGTAAGAATTGTACTCAAGTGAGACCAAGCTCACCATTGTGAGATGGCCCCAAATGTGACTCGCCTACTCACCTTTAAATCAAACTGCTAGGTGGCTCCCAAGAGGCTCCTGGGAAGACGACGATGGGGTGTGAGAGCTGCTGCTGGGGTGCCATTGTTTCAAATCCCGTGGGGTGGAAAGTAGATGGCAAAGGTTGAACTGTCTCCTCCACAGACCATGACTGAGACTTAGCAGATATGTTAGCTGCACTGAATTAAATGTTAGTGAGGGGTGAATTTGTGACCTTCTGAGAGGTTTGTGGTCTTCTCTGGATTGAGGGGTCAAAGCCAAAGACCTGGACCAAATATCATCTTTTTTTTTAATAATCCTGACAGGTTTCAAAACCACAAAATCACAAGGTTTCTGCTCCAGCTCTGTTTCAAAAATGGATATCCAGCCTCAAAACTGAAGGTGCGTCATAAAGAATAGACCCTAAATGCTTTTCAAACCCATCCTAAAGTGCGTCATAAAGCATGGACCCTAAAAGGCTTTTCAAACCCATATGAATGAGCGAAAATACACTGTGACCTTTCGAGAACTTTGAACATCATATTCTTTTATGGGACTGTGGGCCAAGGTCAGAGCAAAGATCTACTTCATATAGCCTTGACTGTTTTAAAATTATAACTGCAAACCTTAGCTTGTTTTTTATAATTCATTTCGAAGTAATAAGATGCAACCTTCAGAGAAACCTTAACAAACCCCAAGAATCTTTGGTCTTGTCTGGAGCAGAGACCACATCCTCACAACCACATCCACAAACTTCCAGCTCCAGTGCTGTTTGGAGATTTATTCCATCTCCATGATATGCTGTGGCCTTCTGAGTTGAAAGACCATTGGTTTCTCTGGGATTTTAGGTCATAGCCTGGCAAAGATCAGCTTTTTAACAGACTGGACTTACTTCAGAACCACTGCACAATCTTTTAAGGTCTAGGTCTGTTTCACAGCTGGATCTTCACCCTGACAAAAGCAATGGCATAATAATCAGAAAGGTTTTTCAAACCTCTATTTTGAATGAAATGTTGTACTGACCTACAGCAGAGAAGTTGAAATGGTCTTCTCTGGAATGGAGGCAAAGGTCACAACCACAGAAACAAGATTTCAAATCTGACTGTGCAGATTTTAACCATCTAAAACTTTTTCCACTTTTTTATTTGGATAATAATTAGAATAGACCATGACCTTCAAATTGGCTAAAGCTCAGGCCAGACGTTGAGCTTTTTATAAGCTTGAAAAGTTTCAAAATAAAAGTCCCAAGGCTTTTGCTTCTCCTCTGTACCATGGGTGTATATTCATTCTGGCAAGTACTGGTAAAAGTTCATTTTGAATATAAATATTATTACTGATGTTTTCTGACCTTCTGAGAAGATCATGGTTTTCTCTGGGACTGTTGGTCAAGATCAGACTTATTTTCAAAGCAAATACAAGGTGTTGGGTCTAGGCTGGTTTTGCATATTTTAACCATGAAAAACATCATCGTTTGTTTTTTCCCAGTAATAGAAAGATCATGAACTTCAAATTGGCTGAAGCTCAGACCAGACAGCAAGCTTTTTATAGCCTCGGAAAATTTCAAACCTGTTACCACACGTCAGGTCTAGCTCTGTTCCACAGCTGGATTTTCACAGTGACAAACTGTGGCATCCTCATTATGATCCAGATCAATAGCTTTTCTTTTTCAAACGCCCATTTCAATGCCTCTAAGAAGTTTAAGGGCTGTGGTTTTGTCCAGCACTGCAGGCCAAGGCCAAGAACCTGAATCAGAGATCAGCTTTTTAATAGTCTTAACTGGTTTCAAGAACACTGAACTGTGGCTCTGGTTCACAGCTGGATGTTCACTCTGAAAAACTGCAACAGCATCATAGCATCCAGGGCAAGAAAAGGTTCTTTCAAACCTCCATTTTGAAACCAGATGGCCCTGCTCGCCCCTCGAGGTGTCACCGCAGGGAGTGGTGTTGGTATGTTCTGCATGTCTGGCTGAAGGTATTCAGCTAAAGAGGCAGCAATGCGGAACAAGCTGAATAAAGAAAGTAATTGAGAGCCATTTCTCCGCCGGACGGGGGGAGAAAGTGATTGCCCCAGGCTCCTTTTCACACTCCCTCTCCAAAAACAAAGTCATAATTGAGGCCTTTGTAGAGGGGAACATTAGACTTTGAAATATTTATGCCCATGTTGTCTGGTGAATAGTAATGCTGGAAGTACCGTCTCTTTAATATTAAACAGAAATATTTGTATTGTGTTTTGCTTTATTGCCAAATGTAATAATGGGATGTTCATGTTCTCTAAGGAGGTGTTTCCTTAATTACAGTGAATACTCCTTCCATCCTTGCAGGTCTCTGTAAATATGTGTTTGCATATACATGTATGTAGATAAAGCTCTCGTTAGAGATTTGCCAATAAAGCTATAGAGCTGACAGCAGAACTGGTGGACTCCTGGGGTTGTGTGTCAAGTCCAGGAGAAATAAAGGAAATATGCATACACACCCTGCAGTGCTCAATACAGCAAGAGGTCCACAGTATTGGATTGAGCTTGTGTGCTGGGAACAGCAGTGGCAGATCAAGGACTTCCACTAAAGTAAAAAGTAGCTGCCTGCATTAAAAAAGCCAATAGTAAAAAGGAAAGCTGTGAGCCATTTGGGAGATTAATGTGAGCAAAAACAAATATGGCTTTACTTCATAACTATCAAGGCAATGCGCCAAGACAGAGCCCTACCAGGGAAGCCTTAGTCGGAATCTAAGTAAGGAGAATTTTACACCTAATTAACCAATTACCATTTTGTGTGATTGTTTTTATTTATTCATTTATTTGAAAGCCCTTTAATTAACGAGGAAAAACCCACAAACACTGAAGGCTTGGTTTATGTAAATGAACCTTTCATGACCACTGACATTTATCATGAACATTCCTATAAGCTTATTGCAACAAGCATTATTTTTTGATTGAAACGGCGTCAGACGAAATCATCAGCTGAAGTCTGTTAGAATAAGAATTATGCTTAATATTATTTTAGACTTTTGACAAATACTGGATTTGGGACAGCATCAGATTATCCCATATTCAAATCAAAAGTGAATATTTTATGCCATTCAAGCTTCTCTCCTTTTCTAAAAAGATAAGCCGCCGTTTTTCTTCAGCACAGCCTGAACTCTCTTAGAAGGGCTTTCTTGTCTTCAGAATTAGTCCTCCAGGATTTTTGAAGGACGTTCCAAAGCTCTTCTTTGGACTTGCATTTTGTTCCTACACTGTGTACAATTATTAGGCAAGAGAGTATTTTGAGGATTGATTTTAATCTGGAACAAATCCGGTTCTATCAGTGAATCCATAATGTTAAAAACTCTGAAACCTGAATGTTTTAAAGGAAATGTGAGTGTGAACGTTCTCTGGGGATACATATGTGTCACAATTATTAGTGCAACTATTGGTGTGCAGACTTATTTCACAACTAAATGAAAAATGAAAATCTCACTTGCTTGTTTTTATCTGTTGAAGTAAGAATAATAAACAAAGTTTAGAAATAAACTTTTTGGACATTTAAAAAAATAAATAATTGACCTCTGCCTGTATAAAAGAGTCTGCCTGTATCTTCATCAGTTGACCAACTTTTAGTGCAGCAACACCAGAGCTTCCCAGACTCTGTTCAGAGAGGTAAGTCCCCGTAAGTCTCCCATTTAAGAAGGTCCAAGTTCTCAGTAGGGTTTAGGTCAGGTGAGGAAGGGAGCCAAGTCATTATTCTTTCATCTTAAAGGTATTTTCTAGTCACATTGGAGAACTTCCATGCATGTGATGGAGCATCATCCTGCAGAAAAAGCATGGTCTTCTCGAAAGATCAGAGTCCATACGGAGTCCATCTTCAACCTGAAATGGTCCAATGAGCTCATCTTTAATAATACCAGCCCATGTCAGCACCCCATCTCAATCTTGCTGGCAAATGAAAATAAAGTCAAAACTTTGTGCTTCAGGAAGCCTGGAGATCTGTTCCTCAACAATGCATTAAAAAATACAAGAAAGTCTGTCTGCTTGGAAGCAAAAGAACTGAAGAACTTTGCACTGAATGGTAACCCAAATGGTGACTCATAGGAAAAGGCAGTATGAACAGAAAGGAATACATTTTTAAGTAGTTTTGGTTTTGGATGGGCCATATTGGATGAGAGCCCCTCCAACACTCCCACCACTCTGTCCCCAGCCAGGGCTGAATGCCTTTAAAACCTACTTCAGTAGCCAAGAGAAACTTGTTGGTAAAAATGTCTTCTCTACCTTCCCAAATTAAACTATTCATCTGGCCAATATCTGAGCCAATTATCCTAACTAGGGTTACGGGGTGCTGGAGTCTATCCCAGTTCTCAGAGTGGGAAAGGCAGAAGGACATGCTGTACAGATCACCAGTCCATCAAATGGGACACACCCCCAGGTAAACTGAACCCCATTCAAATAGTGCAAATACAAGGGTGCATCAATCATTTTGCTGTTAATTCACTGCAGTAATAATCTGTAAGAATACAAATACATTTTCTTTTTCCACTTCATGACCGCAGGGCAAATATCTGTTAATAAAACTTCTACAGACACCGGGGTCCACCTGGGAGTCTGTGTGCTGATATCTGTCTAGTTTATTGTATAAAACCTCAGGTTTTGTTTCACACACGGTTGCTATGGTACCCCAAGTGGTTGCTATTATGTTGCTATGACATGTCACATGGATAGTAGGGCCTGGCAGGTGTAAGTGCATACTACCTGCATACACACACATATACCCCCCCCCCCCCCCCCACCCACACACACAAACACACACACACACACACACACACACTCACACACTCACTCAATATCTCAGAGGCCAGAACGAGAGAACTGAATTATGAAAAGCCATTTTGCCATCTTGCTCTGCACATACAGGGCAAATGAATAAAGTAGGTAGAACATTAGAACACCAGAGAGGCCTAACATCCACTCTGATAGAAAATGAGAAAGAGGGAGAGAGAGAGAGAGAGAGAGAGAGAGAGAGAGAGATGCTATGAAATGCAATCTTCTATATTGGCCTGCGAGTAATGGAGGGAGGCTCGGCATATCATTACGTCGCCGTGGTGATGTATCATCCAGCCTCTTCGCATTAACTTATTAGCTTTACTTTCTGTCTTTTTCACTCACTCTCTCTTTCGCCTCGTCCGTCATTGAAACATAATCACCCTCTGAGAGGAGAGATAATAAAAGCAGAAGGATTAAATGACCTTAAGCGAGGACGGACTGGGAAGGAGGGAGGGAGGGAGGGAGAGAGAGAGGGAGAAAGGGAGAGAGGGAGAAAGGGAGAGAGGGAGGGAGAATGATGTGCCTGCAAATTCATTTGATTTGGCCATTTTGTTCCCTCACCTTTTATTGCCTTGCATTGGTTCTTGGATCATGAACTGAGCATCAGATGTATATGTAAGCATGCATCTCTGTGTGTGTGTGTGTGTGTGTGTATAAATGGCTCTCTGCATGACTAGAGACAGTTCATTACTGAGCCTGTCCCAAAACCAAATGATAAAGCCTTTTTAATTACATTTCATGAAACAATATTAAAGATTACTGAGGTGTGCCTAATTTTTCTACACACTGCCACGCCTCTCCGGGGGCGCTGCTGTCATAAAAGAGGAATGATTGACAGCTTTGTGAAATTCCTCCACCTGACAGCTACTTCAGTATAACGTATCCTTTATTACTCTACACTGCAGGGCTAAAACACAGTTTAGCATTTTACACCTAAAATAGTTTTTACAGAAACACCTACACCTTGACCATCATTCAACCTAGCAGCAACATCACTGTGCCTGATCCTGCAGCAACACACACACACACACACACACACACACACACACACACACACACACACACACACACACACACACACACACACACACACACACAATGATTTGCAAATGGAATGACTCACCACTAAATTACTGTAAGAGTACACTGTTTCTAATAAAGTGTCCAGTGAGTGGCTGCACAGTCAGTTCAGTATTTCGTTTCAATGAGTGAAATTATGATGTAGCTGTTTCCAATAAAGTGGCCACAAACAGAATAACACGATAAGTGTTTCTGATAAAGTGGCCAAATTAGAGCACAAGTGAGGTGTTGCTGATGACGTGGCCAGTAAATCGAATGACAGAAGGGGTGTTTCTAATAAACTGCCCCGCTAATGGTAGCACAAAGGAAGTGTTTCTAATAATGTGGCAAGTGATCATGAAGTGAAAGTGACTATTTGCCCATGTGAAACACAGCACACAGTGAAACACAACGAAGTGCAACATCTGCATTTCGCTCATACACACACGTGCAGCAGGGGGCAGTCATATCCTGCGCCCAGGGAGCAGGGATGGGGACAGTACCTTGCTCAAGGGTACCTCAGGGCAAGCTAGCCAGTGTGAGCAGAAGCATAAGGTAGATGCTTCATATTAAGAGGAAGGTGAATGTTTCTCTGCACTTCTTGAATAAGAAAATCATCTGTGTGTATGTCTGTGTGTGCGTTTAATCTTCTGCCTCTGTTGTGAAGCCTTGCCACAGTGCAAATAATGACTTTGTTAGGCACTGTTAATTAACCAATTAACTTTAAATTAACTCTAGACTAATAAAGATTTTCCCTCAGTATATTGCATCTCGATGGGATTTCACTTGATAATCGTTGAGCAACATACTGAGTCAAACAGTACGTTGATTATTAGATTAATTAATCTATTAATTACAGCACAGATCATCCAATTAAAAGTGCTGTTCTATAATTACTCTTCTTTTAATGCAGATAAATTCCTGGGATGATTTAAACTGAGCCGACTGACAGGCGTGTGAAAAACGTTCTTATATGTTTTATGCTTCATAATAAGCTCAGAGGCAGCCTTCTTCATACCAGTGCTTTTTATTTTGTATGTAACATTCACATTTACTTATTTATCAGACACATTTATCCAAAGCGACTTGAAAAAGAGCAATAATGTTCAGGCCCCTGTGCAGTGAGCTGAGTGAGCATTAAGTATTAAACAACGTATTGGAACAGTGTGTGAGATGAACAGGTGAGGTGAGTGGTTGGGATGTTAGATGTATTTGGAGAGAAGTTTTTCATGGAAGAGCTGGGCTTCTTAAAGGAAGGGAGGGACGTCCTGCTCTGACTGTATTTTGGAGCTTGTTTCACCATCAGGGGAACCAAGAATGAGACCAGTCTGGACTGAGGCTGCCTTGTCTGAAGTGATACTGATGCCAGACGATAGAACTGTAGTGAAGGAGAAGGAGTATAAGCCCGTAAAATGGAGTTTAAACAGCTGGAAGCAGTTCCGTCACTCTGTAAGGAGCTGAATTTGATTTGGGGAGCCAGTGGAGGTCAGTGAGTAGTGGAGTGACATGAGTCCTGATCAAACATCTGGCACACTGCTTTCTGCATCATCCAAAGGGGGTTCACTCCACATGCAAGGAGTACTAATACTGCAAGTGACCATTTACAATACGTTTACATCTACACTCTTATCCAGAGTGACTTTTATTTCCTAATTCAAGGGACAGTCACCCTGGAGTGACATGGGGTTAAGGGTCTTACTCAGGAACCCTCTGATGGTAAGGCTGGATGAAGGATCTGAACCTGTGAGCTCTTGGTCCACTGGCCAGAATCTTACTAGTAAAGTGAAAGTGACTGTCATTGTAAAACAGCACAGTGAACCATCCTGTGTATTTAATCACACCATGCAGAAGGGGGCAGCAATATCCAGCACCTCGGGAACAGTGATGGGGACAGTACCTTGCCTTGTACCTCAGGGCAACCTTCTGGTCTGAGATTCAGATTAGCTGGGAGGATCAGTAATTCAGATTTCAGAGAAAAAGACAAAACACTTCCTCTCCTCACCCAAGTGGGGCAGCCATACGCCCAGCGCTCAGGGAGCAGTGTTGGGGATGGTACCCTGCTTAAGGGCGCCTCAGGGTAACTTTCTGGTCTGCGACTCCAAACCTTCTGACCATGGAGCTTAGTCACTAAACACCAGGCCACCACTCTCCATTTCCATTTATGTTCCAAAATCCATTTATATTTTTTTTGCTGTTATGATTACACTGCTGAATCCCCTTTTGGAAGATTAAACCGTTTTCTAATCTGTCCTTGTCCATTTTACTACATACGACCAAATAGAATATTTACCAAAATAATGGGTTGTAATGCTTCGTTAAGACGAAAACCTTGATTAAAATTCCAGGGCTCGTTTATTGCCTATATCTTCGGTGCATCCATCTTCATTCTTTGAGATTTTTTTTTTTTTTTTTTTTTTTTTTTTTTTTTTTTTAAAATTCTGATAGTCACACAAGCAGCAGAGAGTTTGAAATACGAGTGACTCACACACATGGACCCACAGAGCACTCGTAAACTGCACAAAGCTCGCTTACTTCTGATACACTGATGCATTTAATCAGAGAGGTACTTTGCAGCGGAGGCAAAGCAATCATTTCTGCACAATAAGCCACTTCTAAGGCTGTCCACTTCCATTTGTGCGAGTGCGGCTCACGGCCTCCCCGCTGCATTATTTATCCCCATGATGAATTACACTCGCTGGATTCCTGCTGCTCTCCTGATACTGGATGTTTCTTTAATCAGTCACTCTGCAAATAAATAAATAAAAACATACATACAAAAACCCTGAGATGGACTGGCGACCTATCCAGGGAGTTTTTGGCCTGTGTGCCGGGATAGGCTCCAGCACCGCCCGGGACCGGAGTCAGGATAAGCGGCTGAAATAATAAATGAATGAATACACAAAGCTTGAGTTTCGTCTCCTGCCTCGAGAGGCTTTAGGCTTTGCAAAAAATGCTTAACAAAAAGAAACTCAACACTAAAACAGGCCACCGTGGAGGGAAAGGCCTAAATCAGACCGTGGTTTTCCTGGTAACAAGTGTTTGAAAACCAGTAAATCTTATGATGATAGACAATTGAATGGTTTGGTGCCATTTCCCAGTCACTACAGGGATCATTTAAAGGGGAAAAGCTATTGAGGCTATGTTACTGACTTCATGCACAGTTACCGCACCAGCTGAATGGAAAAGTTACACTGAGGGGTATTGATTAGGCCAAGTGGAATCACTTAGTCAATATGATTGATTGGAGCTACTAAGCCAAGAAAAATCAAAGCATAATGGCCAACCCACACTTGTGTGCACACAAAGGACAAAACTCCTGGGTAACACTTTATAGTGTAGCATTAATACGGCAACCTGACATCTACCTGTTATGGCAGCTGACATAAACCTACATTTAGAACCAGTTCCAACAAGCTTCAGTCTTCTTAAGTCTACTCTAGTCCATGCTGATTGATACTTGCTGGAACTTGCGTTTCTTCTCTTTTTCTTTGCCCTGCTCCCAAATGGGTCAGATCATTCTTCTCCATTTCTTCATATCCTCTGCATCTTCCTCTTTCAGCCAAACCACCTCCATGTCCCCTCTATCCATAAAGCTCTTCTTTGTCCTTCCTCTTCTCCTCTTGCCTGTCACCTCCATCCTCAACCTCCTTCTCCTGATTTACTCCTCGTCGCTCCTCTGCACATGTCCAAACCAACACAATCTCACCTTTCTTACTTTGTCCCCAAATCGTCCAACCTGAGCTGTCCTTCTTATATACTCCTTCCAAATCCTGTCCATCCTTGTGCCTCCCAATGCAACTCTTTAACACCTCCAGCTCCATCGCCTGCCTTTTTGTCACCACCGCCATTTCCAAACTTTACATTGCTCTTGAAAAAAGCTTTTATTAATGTCTATAAAGGTACGTGCAGCGAACTCGTCTTGCAGCTTTAGTAACACCGGTTATGTAGTTAAACCAGACTCTCCTGCATCCACTGGGAAATAAATTCATTTGATGATGGCCCAAGATAGCTAGTGCTGTATGTATATACGCACACTTAAAAACAATCTCAGTTGCATTCAACAGACCTTTCACCTCCAAATGGCCAAGACCATCTTCCCATGCAGATGGAATTTCCCGATTCATTGTATGTCTGTGATTCATTTTCACACACTGAAAGTGGGGCCCTGCTGGCACCCTTTCGGACAATTCCATATATGGATCATTTCTAATAAATTTGTTCCCAAACACATTGCATGCCCAAGTATCAAGAAAATCGATGCCACTCAGCTATTCTACTTATGCCACAATGTGCAGAAACTAAAGCTGACGTACGTGGATAGGATATTTTGACCTATTTTGCAAAGACCATTTCAAAACCCTCATGAAAGTGTTATACCTCACAATTCTATTCAGTCAAACAGAACAAAATCATTATGTACAGACTTTTGCTTTTGTGTGTGTGTGTGTGGTTTAATTGAGGCTTTGAATTAGGAATTTGAATTCTGTAGGACTGCTGCACGACCAGCAGCCAAAATTTTGAGCTTGTCAGCAATCCATCTGATCATCTGACCACTCAATCGGAGCTCATTTGGGCAGTTAATGGGGCATCGCTTCCCCTCTATCCCGTACTCTGCATGGTAGACAAGAGCTGATGAATCTGAATTGTTCCTAATCCTGAATTTTGGTCAGTTGTGATGAAACCAGACTAAGAAAATGGGATAATATCAAACATTTTATGTATGAGGAGAGAAAGTGCCTAAAGATACAAGGTTCTAGATAAAGAGGTCCCACTCAGCATTCAGCATCAGCAGTAAGCTAATCACCTGATCATTTGGAATCATATGCACCTGTTTCTTCACCGCTTCATGTCTTAAGTTAGACGCTTTGTTCTGTGTGAAGCTTCAGACGTAGATCACTGTGTGGATTAACCAACACAGAACTATCAAACTGTTCAGGTACAGAGACTGGACTGAACATGAGAGACAACAACACTGTCCTTCAGGAAGATCTGGAGAACTGCTCAGGTACAGAGACTGGACTGAAAATGAGAGACAACAACACTGTCCTTCAGGAAGATCTGGAGAACTGCACCTAGAATAATACATTAAAAATAGAAGTTCAGCATAGTATAAGCAGATTCTGGCAGAACACCAGGAAAGCAGAACTCTTCCCTAGCAGAGGAAACACATTATCCTGCATTGGCATCTTGGGAGTTTTTCGATAATGATGCCATATGCTGTGTATTCAGCATTAACAGTCAAAGCGTGTTTTACATTTCTCCCATTTAAAGGACCAGCAAATTAAATGTACCTACAGAAAACCCTGACACTGAGGCCACATCTCCAGGATTTCTCCAACAACATTTTTTCATTTGTTCCACCAAACACACTTCACACTCCTCTATTAGGTGTGCGAAATGGATCCAATCACACTGCTGAAACCCTTCTCAGCAGCAGCCATCTCCCACTTATCTTTACTTATAAACACAGTTGGCAAAAGTTCACCCTTTTTTAAAGTAGAAGTACAGATCTGTGTAAAAAGACTTTGGGTAAAGCAGAAGTAAACTTATTTTCCCAGTTTAAGTGAAAAAAGTACAGAAATGTAGCCAGCAAACCTGTATTCTCTACTGAAAATAATGAACTTTGCTTCAAATTCACATTTCTTCTAGTCCTCCCATCATGGACATCTCATTTGCACTGATGGACAAGGGGACCGTTTTTTTGGGTCTTGATATTGGAAAGGTGATTTAACATAAAATTAATGGAGAGTTTCTCTCAAATGCATGCATACATACTTAAGTAAAGGAAAAATACTTGAAACCTTACTTAGAATAGTAAGTACACATCTTTAAATCTACATAGTTTTACCTGAACTGTCTATAGGATCGCTCTTTTAAACCCAGCCCTTGGGAAAGGTTCCTTATAAACCATTTTGGCCCTGGAGCAGCCATACACTATAAAGGAATGACAGGGCTCCATCCAATACCTTCTGGACAAGCTGGAGAGCTGTTCGTTATTCAAAAGTAATCCAGCATCAGTACTTCGCTAAGGCTCTTGTGCTACCAAATCTTCAAATCTCACAGCAGTGGCCTTCTCAGAATGGGAAAGGCTGTTACTGCAGCAAAATGGGGACCTACTAACCCATTAATGCCCTTAATTTCACAAGAAAGCCTGTAGAAACAGGGGTTCCCACACTGTCTTATTCTTTATTATTATTTTTTTTTTTTTGGTGCTGTTGAAAAGGATGGTGCATAATAAGACTCAAGGTCTGTGCGTTTTAAATTCATACACTGTTCCCAGTCTTTTTCTTTTTCATTTTTTTTCAAAGCCTCACATCAAGTTAAACCACAAAAAGAAAATTTTAATGGAGAATCCCCAGTGACCGTGCAACTTAAGCTGGAAAGCCTGTAATAGTGGTCCATTGGGAAATGACAGGCAGTGCTAAAAGCAGCCCAGGCTGCCAGTAAATGTAGTTTGTGACGTTGAAAAGTGAACAAAAGCAGCTGCATCGTCAATGAGTTTGCATCCAAAAGTGAAAGTCACGTGGAGGTGGATCTTCAGACTCTTGTAATTATATCATAAACTCTTATTATTTCCATCAAAGTTTGAACAAGAGCTTTACAAGGTCTTTATATCTCACACGCTCTGACAGCTGACCTTTCAAAGCTGTCTGTTAAGTTTTAGGAGGGAAGTCAGGCCCAGTCCCGGACTGATATGAGATCAGGGGTTTATTAAAGCCAGAGAAAGCTTTACGGCGGCAGGGCACAGGCTTGTAGGCTCTTCAGAAACGGGACTAATGGAGTTATAGAAAAGAAAGAGAGAGGAGTGTTACTGTATTAAGTCCAAGCTGCCCGAACATATTTTTCTTCCAGTTTCAGACCTTCTTGTATTTTTTAATGTGTTGTCTTAATATATGTTTTTGGCTCTCGGTTTCAGTGCAGTCCGTAAACTTGAGCAGTTTCAGTGGTAGAGTTTGTGGGATCATCTCCACGGAGAGCAGAAAAAACAGCCAATGTTCAAATAAGAGCTTTGGAATGTCATTCAAGAAAAAAAAAAAAGAAGCCTGGAGAACTGATGACTGTGATAAAGGATAACAAATGTATTGGTTGGTGTAGTGGTTAAAGCTGTTGCCTCAACATCTAGGCTTGATTCCATGCCAGAACTGCTCAGGATGTTTCTTGGCTTTCTGCATGAAGTACTTTTGATCTGTAAGCACTTGGGGCAATGGTGGCTTAGTGTTTAGGGATGAATAGGTTGTGGGTTTAAATCCCTCACCTCAGGATTGCCCTGAGGTACCCTTGAGCAAGGTGAAAGTGAAAGTGACAACCCTTGTCATTGCGAGGTCAAAGCACAGCAGACAATGAACCACAACGAAATTGGACCTCTGCATTTAACCCATGCACACTCAAACACCGTGCAGCAGTGGGCAGCTATTGAAAGCGCCCAGGGAGCAGTGACGGGGACAGCACCCTGCTCAAGGGTACCTCAGGGCAACCTATTGGGAAGGGGGTTCGAACCCCCGATCCTCCGATCATGCAGCCAACGCCCTATCCACTAGGCCACCGATGGCTTCCCCATCACTGCTCCCCTGGCACCTTCAATAGCTGCCCCCTGCTACACAGTCTTCATGGGTTAAATGCAGAGACTGCATGTCGTTGTGGTTCACTGTGTGTTGTGCTGTTTCACAACGACAAGAATAGTGACTTCACTTGCACTTCACTAGAAGAGGCTCACAATACCAAGAATGCAAAGTTTATCTTCAGAGAGGTCAAAAAGGGAAGATTTGTCATGGCAACCCATTCAGATCTAAACATTTTTTTACTTGTTAGTTTTTTGTTAGGGGTGGGAACACCCAACCATCCATCCATCTATCCATACAAGCATTATGTGAGCTGCTCGGCCAGGGTTTTGGAGTGCTGGAACATATCCCAGCACTCATAGTTCAGTGGTGGGGAAACACCCTGGGCAGTTTTCCAGTCCATCAGAGAGCAGACTCACACAGCCACATCTAGGGGGAATTTAGCACCTCCGATTGTGGAAGAAGCTGGTAAAATGCATTTCATAATTCATCAACAGCAAGCTGCACTGTTTATTTAATTACTCTCTTCTAAATGTTTCATTCTTTGAGTTCATTGTAACCTCTGTATGACGTCCTCAAGTGAAGAAATGAGGGTTCAGAAAGTATGTAAGAGACACTGAAAACTCTTACTTGTTCTCTTTGTGCTACACTTGAACATTTTAGTGCTCAAATTCTACGTTTCTTAGCAAATCTTCTTTTTCTCAACTTTATGATGTTTATACCATCATAATACATTAGTACATGAGAAGTTTCAGCTTCACTTCATTCCCGGATTGTTGTTACGGTGGCTTTAGTGATGAGTCCTCACTAAATTTGTGTGTAATTTGAGGCAAACGATGACCAGTGTGAAATCTTTCTTTTTTCGGATTTTACAAATGCTTCTGTTCACTTGGTGTTATTATATAAGTTTTATTGGCACCCAGTATTGCAATAAACAGCATAATAGTCTGTAGGCTGATATATACAGCTCTGATTGGGTGTCCTGTGTGCAGGAAACTAAAACACACCTTATAACTCACTGTGAGTGGAGCTAAACTGCTATAGGTTGAACTGTAGCAGAATGCAATAATAAATATACTTTTTTTTTTTTTTTTGTATAAGATCAGCTCATATGCCTTTGGTTCAGCTCTGGTATCTTGGAACTGAACCACAATTCCCTGAAAATTTCTAAGTCAAGGAATGCTGTCATCTGCTGGACGAAGGATGTATCACATGATGACAAATTAAGCCTTCTTATCACACAGCAACATGTACATTTTGCACAAAAAATAGAAAAAAAGTTAAATCTACAAATGTTTCTTCTAAAAAAATATAAACTGAGTGAGCTTGTTAACAAATTAAGCGTGTTACAGTGCATGTGTTCACCTAGGGTTTAGGGACGAAGCTCCAGGATCAGAAGGTTGTGAGTTCAAATCCCAGACCAGCAGGTTGCCCCGAGGTACCCTTGATTAAGGTACTGCCCCATCACTGCCCCCTGCTGCACGGTGGGTGTAAAGCAGAGGTTGAATTTTGTTGTGTCTCACTGTGTGCTGTGTCATGTTTCACAATAACAAAATAGTCACCTTCACTGTTGGAAGATACTACAGTTGCTGCTTCATCCGCAACACTTCAAGCACTTTTTCACCTTCTATACATTTTTTAGAAACCTGAAATGCAAAGCCTGACTCAGACCAGGCACAAAGCTGTAAAAAAAATACAACAGAGTGGTACAATCGCCTTGTTAATGTGCTGGAAACAGTGAGGGCACCAAGGACAAGACTTCCAATTTTCGATTTTCAAATTTACCAATACATTTGGATACAAACTTTTTTTGGAAGAAAAAAAAGTGAAAGTGACTACCCTTGTCATTGTGAAACGCAGCACAACACAACACAACCTCTGCGTTTCACCCACACACATGCAGCAGGGGGCAGCTATTGAAAGCACCCAGGGAGAAGTGACAGGGATGGTACCTTGCACATGGGTACCTCAGGGCAACCTACTGGCGAGGTAATCGAACCCACAACCTTCTAATCCGGGGCCAATTCCCTAACCACTAGGCCACCGCTGCCCCTTAATAAAGCACTTTTCTTAGAAAGAAATGTAAAGAAATGAGAAGTGGCTCAAAACCTCTGCATGTACTGTATATAAAGACTTTGGGTAAATTGAAATGGTCTTTATACTGCAGTATAAAGAGCCACTTTTTGCCGTTGTGTCTGCACAGAATCTGCTAACGACCTTAGAGGTCGCACCTAACCTGCCTTTATATACTCACCTGTGCAAAGCTCAGCATGAAAAAGAGACTGTAAGATAAACAAGGGAGTGCTCTGATTAGAGCAGACTCAAGTGCATTGCTTACTGGTCTCAGTCCTAACTTCACTAGACTCCAGCAGTCTTAATTACAACACAAATTTTTGATCATTTTTTAAAGATGAAACAGGAAGACTTATCTGAAGGCAGCGGGGTGCCTTTACTATTTAACATGAGAATTAAAACAACAAAGCTCTCAGCACAGAAAACCATCTGCCGTGAACTGAGTTATACTGCGGCTGATATAATTACTCGTTATTATAATTGCTTTGCTGTTTATTATGTGGTGTTTATTTAGTTTCCTGCACCATGATGACTGGTTGCAAGTTTGCCCGATGTGCCCGACTGCATCTTTGTTTTCAGTCCGTCGTCAATAATGTTATTTTGTCTCCTTTCATGCGAATGTTGATGACAGTGACACATCAACAATGTTCTAGCAAAGCTAATAACATTTCATTATGCATGGATCTTCTTCTTTCAGCTGCTCCTGTTTAGGGGTCACCATTGCGGATCATCCGTTTCCATTTCTTCCGGTCCTCTGCATCTTCCTCCTTCAAAACGACCACCTGAATGTCCTCTCTGACCCCGTCCATAAACCTCTTCTTTTCCTCTTTCACGGCAACTCCATCTTCAACATCCTCCTCCCAATATAATCCTCGTCTCTCCTCTGGACATGTCCAAATTTTGTTTCTCTAACTTTGTCTCCAAAATGTCGAACCTGAGCCGTCCCTCAAATATACTCATTTCTAATCCTGTCCATCCTCGTCACACCCAACGAAAATCTCAGCATCTTAAACTATGACAGCTCCAGCTCCGCCTCCTGTATTTTCCTCAGTATCACCGCCTCCAACCCGTACAACATAGCTGGTCTCACTACTGTCCTGTAAACCTTCCATTTCACCCTCACTGGTACCCATCTTCCCTGCGATGGGATGGCGACCTGTCCAGGGTGCATCCCCCGTCCTCGCCCTGTGTGCGCTGGGTTGGACACCAGCACTGCCCCGCGACCCCGTTTGGGACAATCAGCAGATAATGGATGGATGGATGGTACCCATCTGTCACAAATCACTCCAGCCCCTCTTCTTCACCCATTCCAACCTGCCTGCACAGTCTTCACCTCTCTTCCACTCGCCTTACCACTCCTTTTGGTTCACACTCACATATTCTGTCTTTGACCTACTCACTTTCATTCCTCTCCTCTCTAGAGCAGATCTCCACCTCTCCAGGTTCTCCCTACTCATTTCATCATGCACGGACAAGCGGCTAAATTATGGGTGGATAGACGGATGGATGAATAGATTAATGAAACCGCATTTCCTCAATTAAATTTTAGTGAAATCTAAAATTTCATACAGAATTTAACCAAATTGTCAACAACAGCAAAAAAAAAAAAAAAAAAAACCTTTAACTGAATCCTAAAATTCACATTTTAAAACCCTAAAACAAAGAACTGGAATCAAACAGTTGTAAGATTAGACCCAAGACCGTAAATACATTTACAGCATCATCGGTCGACTGAACTGAAAATGAGAAACAAAAACTTTGTCCTTCAGGAAGATCTCGAGAACTGTTCCTCAACAACACATTAAAAATAAATGAATGTATCACCCTTTAGACGGAAAATATGAAGAAATGACTTCGAGTACTGTACACCAGTGTGATAAACCATGAAAAACAACCTGTGCAACACTCGTTCTTGAATCAATTTTATTGACTCAGTTACATTTTCGTGTAATCAAAAGTTAAGGAACAACAGTGTAAGTGCCCAAAGATGAAATGCTAAACATTTAAGGTGATTGCTCCATCAAAGTAAAGGTCAAGGCTTCAAGCTGGACTTCAGAACGTCAGGACGGCTCGGATGCTACAGGAGACGAACGAGAAAATTGATTTAGAACACGTAAACACTCAGAAAAACGTCTGCGATTCTAGATATTCTAACCTCTTCCCAGCATGCATGAGGTCAAAGGCTTCGTTGATTTGATCGAAAGGCATCGTGTGAGTCACGAACTCATCCACCATCAGTTTCTTCTTCATGTAGTCATCCACAAGTTTAGGGACACTCTCTACACTCTTCCAGCCTGAAAGGTGAAAAAGAATGAGTAAAAATGAAACGGCTGATTTAACTTCAAGGCCCTGTTCAGACGCCTGAATCGGTTGTTTTTCTGACGTGTATAGCATCAGGTGGGCGCAGATAGCACGGCAACCATTTTTCTGCTCAATGGAGTGAATCAGCGTCAACATGAGCTTTCATGACTCGTGTTCGGTTGGATAAGCGCTGGGATGGTATCAATAAAATGCTGCCTGCAGCTTTTTCTTAGCTTCAAGAAATCAAAATCCTTATGAGCAAAAAGAAATCTTTATTGCGTTACCGTGCTGTTAATTTTACAGTCTGGAGGACTGGATCTGTCCCATGATTCCTAGGTGTTCTGCCAAAGGAAAAGCAGAACAAACCAGTAGTTGCATTTTAATTAATTAAAATATCCTCCGAGACAGAACCATTCTTCTGCTCAACTGATCCATTATTCATTTTGTGAATTTATAAAATCCAATAAAACCCAAACACACGTCTGATGAAAACCCACCACCAGTACCCTCAACCCCACACTGCTGAGGAATTCTTCTTCCATCTCGGACACGTCAAGGTGTTAACACTTGGGACTGCCTGAAAACTGACCATCAACATAGAAGAAAGACTGAAGTTTGTCAAGTCACTGCATAACGATGAAATTTCATGAACAGTCATTAAGAAAACTGAATTAACTTTTCATCACCAGGCAAGAAGAACAGGGGATGTACTGCACCAGCCTCTCTTCTAAATAAATGCTAAATTACTACGACATTTGTATAAAATAACAGTTCATTAAATATCTGATCTGTTTATTTGTGTCTAGGGCATCTTATTGGGGCAGCACTGGCCTTGTGGTTAAGGACTAGGCCACAGGACCAGAAGGTCATGAGTTAAAATCCCAGACCAGCAGATTGCCCTGATGTACCCCTGATCAAGGTACCGTGCCCCTCACTGCTCTCCAGGCGATGGATATGACTTTTGTTTGTGTAAGAGCAGCATGACAGTGGAGGACTGAAAGAAACTCGCCTCCGAATGCTGTGCCCTTCCACGTACGTCCCGTGACCAGCTGGAATGGACGTGTCGAAATCTCTTGTCCCGCCCCGGCCACCCCGATGATCACACTTGTTCCCCAGCCTTTATGGCAGGCCTCCAGAGCAGCTCTCTGAGAAACAAAGACACAATCAGTCATGATTGCAGTTTTTTGTTCTCTTATCAGACCTTACTATTTGCTTTTTCTACAACCTGGCTTACAGCAGCTCCCACTACAAATTCAGATGATGCTGGAATTCAATGCTTTCATTTGACCTTGTTTGTAAGCTTAAACTCAAGCCCATTATTTCTTCATATCTTGCTTCCAGTGTCAGACTTTCTTGTTTTTTTTTGAGCATTGTTGGGGGAAGAAAAAAAAAAAAAAAGTTCTCCAGATCTTCTTGAAGGACAGTGTTGTTGTCTCTCATTTTCAGTCCAGTCTCTGTACCTGAGCAGTTCTCCAGATCTTCCTGAAGGACAGTGTTGTTGTCTCTCATTTTCAGTCCAGTCTCTGCACCTGAGCAGTTCTCCAGATCTTCCTGAAGGACAGTGTTGTTGTCTCTCATGTTCAGTCCAGTCTCTGTACCTGAGCAGTTTGATAGTTCTGTGTTGGTTAATCCACACAGTGATCTACGTCTGAACCTTCAAGCAGAACAAAGCGTCTAACTTAAGACATGAAGCAGTGAAGAACCAGGTCCAGATGATTCCACATGATCAGGGGATTCGGTTACTGCTGATGCTCAACTGACACTTTGCATCATGGAGCACTAAAACGTTTGTTTACCTTTCATTTCATCTACTCAGTATGCCAATGAGAACAGTCTGACAGGTAGAAAATATTATTTTTGCACAAACGCAGCGATTTCCTAGCAAAGCGTAAAGAAATGACAGGCTCAAGACTTCCGCACAGTACATGAAAAATCAGACTAAGCAGCTATCCTACAAAGTTTACAGCCGTGCACCCCATTCTGGAATTATTTCTAATTTAGAACATTATTCTTACAGGTCCCTTAAATCATCACTGTACATGCACACCCACTTACCATAATGCCCACATTTCCGATACATTCAAAAGAGTAATCCACTCCCCCATCAGTCATCTCCACCAGCACCTCCTGAACGGGCTTGCTGTGGTCTTTAGGGTTCACAAACTCTGTGGCTCCAAACTTCTTGGCGACCTCGAACTTATCAGGGTTGATGTCGATGCCGATGATCCGGGTGGCACCGGCAGCCTTGCAGCCCATAATAGCAGCGAGGCCAACAGCTCCCAAACCGAACACAGCGCAGGTGGAGCCAGGATCAACCTGCAGAGACAACCTTGACTTGGGACAAATCTCTTGTGCATTAAAAGGAAGCACTTCTAAATCCTTAACTGTTACTGTTTCTACATACTCCAAACACCCAGTAACACGGATCTGCAGCTTTGGTTGGTCACTTTGTCAAAACCATTGGTCAGTCTCACCATCTCTAGGCCCACAACGTTAGGCCTCCACATTTTTAGATACTGAGCAGCCGTGCCATGAACCTGTGCTATAAATACATTCGTACCTTCAAATCTCCTTTTTTTTTTTACATCCTCTTGCTGATCAAAATGTTTCAGAGCAATGAAAGTGCAGAGAAGGAAACCTTGGCAGTGTTGAGAGCAGCTCCATATCCTGTGGAGATGCCGCAGCCCAACAGACACACTTTGTCCAGCGGCGCCTTCTCATCCACCTTGGCCAGCGAGATCTCACACACCACGGTGTACTCAGAGAAAGTGCTGGTGCCCATAAAGTGGAAGACCGGCTTTCCCTTACAGGTGAACCTGGAGGTCTTATCAGTCATCAGCCCCTGGCCTTGAGTCACCCTATGAGAGAGGAAGATTGAGTCGATGATGTGTTATGGAAATGTCTTGAATAGGGAAATGATACCAAGGAGGATAAACTGGATTACCTGATTTTCTGACAAAGGTTGGTTTTGGGGTTTTTACAGAACTTGCATTCTCCACACTGAGGGATGTACAGAGGAATGACGGTGTCCCCTTTTCCAGGGCAGAAGAAAGAAACAACAATACATTTCAAGACTCCAGTGAATGTTTACAGATGGGGAGTGGTGTCCAATTTATATTTTTGTAAAACCAGTAGCAAAGAAGGAGCATGTGACCGCTTTCAGGCCTCAGGAGATTGTTCACTCTCTCTTTCTCAGTGTGGGTTAAAGTTCAGACTAAATCTGGATGCTCTAGGTGAAGGTGAAGGCCAGCAAGTGTGGGACTTAGAGAAAAGCACATCTTTTCTGATGGGGAAGAGGGAACAGCACGAAAGAGAGTGAAGCCATTTGTGATGTCCTGGACTCAAACTCAACATGAGGGGTCCATGCTGTACTGTCCAATCTTCTTCTGGAGGTGGACCTCAGGTCTTTTTTGTTCATGATTATTATAGAGGGGTAGTGGTGGCCTAGAAATTAGGGACAAGGCCCCATTATCTGAGGGCTGTGTTTGAGGTGTGAGTCCAGGACCAGTTAGGTACACTTAAGCAAGATAATGTCCCCAACGCTGCTCCCCGGGTGCAGACTTTAAAGCCCTCTGTGTGTGTGCACACTCACTGCTCAGGGTGTGAGACCCAGCATTTTTTTCCCCCCCAATTTCATACATGTTTGGTTCTGTGAAGCTGAAACTTCATCAAGAATCCTGTCCAACGTTATCTTTAAAGGTCAGAGATGTTCTCGAAATAAAAAGGTCTGATTGGCTCAATTATATGTAAAGAAAAAAAAGTTTGTACGAGTCTGAATTTCTGTGTAAGGAAATCTGATTACTGTTATATTGGGGTTTCTTCTTTATACCTGGTCTGAACTTGGTGACACCTTCTCCTACGCTCTCAACCGTTCCTCCTCCCTCGTGCCCGAGGATGACGGGAAACAGCCCCTCGGGATCACTCCCACTCAGGGTGTAAGCGTCAGTGTGACACACCCCCGTGGCATGGATCTAAAAAAAGAACTTCTGGCTGTTAGGACAGACTAAATATTCCAGGCTCCCTCAGTGTGTATGTGTGCATTTGATTAAACTGCATTTGTCCCAACTTAGGATTCAGGGTCTTGCTCAGGAACCCAAAGGTGGTAGTGCTGGAGGTGGGATTCGAAACCGTGACCTCTAGTACCCTACCCCTAGACCACCACCACACAACCCAACACCTGATCAGGTCGGGCTTTAGCAGATTGCTGGCATGTATGGAGAATCTGCTCATCTTACAAAATTTCCATGAGAAGGTTGTGAAGATGCTGCTGGAGAACATCGTTTTAAACCTAAAGCCTAAAATTAAAGACGGTGGAGCAGAGCTGAAAAGAGGGCTTGTGTATGTGTGTGTGGAGATATTGGTTACCTTCACTCTCACTTCATGGGCTTTGGGAGGTGCAACCTCCACCTCCTCCAGAGAGAGGGGCTTGCCGGCCTCCCAGGCCACCGCCGCCCTGCACTTGATGACCTGCAGAAAAACAATTAATTAATTAATTAATTAATTGAATGAATGACCAAAAAGGTTTTGTTCTTCCAGAAAGTCCAGTGAACCCTCTTCGATCATTATGGGAAGTGTTACACAACAGAGTGAGAGAGGAGAGAGAAAATGGGTCACTTCAGAAAAATAATGAGAGAGAGACAGACAAAGAGAGACAGACACCCTATTTTTTTTTATGCAGCTCACATTTTTATGCCACACACAGCTTGTACAGCTCTCTCACCTCTCACACACACACTTTTTGTGCAGCTCATGTACTTTTATGCAACACGCACTTGTGCAGCTCACATATTTTAATGCAACACGCTCTACATTTGTGCACGTGATTGCGCGTCTTACATCTCAAAATGATCGTTTCTATATAGTATATATCGCACAAGGAATTAAAAAGACAATCCGTATTAAAACGTTACAGTTTAACGGGAGTTAAAGCTTTAAAAGTTGATAAATCCACTCACTTTTCCAGCCGTGGCCATTCTCCTCCGCACAGCACAGCCAAGTGACTTCACCAAAACTCAGCGCATCGGGGTTCCACCAATCATATACTAGCTAATGCCTCATCGACCAATCCAAGACGTTTGAATGTCCTTAGTCAACCAATCAGAGAAGAGAAGTAGCTTGTAGCGTTGCTTTTCACTTCGCTGCAACAGCGCTCTTGCTTTTGATTGGCTAGCAGAAACACGGAGGCCAATCACAGAAAATCAGAAAACCTCAGCTCGCTAAAAAAAATGTGTTTTAAAAACTTTTGTGGTATGGTATAAGGTAAGAGAAAGTGAAATAGAATTTAAATAAATTATTAATATAATGATTCACTTTAAACCTTAAAACACTAAATATAGGTGAGATTAAAAAAAAAAATTGAAGACAACACAAAAGAACAAAGACTGCAGGTCAGAAGTTCCCCTGCTCTCCACTAGATGGAGACAAAGTAACACGAGATTGTGGTTCGTGCTTCAACTGACTTTTAATTGTTATAAAGCAGCTTCATTTTCATTTGATTCCCATCAGACATTAATATTTTTGATCACTCATCTTGAAGAACCGATCACCTTCATGGATCAGTAACAGTACAGAGCTCCACTTCCACTCCACACCAGCAAGGTGGAGATGGGTACTGGTTTGTGCTGGTATTATTAAAGACAGGCTCGTTGAACCTTTTCAGGTTGAAGATGAAGTCAAAATCTTCTCCCAGCCCTCCTGCCAGCTTTTAGACACTTTCTTCAAGCAGTGGTTCAGGAAAAAGTCTGCATCTTTAAAGAAGACCATGATTTTTCTGTAGGACGATGCTCCATCGCATACATGGAAGTTCTCCACTGTGACCAGTAAAGACCTTAAAGATAGAATAATGACCTCTCCCCTTTCCTCACCTGACCTAAACCCTACTGAGAACTTGTGGACCTTCTTAAACGGGAGACTTACAGGGAAGGAGAACCGTCCACCTCTGAACAGAGTCTGGGAGGCTGTGGAGCTGCTGCACCAAGATCAACAGATGAAGAAACTGAAACTCCATGAATGGAAGGATCAAGACTGTTATTGAAAAGAAGGGCAGCTGCCTTGGTCACCAATTTTTTTTATTTTAAATGTCAGAAATGTTTCTGTAAATGTTGAGCAAGTTATTCTCACTTTAAAAGAGGACAAGAAAGATGGGAAAATATAAATTTTCATAGTTATGCATTATTCTCCCCTAAAAGTCTCAATTGTGACTTTGTGTGAGTCTCAATTGTGACTTCAATTGTGTGAATTGTCCCTTAACGGTTTAGAAAATGTGAGTGAACGATCAGGTTTCAGAGTTTTTAACGCTCTGGATTGACTGATAGAACTAGATTTGCTCCAGATTAAGATTAATCCTCCAAAAACTCATTTGCATAATTTTGCACACATGTGGCTGAAACAGCCCCTTACCATAATCAGGGTCTTTATACTCAATTTTAACCTTTTCAGACTACAAAAAGAACAAACATCCAGTTTAAAAGGCAGACACGTACACTTAATCTGCCGACCTGTTGACTTTACAACCCGATACGGGATACAACCAACATTTTTAGGATCTTCAGTTCAGGATCAGCCTCAATTATGAACCCTAGTTGAAGAATTTCCCTCATAGGAATCAAACGATGCAGAGGACGATCCTCTGTGGTGACCCCTAAACGGGAGCAGCCAAAAGAAGGAGGAGGAATCAAATTATTCAAAATCTGTACAAACACCACTTTTATTTAACATTTGCATGATGGTACGGCGGTTGTGAAAAGGAAGGAATAACGATGGCACCGCTGTCACAACAGCTGTGTGAGACTTGGTGACCTGGCGCACCCATCCCGGTCCGATTCGCATCCCTTCAGCGCTTCAACTGGATGTCTCTCTCCGGACACCGAGCGCTCTGATGGGAATTTGTTTTGGTGTGATGTTGGTGTAGACTTCAGCCAACACAAATGTCTGCATCACTGTGGACACTTTTTTTTTTTTTTTTTTTTTTACACACTTACACATTGCGAGTGCATATTTAGCACTTAGTATGAAATAACCCCTCAAAAAATACACATATAAAAAAAAAATTAAAAAGTGAGGTTGAAATGAGGCCCCGGTCTGAAAACCAAACCAGCCTCCAACAGTAGCTTCTCCCCACGACTTCATCCTGGAAGCCTCTTCTGAGGAAGATGCGAGAAAAACTGTTCCAGTCGCCATCATCTTCCACCTGTGCAGAGAAAAAAAAAAAAAAAAAAAAACAGCCTTTTTATACAAGACCTTATTGCTTTTTTGCCCTCATTTCTAACACGTCTGGTATGTAAATGAGATCTGCTCTGATAGGCTGTCCTGCATGCACTGATAAACCCTGTCTGAACTCCTCACTTCAACGTACAGGGCTAAACTGCATCAGATTAAATGGGCCTTTATGGAAATATGTTGGGTTTGTATGACCAAAGAGAACTCAAAATAGGCTGTTTTTGCAGATTAACGGCTTTTGTGTGATGGGCAAGACTGGTAAGTGTGAAAACTTTAAAATGAAAAAAGATGCAGTGTGTATAAACACTGAAACAGCACAGCATAGTGATCCACAACAAAATTCAACCACTGCATTTAACCCACAAACACCGTGCAGCAGGGGGCAGCTATTGAAAGTGCCCTGGGAGCAGTGACGGGGACAGTGCCTTGCTCAAAGTTACCTCAGAGCAACCTACTTATCGGGGATTCCAACCCTTGACCTTCAGATTCTGGGGCCAACTCCCTAAACACTACTCCACCACTGCCTCAGTTTGGTTCTCCACAAGTTCTTTAAAGTCAGTTTAGGTCCTTTTAAAAGAGGCGACTGGTTCAAGGTCAGAAATAGGAACATGATAAAAGGTCTCTAGACTACAAAACACTTTAAAGAGGATCAGAAATCTCATGAGCCGATTTGATGGGATTTACCTCGACATGGACGATTCAAATCAGAAAATAAATAAAATACAGGAACATTATTAACATGGTATCAAGGCAACAGTGTGTATCACATGACTCATTACAGGAAGCTCAATGGGTTTCTCTCGCAGCTCAAACACACTTGATTGAACTCGTCAGGTAACAATCAACTGGATTAGATAAACAAAGCTGGGAAAAAAAAGAAAAAGAAAAAGAAAAAAAAAAAAAAAAAAAAAAAAAAGGAAAGATTGTTCACCAGCTGTTAACCAAGACAGTTAATCACTCACCTCTGAATCCACGGCTGCCGCCTCTTCCACCTCTGAACCCTCCTCCTCGACCGCCTCCAAATCCACCTCCTCGACCGCCTCCAAATCCACCTCCCCGACCGCCTCCGCCTCTTCCTCCACGGAAACCACCTGCAAGCAAGAGGCTCATTAACATCCTTTAACAAAACATGAGCCGCTCAAGGACTTGTGCAGATAAAATAATCGTGTCTCTCCAGTAGAACAGATGTTGCACTCACGTCTGATGCTTTACACACATCAAAAGCATTAATGAAATCTAGAAATCCGTGCATAAATGTAAAGTGTCGGTGAACCGGTGGAACTGAAGCTTCTGAAAAGCAAAACTCCGCACTTTGTCCATCTTTGTTCTAGCAAGTGTGTAAATACACAGTGAGCACCAAATAAGCCCAAAGTGCTTGGACATCTTGCACTCAGACGTTATGAAATGAACAGAAGAGAGCGGCTGGACTCTTACCTCCTCGTCCTCCTCCCCTGCCACCTCCTCTACCCCCCCGAGGGGGACCCTTCTCTCCCGGGGGTCTGGGGAGGAACCTCTGAAGTGGCAACAGCTTCATTGGGTCAACGTAGAACTGAGGCAGAAGAAAAGAAGAGATTGTTAACTATTACACCCTTTTGGCTGAAGACACCTAGACATGCTTAAAAGAAACATTTACAGATTTATGATTCCAATTAACGGTGAACTTCTCATTTATTCAATTTACTGCAACCGAGCACATCCGCACAGAATTTGAAAACTCCATTTCTCAGCTCCAGGAAACCTACCTTCTGTAATTTCTTAAACGATGAAGCCTTCATGTTTTCTGAGAGTTTGACGGAAAAATACTGCAAAATTAATTAATTAAGGAACAAACAGATTTATCAAAGGAGAAAATGGCACGATGTACACCGTCCCTTTCGACCAGGAAGCGCATTAAAAGAACAGCGAACTCAGGGTGGATAAACTGTTATTCTCTTTGCCATTAAATGTAAATCTAATCTGTGGAAAGTAAACAACTGAACTTATAAAACTAATACGGAGCCCCATCATCTCTCTGTTCTGAGTGAAAGTGAGACAGTAGGTCAGTGATGTGTACAAACACATGTAACTCCAGTCTAAACAGAGTTTTCTATTCTAACCAGCTTTAAAATCAATATTCACCAACACCACCGTTATTCTTCTGCACAGCTTCAACTCTTAGACCAGCTCCTTTCTTTAAGAAGAAACACTTCTCCAGGCTTCTTGAAGGACGTCCCAAAGCTCTTCTTTGGATGTCGCTGCCTATTGTGTTCCGTTCTATGTGGAGATGATCCCACGTCTCTGAAACTGCTCAGGTACAGAGACTGGACTGAAAATGAGAGATGAAAACTGTCCTTCAGGAAGATCTGGAGAACGGTTTCCAACTACACATTGAACACACAAGAGCGCCTGGATCTCTGGAAGCAAAATATGAAGAAACGAGGGGCTCAGGACTTTCACATACTGCATCACCCCTAAAGACAACGCGAACAAAGGATACAAAATCTCTGAGTTGTCCGAAGATTTCGTCCACTTTCCCAATCTGCTCCTTGTTCTCCAAGTACACAGGAGCATTGAAGAAAGGCACCTTGTTGTCGTCTGCCACGCACTTGCACACAATGTCATCCTCACAGGGGTGCACAAACTCCCCCAGTGCTGTGGGCGACAAACACACAAATTAACACAAAATCAAAACTAAACTAAAGAGCTCATTTTTTAAGCCAAATTAAATGAAATCCTGTGTTTACACTGGAAGAAAAGTGCAGTTTCTAAGCTGCAGATTCACTTAGAAGTGACTATTGTGTCATTTGTGGAACAGCACACAATGAACCACAGCCAAACATCTCCTGTATTTCACACACACAGTGCAGCAGGGGGCAGCTATTTAAAGCACCCAAGGAGCAGTGATGGGGATGGTACCTTGCCCAGGGGTAACTCCGGGCAACCGACTGGTGTGGATTTCAAACCCACGACCTTCCGATCCCGAGTCCCTAACCACTAGACCACCACTGGCCGCAAATTACCCCGAAGTGCACCGAATAAAAAGGAATCAACTTTTGGAAAACAATAAATCTGTCCATCGACATCCTTACGAACGACATGCTCCGGAGGGCCAAAGTCTTGTCTGTTGAAGCCGCCTCTGCCTCCTCCCCATCCACCTCCTCTTCCGCCGCCGCCTCCTCTACCACCACCTCCTCCTCCTCTCCAGCCACCTCCTCCTCCTCCTCTAAAACCTCCTCCACCACCACGACCTCCTCGGCCACCTCCTCCTCGGAAAGACATTCCTGTAGCTCAAACCTGGTGAACAGAAAACGCAAAGATTTATCCTGGAAACCATGCAAAGGGGAGGAAGGACGGCCAGTTAAACAAACCGTCATCAAATCCCCAGATTTAGTCCCATTTTCTCACACTGTCTAAGAGCCTAGGAGTCTCATATGAAGATTAAGGAAAGGAAAAAGTAGGGTGGAAGAATTAAGTACATAGAGAATCGATGGAGACCGGGAGGGGAGATCCCCAAACGATGTCTAAAAATGAAGTGGGTCCGAAAAAAGGACAATCATTTCCTTTTAAATGAGAAATAAACTGAAGGTCTTCAAGTCTGGTTTTTACTGGAGGACCTGGATTTGGCTCCCAAATACACTAAAAGAGGTAAAATTGTTGATTTTTTTATTAGTAGTAGTAGTAGTATTAATATATTATTAATCCCTTGCTACTGTATTCATTATAAATAGAGATTAAAAAGGAAAACTTGTGCGTTTAATTCTTAGATATAAACAGTTTTCTGTGTTTAATGTCTAGCTTTGGTATCAAACAACTTTTTAACATTAAAATCTTTTCGGTGCAGTAATTCTCACTAAAAATGGGCCTAAATCTCAGATCTGGCGGTGTTTTGCCGAGTTTTGCACCCCCGCCAACCTGCAACTCAAGGACCCTTTGGGCGGCCACGGGACTGCCTGCTTTAAAAAAAAACACACGCTTGCAAATCTGTAAGGCCAAATAAAGTTCAAATTAATCATAAACAAAGAAAATCATAAAAAAAAAAATAATTTAATCAAATTTTTAGCAAATTTGTTTCAGATTAGTATTAAAAACGACGGGTTTTATCTTCGAAAAGCGACTATGACTATTGAAAAGCAGCAAACTGACCTTAAAATCTATAAACCTTTTAACTATTAGTTTTAAATAAATATAAATGTTACAAACGTGAAACTCATTAAGAAATGTAGCTTAATGACATGTTTACAAATTCATCTGAAATCCGTAATGTTAGGAACTTTGCCTACTTTTTAAATTTGTACATTTACTTGAAATTTAATTTTAAAAGTGAAATTTGTGTTTTTGTTATGTGCTCAGAACGAGTCGGAACACCGTTGGAGCAGAATTAGCAGTAATTCAGATTTTTAGCACAACACCTACAATCCCAATTCAGATCTTTCAAAGAGCATCAAATTAATCAGGAACTCTGTCACTATAAACATTAAAATTAGAATAGCTGTTTACAGCTGGATTAATGATCAGATTAGTGAATGCTCCGCGAATAAAAACACAAAACTACACGATACCCAGTATCCCAGAGTAGCTCGAGCAAGGGTTAAAACTGCTCCTTCTAACCAAATGTCCCTTTAAAACTCTGAAACACTCACTCAAGGCCGAAGAAAAACAAACCAAAGCTCCCCGACCCAGAAAAGAGGAGAAAATTGAGTAGAATTACAGTAGAAAACGAGTAAATACTAACCCAAACCCCCAGATCTGAAATACACGTGGGGAACGCCGATGCCGTAAAGGAGCATAGACGGTCGTAAAGTGCTGTAAAAGTTGTATGAGAGGAGCGCTGTGTCCGCTAGAGGGCGCTAAGAGATTCCAGTTCCTCCTGCTTCCTGTAGTTTTAAAGGTGCAGACTTTCTACTTTCACATCACACCATTCTTTAAACCGCCCTCCGCTGTTTAGGGAGCAAAACTACAAGCACGTCTGTTTCTGCACCTTTATATCTGCACAGAAAACATTTATTGATACACACACAATTATATATATTAAATGTGTGTTTGTGTATGTATATGTATGTGTGTTTGTGTATATATGTGTGTGTATAGGTATGTGTTTGTGTGTGTATGAAAGAAAGTGAAAGTGACAACCCTTGTCATTGCGAGGTCACGGCACAGCACACATGAACCACAACGAAATTGGACCTCTGCATTTAACCCATGCACACGCAAACCCGTGCAGCAGTGGGCAGCTATTGAAAGCGCCCGGGGAGCAGTGACGGGGACGGTACCTTGCTCAGGGGTACCTCAGGGCAACCTATTGGGAAGGTGTTTGAACCCCCGATCCTCCAATCATGCAGCTAACACCCTAACCGCTAGGCCACCGCTGCCCCATGTGTATGCATGTGTGTGTGTGTGTGTGTGTGTGTGTGTGTTTATGTGAATGTCATTGTGTATGTATGTGTATGCGTGTAGTTGTGTGTGTGTGTGTGTGTGTGTGTTTGTGAATGTCATTGTGTATGTATGTGTATGCGTGTAGTTGTGTGTGTGTGTGTGTGTGTGTGTGTGTGTGTGTGTGTGTGTGTGTGTGTGTGGTCCAGCAGAGTGCAGCAGAGACCAACTCATTGAGACTTTATTTGTTCCTCCACTTTGGGGCTGCTTTTAAACTAAATTCACACACACACACACACACACACTCAGAGGAAGACTTGAACTCAGTTGGGTTCCTTCTCCTCTCCTGTCAGCTGCTTCCACTCCTGTTTGTTTTTTCCCCATTTTCAGTTTTCCTCCTAATGCCTCAGGCAGCTGTCAGCATCAAGCATGGGAACATGAGTGTGGTGCACATAAAAAGGACAGAAAGATGGGATGAGAGAGAGAGAGAGAGAGAGAGAGAGAGAGAGAGAGAGAGAGAGTGTGTGTGTGTGTGTGTGTGTGTGCAGGAGAGTCAAGACGAGCTGTGTGGTTCGTTTTATTACTCCATGTTTTGTGTCTTGTACCAGAGATGCCGTCCTTCCTCCCCTTTGCCCGGTTCCGAGGATAAATCCAGACTCCGTGACTAAGGCTAAATGGTTCTGTCTAATACCAAGGTGCAGCGAGTGTTAACCAGGACTCTGAGGAGCATCCTTAAGAGCTGTCAGGAACCACAACCTTCTGATCCTGGGGCCAACTCCCTAACCACTAGGCCAGTACTGCCCCGAAAGACAGACACCTTATTATTAGTAGTATGTTTTTTTTATTTTCTTTTTACGCTTTAAATCGGTAGTTCCGTATACGAGTCAGCCGAGCAGTTAACATCTCATTAGGGTTGACTTGATTCTGATCATTTGGGAAGTGTGTGAAAGAGGATGGATGGTCATTTCGGTTGCCATGGCTTCAGTGGCTTTGAAAGTGTGATTCTGGAGCAGCACCAAAACAGGCAGCGTAATATTTAACCCAGTCTGACCTTCCCAGATAGACGATGGAATTTCACAAACCCACAATCTCTTCACATGCGATGAATGAGAGAAAAGAAAGAGACTTACTGTTTTCCAGTATTTTCCCAGATTTTGCGCCGTGGACTGATACAATGGGACCATATCTCAGTATTTTCATTTTCCAAATATAGGAATGATTTCATTTATTCGTTTCTTTTGTTTACAGTTGTCATCAAACCTGCGTTTTCACTTTTTTCACTCAAATCTTTCCGTATATTTTTTGCTGCTTGCTGTGAGGAACCTGCACAAGATGTTTTGCTGTCAGTCATTCTGGTCTATGAATGTGACTGATAACATGCATCAGTATGGATGTAAATCAATTCACTGTCAAATGAAGTATTAATGAAATCTCCATTGCGATGGACTGGTGATCTGTCCAGGCTCTCCCTGCCTTTTACCCTGTCTGAACTGGGATAGATTCCAGCACCGCTTGGGATCCTAATCAATACAAGCGGCAAGAAAAGGAGTGAGAGAGGTTAGATTAATGTGCTCCAAATGAAGGTAAAGAGAGCTCAGGTTCTTCATACACAAATCATCTTCTATTGCACTTCCTGATTAAAACCGTGACCGTGTGCATCAGAAAGTTCATCATGTCCTTTCACTGAGCGCAGGTGTTTTCACAGATCTGTGTTCATTAATTATAGCTTCAATCAAGCTTCTTCTTTCAGCTGCTCCTGTTCATTGGTCGCCACAGCGGATCACCCATTTCATTTCTTCCGGTCCTCTGCATCTTCCTCCTTCAAACCGACCACCTGCATGTCCTCTCTCACCACGTCCATAAACCTCCTCTTTGGTCTTCCTCTTTTCCTCTTTCCTGGCAGCTCCATCTTCAACACCCTCCTCCTGATATAATCCTCGTCTCTCCTCTGGACACGTCCAAACCAACGCAACCTTGCTTCTTTAACTTTGTCTCCAAAACGTCCAACCTGATCTGTCCCTCTCATATACTCATTTCTAATCCTGTCCGTCCTCGTCACACCCAACGAACATCTTAGCATCTTTAACTTTGACAGCTCCAGCTCCACCTCTTCTCTTTTCCTCAGTGCCACCATCTCCAACTCATACAACATAGCTGGTCTCATTACCGTCCTATAAACCTTCACTTTTACTCTCGCTGGTACGTGTTTGTCACTCCAGCAACACTTCTCCCCTTTTCCAACCTGCTGCAATCCATTTCTATATCATTGTTAAATAAGGGTGTCAGAGAGGGTCCTGAAAGTGGTCAGGACTGTTGTGGGTGTGTAATCCACAGTTCAGTCACAACACGGGGGTTTTGCTGACTTTGCTGATGCTGCGTTATCTTTAGCAGGTCTGCCATGTTTATTTGTGTTTATTTTCAATGAGAGACAGTTGGGGAGGCTCTCGTGACTGTAAGCATACAGACACACACTCACACATACACACACCCGACTGTGACCCGTCAACATTTGTTTAGCTAGTAATTGGTGTTGTAGCAACTCGTCCACCCTGCCAGTCGGGCTGTTTTAACCTCGGTTAATTCGCAGAGGCAGCGATGCAATTCGTGCCAGGGTTTGAGCTGTTTTAGTGGAGAGCACTGATGTTAACCACAGTTGAGCTTCCACCTCTCATGAGAGTCACCTCACGGCACACAATAACAACCTCATCTCAGAGTAAGCCACTTCATGGGGCAGCGATGGCCTAGTGTTTTGGGAGTCGGCCATAGAATTGGAAGATTGTGGGGATTCAAACCCCTTACCAGTAGGTTGCCCTGAGGTACCCTTGAGCAAGGTACTGTCCCCGTCCCTGGGTGCTTTCATAGCTGCCCCCTGCTGCACGGTGTGTGTTTGTGCATGGGTTCAATGCGGCGATCCAATTCCGTTGTGGTTCACTGTGTGCTGTGCTGTGCTGTGTGTACTCACAATGACAAGAATCGTTACTTTCAACCCCCCCCCCCCTTTAAAAATGTAAAATCAATAAATGAAATTCCTATTTCAAGGAGAATTGCAGACGGAGTGAAAAACACAGCCACAAACGTGTGTGGGATCACATGTGAAATGTGCCATATGAAAACGAGGCCTTGGTACAATAATAACAAAACTTCTGTAAAGCTCAGATCTGCAAGAGTGCTTATCCTTCACAACACTTCGGCAAATTACCCAAGTCGTCTCCATGATTTGTGTACGAGACCCGGCCTTGACGTCCCGGAGAGAACTTTCATTCATCACTGCCAGGCTGCTGTCTTGCTTGATTGTGTGATGCGAAGATGTAAATCTAAATTATTCTTGTGGCTATTAATTATTTCCACGCGCAGAATCAGGCGCCAAATAAAGCCTTTACAGAGTTCAAAATTTCAGCGCAAGCAACTTCGCTGACAGCCAGCCAATGAAAGACGTCAGACGCCTCGACCCGTCAAAGCGAGCTCCAGTTTCTTCAGGAGGGATGAGGATTTAGCCACGCAAGCAATTACAGAATTAAAGCAGAGTTAAACGATTTTCCCTGAGGTGGATGACCTGTGGAGCATCACAGATTCACCAAAGTGCTTTTCTAGCCTACAGCAAGGCAACAGTGTGGCCTTTATTAAAAGAGAGATGTAGAATCCTTCTGTTTTTATAGGAAACACATTCCTATTGTAATTAAACAGTGAAGAAATACTTGATATGATGGCTCTGCATTTTTTTCCTGAGAGCTGTAAATACAGGCACAGTGAAGCAGTGCATACTGTATTAGAAGACTCATCAAAGGAGAACGTTCAACCTCCAGGGTTGAATTCCTATTCTTGTGTGAGCACGGAGTTTCCGGAAAGTGCTGTGTGTGTGTTTTGACTGGAGAGGGGAAAAAAAAAACATTAAAAATGTATAGGACTTTAAAAGTAACGTGTCGTAATCTTGGCTGTGTTCTTCCTGAACTTACATCCATCCTCTCTGATAGGCTAGACAGGCTGAATCTTCTGCTTTGAATGTTTCTGAAGTGTTTGTAGTCTTTTCTTCTTCACACACACACACACTATATATTAAAGAAAACATGTTTCATTTTAATGAAATTTCTCCTCTTACCCATTGTTCAATCCCCAGTAAAGTAACTACTTGGAGTGCCTTCTGTACAATAACAATCAGCTACACTAGAGTAGTTTATAGTTCTCAAAAATACAAGAAACTCTGCAGCTCTCATATCTCAGTCTGAGGTCAATGTGAGGAAAGAATGAAAAAAAAAAGATTCTAAAATGTTTATTTTTATTAGCATTTTTGGGGGGCATAGTGGTGCTGTGGGTTGTGCTTTCAGCTCACTGTACGTCCTGGGTTAGATTCTCACATGGGACGGTTTAGCTCCTTCCATATGTATCCGTGTCGGTTTCCTCTGGATGCTTTGTGAATCCAGAGTCCAAAGAAATGCATGTCATGTGGAGATGCTAAAGGGCCCCCTAGGTGTGTATGTGTGTGTGTGTGTGTGTGTGTGTGTGTGTGTGTGTGTGTGTGTGTGTGTGTGTGTGTGTGTCCAAAAAGCCCCAGGACTAAATTCAAATTCCACCTCCAGCAACACCACCACTGAGCAAGACCATTAACCCCGAGTTGCTTCAGGGAGAATGTCCTTATTATTTGGAAATGGAAGTCGCTCTGGATAAGAACATCTGTTAAACATTGTAAATGTAAACGTGTGTATGTTTGTGGGATTGTCTGTGTGTCTGCCCCACATTGGACTGGCAACCTGTCCAGGATGTTGGTCCTGTCTTTGGCCCTGTCTATACTGGGAAAGGCTCCAGCAACACCCACAACCCTTTTCAGGAAAAGCATTTAAGATAGCAAGTGAGTGAATAATTAGGGAGGCTGCTGGAGGGGCTGCTGGGAGTCAGGTGAAGATACTGGGGGAGGAGGGTCATAATATGAGTGAACCATATTTTGCAACTGTAAAACTGTAACTGTGCACTTAGCCACAAAGCTAAGCATGCTAACTTAGCCAAATACCTATTTCATTGGTTTAATGAGAGATGTGGTCTGCCACACTATTAAACTCAGATCCTAATCCTTTCCTTTTGACTTTTTAATAGTGTATATTCATTTTAATCTGAAACAAATCCAGTGCTATGTGAGTGTTAGTGTGAGCATACGCCATTATCAGGGGATACATATGTCACCATCAGCACCAAAACCTCCCAGACTCTGATCAGAGAGGTGGACCGTTCTCTACCTGCTCTGCCATTTCAGTATCCTTTCATCTTTAAGGTCTTTACTGGCGAAACACAGTGGAGGACCTCCATGCCTGTGATGGAACATCGTCAGTCAGTGATTTTCTGCCGCTTGTCCCAAGCGGGGTCGCGGGGGGGTGCTGGAGTCCATCCCAGCTCACACAGGGTGAAGGACGGGGGACACACCCTGGACAGGTTGCCAGCCCATCGCAGGGAGGAGCGTGACGGGGACGGCACCTTGCTCAAGGCAACCTATTGGGAAGGGGTTCGAACCCCCGATCCTCCGATCATGTGGCCAACGCTCTAACCTAGGCCACTGCTGCCCCCAGAACATCGTCCTGCAGAAAAATGATGGTCTTCTTGAAAGTTCAGACTTTTTCCATAAGCACCGCTTGAAGAAAGTGTCTCTAAAAGCTGGCAGTCGGTCTGGGAGATGATTTTGGTCCATCTTCAACCCAAAAAGGTCCAACTAACTCTTCTTATATATCCATCCATTATCTGCCGCTTGTCCCAAACGGGGTCGCGGGGGAGTGCTGGTGTCCAACCCAGCGCACACAGGGCGAGGACGGGGGACGCACCCTGAACAGGTCGCCAGCCCATCGCAGGGAGTTCTTATATATAACAATATAAATAATAATGCCAGCCAGCCCTGTTGACTATTTATAACAAACCGTTTGATGGTTCTGTGATCTCGCCCCAAAATATCAAAAAGTTTCAAGAGTGCTGCATCTCTCTGAAATACCTTTTACAGTTTCTGACTTTTTAGAGTCAGTTGTCTCTTTGGCCCATTCTGCTTGAGGAGGAAAAGATGTTGCTTAATAATTCTGCACTCCTTGATATAGGGCGTTGATCTCCTTAGGCCACACCCCCTCATTATACAGCTACATGTCACCTGATCTGCCTAAATCCAATCTGCATTCAACTTCATTCAGCTTGGATTTGAAATATTTGCATAAAAATCTATACATTTATAAACATAAAGGTGATTCTTCATATACTGAACCATGGTAAACATTTAAATGGCATTAATGTGGCCTGTATATAACAGTCTATCTGTGTAGTCCTGGGTGTTGTCCTGAGTCCAAAAGAATATCCTCATTCTCTCTGTGCTGTTTAAAGTACTTCCCTGACCACAAAAGGGAGTCCATGGTTAGGGGTTTCATTATCCTCCTGGACATGGTTTACTATCGCTTGCTGTAGACAGGCTGGTGTGCTCAGCTGATTGTACCGTCCTCTGGAGAGCCTGTCCATCCTGTTTGATGCTGTTCTCAACCATGCATCCTATCAGGATCCTATCGACGGCGTAAAAGAATATGTACACTGTGGAAGACAGTTTCAACTCCCTTAAGCATCTAAGGTGCTAAAGATGCTGACAAGACATTTTCCCCAGAGTATAAATGTGACGAGACCCTGACAGGTCCCCTGCAATGTGGACAGCATGGCACTCCACTGGGGCACTGTTCATCCTTAGGGGGTTGTAGCTCCTAACTTGCTTTGTGCTGAAGTCTAGCTCTTTTGTCTTGCTGACATTCATTTGGAGTCTTCAAACCTCCCATTCTTCTGACTTTTGGTTTCTTCCAGGTAGGCCCTCACATCACTATCAGAGGTCCATGATTGATTATAGATTACAGCAAATTTGATTATAGTGAAAATTGGAAGGTCCTCCACCTTGAAGGCGATTATGTAAGTTAATGCTAAGAAGCAAAGAAGTGAAAGTGACATGAAAGTGACTACTTGCCATTGTTAAACATGGCACAGCACACAGCGAGACTCAACGAAATTCAACCTCTACATTTCACCCATACACACACTTGCAGCAGGGGCAGCTATTTAAAGCGCCCGGGGAGCAGTGATGGGGACGGTTCCTTGCTCAAGGGTACCGCAAGGCAACCTACTGGTCTGGGATTCTGACCCATGACCACCTGATCCTGGGGCCTAGTCCTTAACCACTAGGTCATCGCTGCCCCTTGAAGCGTCCAGGGACTGTGTCCAGTTTTAATGGCACAAGCACTTTTCAAGGTGTCACACAATACGTTTATTTTATTTATTTATTTATTTTTAAAACAGCCCAGAATTTTGCTGACAATGTGAGGTTCAACTGGTTTAGCTGAGAAGCTTGTGTCGAACACTGTCTGGGGGAAATGCTGAACTTCAGGTCCTGGAGGAGTGTGAGCAGAATCTTCTCCTGCACGTGGTCAGGAGGGAGGCGGGAGTGGGAGGCAATGAAGCAAAGGCCAGTCGCATTTCAAAGTGCCTCTGTAACAAAGTGCAAGAATCCAATAGCTCCCTCATTAGACCAGCTGCCATTGATGTATGTTCCAGCCACAGCCAGGCATGCGTTGCCAGGCGGATTGTATGAATCGATGAGTCAGACTCAGCCTCTATACGTGTTGGGAGTTCAAGTGCAGTTGAATGCTTTCATGGTCAGTGTCTTTCTTCCCCCTGCTGAGAGGTTCAGCATTCGTTGTGTCCAATGTCCTCATTTCTATACCCATCATTTCAGTCGAGGTTAATGTACCCTGTGTCTTCGGCAGCCTGGGAAACGGCTCACTCAGGAAAGACAAATTATTTACATGTGGCAAAGAAAAGTCACCTGCAAGGATGCCTCAGAGAACCTGTTCACTCTGACGTCTCACAAGAGATTGAGCTGCTAGGAGTTTCAGCCAAACGTGTTTTGTTTATTCTAAGGCTTGTTAGCAACAGGCCTACCTGTGATCATGTCCACGTTCTCCACGCCTCCATCATCCCAAAGCCTTCCCTATTAGAGTTTGAGAGCAAGGCAAGAAGGAAGGAGAACTTTTCCACCAATCTGCTTCTTGAGTCAAGTTTCCTTCCAGCTCTTCTTGGGGGAGAATAGGGCTGATCCTTTTTTCAGGCCATCAATCTTGCTAAATGTTTTAGGTTGACTCTCAAGCTGCTTCACTATGATGCCCTCGGGGACCAAGACCAACCGCTGTGTCGCTTTTTGTCCTTTTGCTGCTGTGTTGCGAACACACTCAGGCTTTTTCAGTGCATTTCTGTGGACATGTGTCTATCTGCCAATCAACATTTCCATTCTCCCAACCCCCAAGGTCACATTTTTAACCGATACAATCAATTATAAAATCTTAGTTATTACATTGTAAAATATTAGTCATCTGTAGCTCATGAAAAAAACTAAGAAAAGAAGCAGTCTGATCCATTGCACGTATACATTCCACAGACATTCATCAGCATTAGAAGATTACTTGTTTATTTTTGCTTTTTTTTTACAAATTTGATGTTATTTTGACTCTGTTTTATATTTATTTTGATCTTATTTTTGCTTAAATGGTGCACATGCTTCTGAGAACGTCTGGAGCATGCTTCATTCATGAGGTAACTTCATCAGCTTTTGACACCCTTCACATTTTTTTTGCCACATGTCATAATGTGTCAACAAACCGAACACAGCCAACACTAACTCAAGCTTCTCCAGGCAGAACATGGAAATATAATATATAATTATAAAAATATAATTTAGGTAAATGTAAAACTGCACTTAAATAGGATTTATCCTAGACCTTTGAATTGAAAGTTACTCTACGGTAGTGGCAGTTTTACACGCTCCTGTCTTGGCTTGTCGTTAGAAGGGAAGATGTTATGCAAAAAGGGAAGCATCAACACATCCTGACAGGTCTCTCGAGAGAAAGAAGCTTCTCACTTCCCTCCAGCAGGAACCCTACTGCGCTGAATGTGTTTCCCACTTTGGAGATATGTCCCACATGTAATGTTCAGTCTCCTTCTCCTTTTCCCCTGGGTGAAGCAAAGGAACATCTACTGTTTTGCGAGAGGTGAAACACTTAAGGGAACGAAGGGCATTTTGGAAAAGGGCGCTGCAAGTCGGTCTAAAAATACACAGCTCCTACAAAGACCATAAACCAGTGGCGTAAAGAGAGCAGCATTAGAAAAATAAATTTCTTGCTGGTATTTTGGCAGCTGCAGTGCTGAAGTAATTCAAGTCATGCATCTACACAACAATTTGGAAAAGATTGAATGCTTCAGCATCAATTTCAGCTGGATTGCTCACACCTCCCAGACACTTGATGCATATCTCAGGCATATTTGATACGAGTAAAGAGCATTTACAACCACTTTGGGGCAGGATTAAACAGCATCAGGAGGAGCACAACAAGCCTAGCTGGAAAGATAAGGACCAGGAATGGATTTAGAAATGCACATCTCTCTGGGGAAACAAGAAACAACAAAACAATATTGAACCTCCATGTACCTAATGTGTTCCCAGCAGGAGAGCTTGTACGTTTGGAGGATAACACTACATGCTACTAGAGCTACATGCTACCAGGACTAGCAATGATTTAAAGGATATTCAACATGTTTGTTCACAGATGAATGATATTGGACCAAGAAGCAGCTGAGAGGTTAAGAGACAATCCCTTGAAGGACTGCTGTTACAGAGAGACGTCCATAGCATGGAGTTTATTCACTCCCTCACTCACTCATTTTCATAACCACTTGTCATAAGAGCTCTCACAGAGCAAAAGGTGAGGAAACACCCTGGACAGGTCACCAGTCCATCGCAGACACATTGACACTTTAGCATCTTCAATCCACCTGCAGGTCTTTGGATGGTGGGAGGAAACCGGAGCTCTAGGAAACATACACAGACAAGGGGAGGACATGTCCACTATACACAGAAAGGACCCGAACCACCCCGCCTGAGAATCGAATCCAGGACCTTCTCGCTGTGAGGAGACACCGTGCTCCTCAGAGTTTTTTTTTTTTTTTAAATGACTGTTAAACTGCTTTCTAATTGAAAACACATATTAACATTCTCCGTATGGCAATGAAAACAACATCGACAATAATAAAATTAAGTTTCTTCATTTCAGACGCTAAGAGCTCGACCCTGGCATCTGACAAGCATGAAATATTGAGTACAACTTAATATTTAAAGTGAAAGTGACAACCCTTGTCATTGCAAGGTCACAGCACAGCACACGTGAACCACAACGAAATTGGACCTCTGCATTTAGCCCATGCACTCAAACACCGTGCAGCAGGGGGCAGCTATTGAAAGCACCTGGGAAGCAGTGACAGGGATGATACCTTGCTCAAGGGTACCTCAGGGCAACCTACTTGTGAGGGAATCAAACCCACAATCTTCTGATGCGGGGCAACTCCCTAACCACTAGGCCACCGATCCCCCTTTTAAGCAGAACATTCAATTTGGACAACATCTCATATAAGATAGAAAATTATCACGTCTTCACACCTGCACTGCATCCCTGACCTCTTCATCACACAACCCCGAGGAGCTGTATGTGTAAATATAAGTGTGTAAATCAGCTGGAATGGACTAAAAATGGACACTACCAGCCCACCAGTCCAACGCCTGTATAATGTCCATGTGTGAACAGAGCAGGACGTTTCTGAGTGAGTGGACAAATTGAACATTTGCAGTTACATTAAGGGCATTTAGCGTCATTAAATGGTCTAGATTAGAAACCCAGTTGTGGTCCATAGACCAGTTTCCCACTACTAGATCACTGGTGGAAAAAGCCATTAGCAAAAACATGGAATGAAAAAAAAGACAAATTTGAAAACCAAGGCTGTTTATAAACAAATTAGGAAGCAGCATGCCATCTGCATGCTCCCCCAAGGTGCCACCCCTCATCTACACCACACGGAGCATTTCCTGTAGGTGAGACACTGTGTGAAAAGGAAAATTCTGGACTCTTTCCGAGACCCGATTTTCTGCACATTGTCCAGAGTTCATGCGTGGAAAGGCCTCAAGCCTACGCTCACTTTCACTTGACCTAAACCATTCCTTTTATACTGACTGATATTTGAAGCACTTTATCAAAATGTCAAGATTAGTTTCAGCAGAATGGTGAAACAGGTCCAGCCCACACAAAAGTGAGGAGGTGTTCGCACAGTCCTCTCAACTTCTCAGATTCCTTCCTCAGTCCTTGTTCACAGCTTCTGAGCAGTGAGTGCTTTAGAAAATAGTTCTGATGGAAATAATCCTGTTCTGTTGTGTGCCTCAAGACCTGAGACCCATATGTACCTCTCGATCTGTTGCCGCTTGCTCGCAGTGGAAGTGTTTGATTTCACTCAGATGTTTTGAGCAGCAACCTTGCCTTTGTGTCCACCACTCTGACAGAGAAGCAGGAGTGGAGCAGTAGCCTAGGCAACATGGTGGAAAACGAGAGAGAGAGCGAGAGCGAGAGCGAGAGCGAGAGAGAGAGAGAGAGAGAGAGAGAGAGAGAGAGAAACCCAGTGGCTTGCAGGCAAAGCACAACACAGTGCTGTCTAAATGCCAGCTCATTATCCACTGCTGGAAGACCCATGTGGGAGGCTGCTGTGTGAACTTCGGGCCGAGAAGGAGAAAGAGAGGTAGAGAGACAAAGAGAGAGAGAGAGAGAGAGAGAGAGAGAGAGAGAGAGAGAGAGAGAGAGTCTAGTGTGAGATATACATACACTTCCACTTGCTCCCATGCCCAGCCTGCAGTCAGATACAACACAGCGAGTGTTTGAGAACCAGCAAAAAAAGAACAATCACAATCTAGTGCACATCGCAAGGGAACCGGCAATCAGCAGCAGGCTTTAGGGTGCCAATAAAGTACACGCTAACCATCAAAGAGACCTGGAATTGTATGTTCTTTGTATGTTTTCTTTGTGCTGTGCACATATGTGATTGTATCTGTTTGTGCGTTTGTATGGGTGTGTGTTCACATGTCTCTAAGGCGTGTTTATGTGTGTGTATACTTGTGTGTGTGTATGTATGATGGGACTTCTGCATAAGTTCCTGAATACTTCTGTGTAAATGCTGTTCAAACTCTAAAAGAAACTGTAAGAAAATTTCGATTGTGACAAGGGCTTAAAGATTTCACTCGTTTCTGTTTGTGTTTGGATGGATGGATGGATTATTCAGGAGGCAAGAGTGGGGCTACAACCTAGACCCCTATGCCTGTCCTTCTTTACTTCATTTCTCATCATCTCCATTTCTACCATCTCTTCATTGCTCTCTGGCCTCCTCTGATGATGAGCTTGAGGTTTAATTTCACTCTTCATTTTCTCCTCTCACGGGAATGGTTCCTTTGGCCCCTTCTCTTCAGTAAAATGATTAATTAATGGCTTAAAATGTCTAAAAATGCTTACAGGCTTCTGTAAGAGAGTTTAGGAACCAAGATTAGGAACCAAGACTAGAGCTAAAAAGTACAATCTTACAGCTGTTCGATTTCTGTCATTTGTAGATAGGTCTTTCTCTCATGCTTTTTCAGGTGACCCTGGGGTTCCTAAAAGTTCTTAACATAAACAAACAAACAAATACGCAAGTTCACAGTTCCATAGTTTAGGAACCCAAACTAGAGACGAGCCTGTTCTCCTTTCCTGGGGATCATCACTGGCCTCCTGTGGTTATCAGGATGAGGACTGGATGTTCTTTCACTGGCTCTTGGCATCTCTGGTTGGGTCATTCTCTTTCCCTCCATATTGTTCCTTTGGCCCCTGAGTCTTCTGTCACTTTCTGCAGATGCTCTGTATGTGTTCTTAAGTTCATCTGCTTTGTCATCCGGCACTTCTTTGTCTTTCTTATGATGGACTTTTCCACCTTTCCTTCTGATTCCTCTCCTGGTCTTTCTTTTTATCACATCACCCAGAGGGAGGTCTATATTCACTTCATCTATTTTGACAGTAGGACAAAATGAGGTCATTCAGAATCCAACCTTTGCAGTCTTTCCTGGAGCACAGAGTTAGTGACCCGTGATCAAGATTCAAGATTCAATAACTTTATTTGTCACATACACAGTTATACAAGTACAACCAGCAGTAAAATGTGTCCTTGAATCACTCCTTAGACTGTGCAAGGTAATGAGATGAAAATAATAATAATATGAGGATAAAATTAAAATATTCAGTGTAGACAATTTGATAAATAGATTAGAATAGGTCAATATAGAAACTGTACAGGAATTTAATACACAAGGTACTTATATTACAATGAAAAGCACAGGAAGTGTAAAGTACCAATGTGTGAGCGTGCAAATGGGCAATCAATTATAGTGCTGTATGTAAGTAAGTACTTATCTGCAAGTATCCAGATTATTCAGATTGTCCTGATTGTCCTGATTGAAGAACCTTATGACCAAGGGAAAAAGACTCTTTTTAAATCTCTGTCCTGGTCATAAAGCAGTGGAAGTGTTTGCCTGAGCTGAGCAGGCAGAACATACGGTTTGCAGAGTGTGAGGAGTCCATAATGAATTTGATTGCTTTGGACCTGCAGCGTTTGGTGTCCTGCAGGGAGGACAGAGCAGATCAGAGGTACAGAGCTCAGCTGCCCTGATCACTCTCTGCATCACTTTGCAGCCCTGGAGAGAACGGTTCTCAAACCATGAGGCAATGTTCATAGGATCACAGGAGAGACTCTAAATCTTCTCAGCTGCCTCAGGTAGTAGACCTGAGATCTGAGTGCTCACATGTGACTTGAACCCCAAGATTTCTGATGCAGTTCATGCCCTCCTCTGGAGAACCATTGAGGGATGAGTAGGAGCAATCTTGCTTCCTGCTATGGTCCTTGTTAAGCTCTTAATTATGCTGAAATTCAGTTGGAGGTAGTTAGCCTGAGACCATTTTGCCAGATTCTCCACCTCCTCTAAGTAGGCCAACTCATTGTTGTTGGAGATGAGGCCGATCACTAGAGTGTCATCGGCAAACTTCACGATGGAATTAGAGCTGCTGGAAGCCACACAGTCATGAGTGTAGAGTTTTTAAAGCAAGGGACTCAACACACACCCTTGAGATGTTCCAGTGCTGAGAGTAATGATGTTGGACGCAGTGCTGCCCTCTCTCAACACTTGAGGTCTGCCAGTGAGGAAGTCCAGCACCCACCTGCACTCAGCCTCAGTTTAATGTACAGTCTAAGCAAAACTGAAGGCTGAGCTGTTATCTAAAATCTGAACATTAGCCTCACATAGCCTCACACTGTCCACGTGGGTGAGGGTGGTGTGCAGGACATGGATGAGGGTGTCCTTGGTGGATCTGTTTGAAAGGTAGGCAGATGCAGAAGTTGGTAGATGGAATTATGGATGAAGGAGCAAATAGAGCCCTCCCAAACGCCTTCATGACTGCAGATGTTAGAGCCATGGGGTGGTAGTCATGGGCTGGGGGGCTTGTTGTCTTTTGGGACAGGAACGATAGTGAATCAGGTATGGACTTTTGTCACACCAACATTCGGCAAGTCTGTTTTCCCAGAATGGGCTCTTTAAATAGAATCCTGGCTCCACTAAACATCCGCAGTTGCTCAGCATTGACTGTTTAACTGACCATGATGCTCCTTCTCACCCTGAAATGTGCTGTTTGCTCTTCATGCCTCTACAGGCAGTGATTTGTAGAGATCAGCCTTTGCCCTGGCTTCTGTGGCTGTGTTTTCTGCTGTTAAATGAATAAACACCCTTTAATACACAAACAAATATTGATCTTAATCAGCAGTTGTCCAAGTGTTTGGCATTCAGCTTCTTTAAGCAGAGGCTGGTCATTGTCCGTTGAAACACTATCAGGCATGATCCCTAAGAGTTCCTCCTCTGTGTCCTCCAGGTAGATGTTAATCTTAAGTGTTAAGATCTTTGATGGCTTCAGCTTTGTTAGCCATCATCATACTTGTTGTCTGCTTTCATATCTATAAACACTATCAGTTTTCCTGCGGTGTAGTCTTGCAATACGTTAGCAACCACAAAGCCCAGGAAAACCTAGCAACAGAAACTGGAGTAAAATAGTCGCAACCTAACATCAGCTTAGCATCCAAGTACTTCAATAGCAATCACCAAGCAAAATGTTTTCAAAGCCAAATAGCAAAACCTGACAACAACAGCAGTCTAGCAACACAACAGACCCACCCTACCAACAACTCTGGATGGCTTTTTTTTAAGGCAACAGCATAGCAACACATTAGCAACACCTTTTCAACCACCTAGCAACATCAACACAGAGAACTGTAGCAACCATGCATCTTAGCAATCACGTAGGATAATACAGCAACAGCCTAGCGTCATCGTTACAACCAAGCAGTAATGTCCTATCAACCTGTTGGAAAGATATAGCAAAAGCCTAACAACTCCTTGGCAACCAACTAGTAACAACTATTAACTGCTTTTGAAAAAATAGTAACAGCCTAGCAGCACCATAGCAACTGATGAGTAACTCCTATCAACTCTTGAGATAATACAGAAACAGCCTAGCAACACCTTAGCAACCATGTATTCAATGATGTTGAAGCAGGAAAGAAGGAAAGACTACAGCTAAGACCCAAGCCATCATCTTCACAGTCACCTAGCAACACCTTGGAAAACAATAACCATTAAAGATAATCACGCTCACAACCACAAAACAATATTTCCGATTAATTAATGCAGATCAAGATCAATCTGTGCAACAAATTAATGTGGATTAAGTTTCATTTATGCTTTATTATCAACTAAACATCAGCAGTTTTTCCAGTTGTTACTCCTTCACTCATCCAAAGCTTTCTCCACCGTTTCTTCCTCAGTGTTCTTAAGCTTAAAATGACTTTAGCCTCCACTTCATTCTCCATCATTTTCTTCTCTGTATTATTTTAAATAAATCAATGCTGATTAATTCCTGCATTTTTACATGACTGAAATATTAGTAGTTTCCCCAGCTGTGTTCCTACACAAGGGTTCAATTCGGTCACTCACCCACAGGTTCCTCCATATGTTCCTAACGAGAGGAAGACATTCAGGAGTTTCCTGATGGCCTCAGTTTCAGCTTCGGCCTCCATCTCCATCTTCTAGTTCTCTGCTATCTCTTCAACAAATACTTTCAGTTCTCTGGCAGGGTTAGCTTCACAACATTGCTTTATTTTCTTTCCTCACCTCAAGCTGTGCTCAGCTTCTTCTATGAGCATGCCATGAGCTCATCAATGGCTTCAGCCTGATTGCTCCTCAGATAGGTTTCCCCTGCAGTTAGAACCAAAAATCAATTCTAATGTGCTTAAATGTGTTTTAATGTGGAGCTGTGAGTGTGAGGTGCTGTTGGTGGGTGAAGGTTCATGTTGAAGTTAGGCTGATTAACCCTTAACATAAACATCTCTGTGAATGTTGGTCAATTTCATTCAGATTTGCTTTCATTACTTACCCAGAGGTGGGCTGAACATTGCCTCCACCTCTTCCAGGTTGATGAGCATCAGGGTTTTCATGGCCTGGGCCTCAGCTTCATCAGCTGCTTTCCTGCTTAACATGAATTAATATCATTAGTTATCTTCTTCACACTGATCCTGCTACAAGTTCTGTAGAGTTGGGGTTCGTCATTGAATCCTTTAATCTCCTGATCACCTCAAATGTTCTTATATTTCAGATAAAAGTAAAGAACATTTGTTCATAATTTATTAATGGATGCCGATCTTTTTAAAGAGCACTGTTGATAGCTTGATGCTCTACAAAAATAAAGACCAGCTGCTTGTGTTCAGTACTGCACAATCACTGAACGTTGCCACCAGAAAATGTTCAGAATTCACAGACTGCTAAAAAAAAAACAAATCATTCATCTTGTTTGAACTGTGAATAATGCAGTATGTCCTACTAGGGCCAGCGGTGGTCTAGTGGTTTGGGACCAGGCCCCAGGGTCAGAAGGTTGTGGGTTTGAAACGCAGAGCAGTAGGTTGCCCTGAGATACCCTTGAGCAAGGTACCGTCCCCATCACCGCTCCCTGGTCGCTTTCAATAGCTGCCTCCTGCTGCACATGTGTGGGTTAAATGCAGAGGCTATATTTCGCTGTGTTCACTTCATGTTAATTATTTAGCATCCACTATGTATTATTTATTCTCCACTATGATTTATTAAGCCTCCACTAAACATTATTAAGTATCTACCATGTAATGTTCAGCATCCACTATGAGTTATTGTTTCTACATTGAATCGTTAAGTATCCACTATAATCGATTCAGTGTCCATTATAAAGCATTCCGTAAAACACAAGATTTTTGAGCAACAAAACAATATTACTGCAATAATATTTTTCAAACAGCAAGTATTCGAAGCACTGTTTTCTCCATATATTATTAAAAAACATAATGAAAAAAACCTCACCACTCTAAACTAGACTGTAACAGATTTAATTACTTCTACCCACAAACTCTCATCACTGTCATCAGTGGTTAAATCTGTCTATTTTCATTCTTTAGAAAGTTTTGCTGCTGTTTCCCTGGGCTTCTTTAGTGGCTCAAGTTTAAAATCTGTAGATCTGCTTTGTGCTAAGCTGGTTTTAATCTAAAATATGAATTTCCTTTCCCAAACTACTCCTAGAAGGGAATATTGAATTAATATTAATATTGAACTTAACACATCAACCAGAGGATAAAATGCATAGCTTTTGGCATCACTCACAGAGTCACACCATCATTAGCTTTGTCAGTTTTGTCACTTGTGACACTGCATCTAAACAACTGCTTACACTAAAATTAAGAACAAAGAAATATAATGTAAGAAGGTTAGATCAGATCCTCCTCATCCAAAAAATGAAATGATGTGGCTGCAAGCAGCTGGATTTCTTTTTTTATATCACATGGTCAGAATGCATCTCCACGCTGTCGATTTCCACCAGATTGCTTTTGTAAGAAGCCATGTCATCATGTAACGTTCGGCCTGCCCTGCATTATATTGCAAGGTCCTCAGCAACTTTTCTGAAATGAGTTTTTTCTCCTGCGCTGTGTGAAATGGCATTAATACTGATTACTAGGGAGTGGTGGAAAAGAGGTTGCCAGTGGTTAATGTGCCTTTCTGTAATAGAAGTGAGCTTTTGATTATGAACCTTGAAGGAAGAGTGACTTTAATGTCAAAGTTTTCAAAACCCTTGTTTAAATTCCCATTGTTGCTTTGTTGCTTACCATATGGAACTACTAAAACATTTCTGATGAGGGTTTCCTTAAAAATAATCATTTTTTTTATATTTCTCTACTTAGTTTTCTAAGAGGAGAGATGAATGAAGAGAGATCCCTGTGCACACACACTGTGAAAACTGAGCTGTGAGGTTGCCCTCTGCTTTTAACCCATTCTACATTAACCAGTAGTGGACTGCAAAAGCTGCACCCGGGGCAGTTGTGGGGTTAAGTGCCTTTCCAAAGGTACTTCAGCCACAGATGAAAGAAAGCACTGGTCACTCAAACCCCCGCTACGGCGACATTTTTTTACTGGTTCTGGGACCTGAAACAGCAACCCACTGGTCACAAACTCTCGTGTCTAGCCATTAGGCCCCTGTGTACTTTAAGGGTGCCATCCAGGGCGGTTTAGGGTGCCATCCAGGGCTAACCCAGGCCAGTACAATCCCCTTCTAGGCAGGAGGGGGAGGTGCAGAGCCACAGCTGACAACAATCAGCAGCAGCTCTATAAAGCCATTAAAGAAACCCTCATCACAATATACATAAATAAAGAAATAAGTAAAACAAAGTTAAGATTAAGCACTGGTTAGTTGCTCCTCCTGGCATTTCTGATTTGCTCAGTGCTGTGGTCACTCAATACCAGTCTCACAAAGATCATGTTCCTCTGCATGTTAGTAAGCTAGCTAGCAAGTCTGACTAGTTGACAAGACCTTTCATTCTTATAGTTTGCAGCTGAATCTGAAAATCCAAAATCCCAATAAGCTGCAATTCAACATATGCTCATTAACTCAGCTGAAACAGTAGAGATTCCTCCTGCTAACTTCTCTAGAAGCTGGATCGGATTCATTAGTGTTGGTAAACCCTCTGAGCACATTATGTATTACATTTAATTTAATACAATTATTTGAGGATCTACCCTAGTAATACAGCTCACTAGACAAGAGGATGGCGTCCATATGATGTTTCATTGTGCCAATCAGAAACCCAGCCTCTGATTTGTCAATGCACTCAAACCAAGACATCATGGAATTGCCAGTGGTGGCTAAAAACTATGGTAACGGAAAACTCTTTTAACAAAGTATCTGATAAGGATACAATCTCATTGGAATGGCACAACGTTACCCATTTGGGTAAAAAATCTAGTATGCAAGTACACATCCTTACTGAGCTGGGGTTGAGGTACCAGACTGTAGACTCCTTCTTTTTTCAGCTCCCGTTTAGGGTTCGCCACAGCGAATCATTCATTTCCATTTCTTCCTATCCTCTGCATCTTCCTCTTTTACAATCATCCCCCTGTATGTCCTCTCTCACCACATCCATAAACCTCCTCTTTGGTCTTCCTCTTTTCCTCTGTCCTGGCAGCTCCATCTTCAACATCCTTCTCCCAATATAATCCGTGGCTCGCCTCTGGGCATGTCCAAACCAACACAATCTTGCTTCTCTAACTGAGCTGAGATATCCCTCTAAAAGACATATTTCTAATCCTGTCCATCTTTGTCATTCAAAAATCTTAGCATCTTTAACTCTGCCACCTTTAGCTCCAGCTCCTGTCTTTTCAGCAGCGCCACTGTCTCCAACCACTCTACTTTTCTCCCTTTTGTCCTCGCCCATGCTTTCTGTCTTGGTCCTATCCACTTTCATTCATCTCCTCTCTAGAGCATATCTCCATCTCTCCAGGGTCTCCTCAAGCGGCTCTCACTACACATCACAAAATCATCAGCAAATATCATCGTCCATGGGGGCTCCTGTCTACTGTCATCTGTCAACCTGTCCATTACCACTGCAAACAAGAACGGGCTCAGGACCGATCCATGATATAATCCATCTTCGGCTTTAAATGCATCTGTCACTCCTACTGCAGATCTCACCACTGTCACAGTACCCGCATACTTATACTGAACTACTTTCACATACTTCTCTGTAACATCTGACTTTCTCATACAAAACCAAGTCCAAGTCAAGTGTTTTTCCAAGTCCACAAAACACAACTCCTTCTGACCTTCTTTATACTTCTCCATCAACACCCTCAGAGAAAATCTGCATTCTCTCCATCATATCAGCTAACTCTCTCCCTTTACCAGTCATGCTGCCAACATTCAAAGTTCATATTCTCACTTCCCAAATTTTACACTGGATTTTACACCCTCCCCATTTATCCGGGGTTGGGATCGGCACCAAGAGACTGGCTTGTGCATCCCTAGTGGCTGGGCTATGCCGGGCTCTAGACAAGAAAGTTCATTTTTAAAAGGAACATCTGAAGTAGATAATTTTTATAAATAAATAACCTAGGCTTTTTGCTTCCCTTAAAATATTACAACACTCAATTTTGTTGATTGAAACTATGGAGAGTCCTATATTAGCCTGCTGAGTCTGATGGCTGTCTGTGAACTGAGATTATACCTCTGCTTTCTGGCCTGCCCGCTCATAACAAGCAGGTTACTTGCTATTCTGGAATCGTGACCAGGGTAGCCATTATGATGACTTTGGGCGAATGTTGGAGATTGAAAATATTTTCTGCTTGGTGACTGAAAAAGAAAGCAGCAGATGAAACGGTCCTCATTATACACGGCTGCCCCTTGGCTTCTCCAGGTTCCTTTAGTTCATAAAGTACACAGTGTCTGCAGTAATGCATTAGAAGTGTGCTAATAAAATCAGATTTTATTATTTCTGTCTGCCAGGTGGTGAAATTAATTAGCATCAAAAATTGACACTGTTGTAACAACATGATTTAGTTTGCGCAGTTGCGAGGAGGTTATGTAAATACCGTCAACCGCAAAATGACTCCCCAGAAAGCTGTAAATCTTTTCCTCCAACACGCAGCATTACCTCTGATAACCTCTCATCTGGCAGCTGTCACGGCAAGTGCTCGATTGGGGGAGAGACGCTTTTGGCAATGCTAAAACACAAATCATTTCCAATCTTTTGTTCTGCTCAGGTAGCCATTATTCCACCTGAGTTGAACTGAGAGCTTTTTCCCAGTGATCCCCCCCCAAACACGTTTACAATCCTGTTATTTACCCTGTCCTCATTCAAATGGGCCTTTCTCTCACCTGCTGTTTTCCACAAGGCAATAAAAAGGACTGCAGATGCTGTGAAGAATGCTGAAGAATTCAGCATTCCCTGAATAATGGTTAAGCCTGTGCTGGATTATGTGGAGGATTGATATGCAAGCCCATGATTCTCAGACCTGAAAGCTCCTTTTTTGTCCCTCATGCTTTTACACAGCTTCTACTCTCTGAAGGAGACTGACTTTCCTGTTCAATTTAGATGCGAGTGGGGAATGTAGTCAGACAGCTCACCTGCCCTTCTGTGCAAAAGTAAAACACAGATTTTTTTTGAGCATTTATGCTCATATATGATGAGGTTAGCTCAGTGGGAAGCATGCTGCTCTACTAACTGAAACATCTGTGGCTTTAATACAGATAAGGTGTCACTTTGTGGGAGGCCATTATCTAACATTTAAAGAGGAGTCCTTGCAGCTGAAGTTCAGTCTTGTTGGTTCAATTCCCAGGACTGGAAGAATAAAATTAAGAAGAGGGGAGTGGATGAACAATGCTTTGGCACCCCAACATCTGCCCTGAAGCACCTAACCCTGTCACTGCCCCCATGGTTTAGATATTGCAGCTCACTTCTCCTGGAGTGTGCATTCACTACTGGTGTGTGAAGGATAGATAAAAAAAAGAAAAATTCACTGATCATTGTACAGAGAAAAGAGAAGTAACACAACGTCCATTTCAATGTGTACGCTTTCTGAAGCTTTCTCATAAAAATCCCATGAAAAATGGTTTCACTTTGGTGCTTCAGATCAGTTCCACCATCATGGATCACTTACATGTGCTGCCCAACCTCCAAAATGCTTTGGTTCACAAATTGTTTCTTTTCATTTTAATTTTAGACTCAAATAGTTCAGACTGTTCAGCCCAATTTTAAGTTGTTTTTGTTAAAATTCAAGAGTCAGGTCTGAATATGTACACAGGGAGGAAGAAACGAATACCATTACCACCTAGAGGAGTGATGACACCAGATGAAAAGTCTAGCAAGTCAGACTTATTTGTACTTTCCTGCCTACAACATGTGTCTCGGGAAAGAGTCCTGGTGTGCACACATAAATAAACCTGGTAAAAGGTTGGGGATTATTGTGGATATGTTTCAGAAGTTAATAAGGTATCAGCCATTCATGCTGAAAAGATCACATTTAGTTTGACAGCTTTCACGACAATCCATCTGTGAAATAAAATAGAATAAAAAAACCCCTGAGAAATAATTAAAATGATAAAGACTCCAAGTATGAATGATGCATAACCTCAACCAACAGATACAAAGTTTTGAGTATGACAGCATAATTACAGGAACAGTGTCATGGTTATGCTCGAGAGGCAAGGCACTCACACGCAGGTCTAACTGGGACACGTTTATTTCCAAACTATGACACAAACACAACGTTGAAACTCACGGTGCAGACAAACATTAAGGACGGTGAACGGACAACACTGGGTCGGACTGGCAGGCTATTTGTGTGTGGTAGTTCAGGTGCGGGTGATCAGTGGTGATAATTACGAGTGCTCGTGAAAGCCCGGTCAGTACTCCGGGGACGGGGACCTCTCCCCTGGCCTGGGTAACGTGGTGGGCGTGACAAACAGTGATGAATGGGATGGAGGGCAGCAGATAGCCTGAACCTAGAGATCAACAGCAGCTCCAGAGCTTTCCCCAAAGATCTGTATTTTTATGACAGTCTTACTGCCTACTTGGAGTGAAAATGCAGACATCTGACAGCACAAAACAATAAACGTAGTAGTTAAGAAGAAACAAGTAGTTTCAATATTGCAATAAAAAGTAGTTTCTTCATTGAAAAGGATGTAAGAAAGCTGCCCTTAATATAAAGATGTATGATTCTCAAAGTGTTCACCTCTGCTGTTCTTCTAACAGATAAAATAAAACAATCTGAGGATTCTTGCCATTATATCTCAATCTCTTGCCAATCTCAGCAGCACTACTGTGTTATTGTCTAGCATGTACACAGCATTAAAGAGCTCATATCATGGAAAACAAACTTCCCCTCAAGCCTCAAAATGTGCCATACTCTCCTCAGTCCATGTAGTCCATAATGGCAACTAAGCTGCAGAAATGGCTCATCGGTGCTTCATAAAAACCAACACATGAAGTATATCCTGCCTAAAGAGGTTTATCCCAGCCCACTCACTGTGAAGTTATAATATACTTCTGTCCCGAATAAGGCACAACACATGGTAGTTCATCAGAACTGAGCTTGTTTATATACATGTCCTAACGAACTGTTTTATTCTAATGAAATGAATCGTGCCTGTGCTACATACAACCCACACTTTTTAAGTGGGCCTCAAGGGGTATTAAAAAAGGTAAAGAAAAGTGTAATATAGCACTTGTAAAGCATAATGAGTGTTTGATGAATGTACATAACAAATTTGAAGTCGTGCGTAAGAAGCTGAAATCAAAAGCACCGCCCTGACAACATCCTCCGCCATGTGATAACTTATCTCCCAGAGGCCGAAGATTTAACAACCCGGGGGGATAAAAAGTTTTGCAATGTGGGCTTTAGCTGGGGAATAAGTTTGTGAGGGGTTACAGTTGCTCTCTCATTGATTCTCTCTCTCTTACTCATTCTCAAACAAAATGAAACAACAAATTCCAAAATATTGTATGTAATCTGGGGGCTTCAGGGAGCCTCTAGCTGTATGTGGGAGACTGACAGAACTTCCTGGAGAGGTGGGATGTCTGACACTGATCATTTTTTAGTAGCCTAACATTTTAATATGCAAAGAAAGTTTAGCAATAACAAACTGAACTAAAACATTGCACATTATAGACATTCAGACATGTATCTACTAATTTGTCAGACATTGGTTCAAATCCCAGACCAGCAGGTTGCCCTGATGTTCCCATGAGCAAGGTACAGTCCCGTTCACTGCTCCCTGGGTGCTGTATGTGGGTGTGGGCTAAAAGCAGAGGATATGGTTCACTGTGTGCTGTGTGCTGATAATTACAAATTGTCACTTTCACTTTCACTAGTATTCAGTATTCACTAGTATTCAGGCTCATGCGAACCCAGTTGTGATTGTCTTAGCCTGTATGTTCTCCAGTGTAGCAGCTCTGCTATGAGTCCCCACTAGAGCATTTACATGGATCTATAAGGTAGATGGTTCTCATAAAGTGGCCAGTGAGTGGAAGCATGAGGTAGGAGTTTCTAATAAAGTGGATGATGAGTGTACGTAACAGAATTAAAGTAGTGTGTTAGAAGCCGAAGGCCACTGGACGGCTGTGCCACCCGCCTACGGTTATTGGTGTCAGTGGAAGAAAGTAGAATATCCACACACTTCATTTGTTGAGTTCCCTATAGAACAGCAGAAGAACATCTTAGTACATCCAGCACTTATCACAAACTGGAGTTTTAAGGCAGTAATCTGGGAACCTTTCACGTGAAAAGTAAAACGCTAAACCTCCAAAGTGTAAGGTGCTGTCACCATAACAGGTTCTGTCACAATCAAATCAGAATGAAAATAGCAGAAAAGGTATAAGGAGCTATGTGTCAAGGATTTAAATGGAAGCAGAGCAGAATTTGACAAGATAAAAAGAAAGGATGAAGTGCAAATTCTTTAATGTTTTACTTCAGTAAATGGAGCAAATAAAGTCACTTTTCCGGGGCTTTACTTATATCTATCACATTGATTTCCAGAAGTGGTAAGAACTAATACTAGTTACCAACCCCAGATTCAGTTTTTAGACATCTATACTTTTTTACTCCCTACATTGTAAAGACATGGATGAAAGTGAAGCGGTGAAGTTCATGTTGATTATTCTCAGTAGATTGTTTTTATTGGAGTTGAAGTTCGAGGCTTTAATAGTCTTTAATTCTATTAATATGGAGTGAGATTCAGTTCACTTTCAGCACAGACAGACGCTCCAGACGTCCTTCAGAGGAGACACGTCTCACTTTACACTCTCAGTACCTTCCTGTACTTTTACTTTATACTCTCAGTACATTCCTGTACTTTTTACTTTACACTCTCAGTACATTCCTGTCCTTTTACTTTACACTCTCAGTACATTCCTGTACTTTTACTTTATACTCTCAGTACATTCCTGTACTTTTACTTTACACTCTCAGTACATTCCTGTGCTTTTGCTTTACACTCTCAGTACATTCCTGTGCTTTTGCTTTACACTCTCAGTACATTCCTGTACTTTTACTTTACACTCTCAGTGCATTCCTGTACTTTTTACTTTACACTCTCAGTACATTCCTGTACTTTTTACTTTACACTCTCGGTAGATTCCTGTACTTTGGACTTTACACTCTCAATACATTCCTGTACTTTTTAATTTATACTCTCAGTACATGCCTGTACTTTTTACTTTATACTCTCAGTACATTTCAGAGACTGTACTAAGATGAGAGGTACTTGGTACTTGATTGTACCAAGTATAATAGTTAAATCAGTGCTTCTGCCTTTGCCAGGGTCTTTTTAACACCAGTTTTTCTGTTGATTCTGTCATTTTAGAAGGTTTACACAATGAAGTGGATGATGCAATAAGAGTGGACAAAGAAGACACATTTTCAGAAAAATGGTATGTATTTTTCAGGCACCAGGGAGCCCCAAGCTGGAACCTCCCAGAGAGGTGGGATGTCTGACACCCCAGATGTTCTAGTAGCCTTCAATATGTACAGGCAGCAAAAGAAGCAACACTAAGAAAAGATTTGATTTGAAGATTCATTAACCCCTTCTGCTATCATTAAATGTCCATCTCGATTGGTCAGTACTAAACAAAACGCTCAGTTAAAGGGTGAAAACTATCCCTCTCCCATTCAAACAACAGAAAAATAAGAAATTCACCAAAAACACATCTAAAGTGACCTCCCCATTGGTTTATCTAGCATACCTCTATAGCTGTCAGGCTTGATTTGGGCCCTGGGGCTCAATGCTATAGGTCGTTTCTCCTGTTTGATGTGGTGATGCATATACTGCCAGCTTCAAGACTGAATTCCTGAAATTGATTTTAAGGGAAGAAAGCAAGGCAAGAACCCAATTCATGGAGTTTGAGATGAAAAACGCAGCAATCTTCCAAGCTTTCTGGAAAGAAGGATGCCTCATGTCTTCCACCTTTTCTTTAAATGTATTTTTACCTGCAGGAGAGGACAGAGAAAGAGTAAGCGCCTTAATCTGTATGGGTAATAAAGTGTGTGAACTTGAGTTGACTTGAAAAAGAATGAATAACAATATGCCACCGTGTGTGCCAAGCATTCAGAATGAGAGGGGACTCCCCTGCGGGAACTGAAGCACATTTTTGAAAGTTTTCCAGTCCGGTGACATTGAGATGTCATTCTATGAGCATTCCCCCATCTGCAATGCTAAAGGTACCATTTCAGCTAAGCTTTGTTCCTGCCAGGCCTTGGCACTACAAAGGTAGCGCACGTCTGTGGCTGACGTTTCGAAAAGCTTTTGATGAAGAGCTCGCCAACTCAGGACATCTCCAGTCCAGCCCACCATCACCTAATCAGACAGGGTCATAGAGGAAAAACTTCCATCCTCTCTGGAATCCCCCATGTCTGTAAAGGAGAGAGAGAGAGACTCTTACTCACAAATACATTTAAAAGAGAGAGAATGAATCTTGTGGGAGGGGTGAAGTCATGAGAAGTTGGTTTGATGTATGAAGGTTTTTCAAAGCACCTATATAGATGGAAGTTATGGATGAGTGATGGCGGTTCAGGCATCTGAACTGGCTTAATAGTGTCATCAAGCATCTACAGCAGTGTATCCCAAAGTGTGGTCATGAGGGATAGTCAACAACTGTAATGTTGGAAATTAGTAATATATAGATATTTTTATTCCAAATTCCAGTCTGCTCACGAATGTCCACCCTTACTACTCCATTTGGTTGCTGAGAATTGTAGAACTATACAAAGACAGCAGTCAGGGGAGGTTTGTTAGTTGTAGGTTAGATGTGGGGATATTTCAGTGGTTATCTTGGGTTATTGGTCAGTTAGTTGAAATGATATGTTATTATGTATGTTACCTAGTTTCAGTGGTGAGAGGGTATGTTGGTGATAGGCTGGGGTAAGTGGCAGGTAAGTTGTAGGGGTATGTGAGTAGTGATCTAGGTTAATAATTGGTTAGTTGTAGGGATATTTTATTGGTTATCTGTTAGTGTTAGTTTAGTCGTGGGAGCATATGAGTAGAAGGGATTAGTGGGAGGTTAGTTGGGGGCATATTAGTGTTAAAATGGGATTAGTGGGAGGTAAATTGGGTGGCAAATGAGTGTTAGGATGGGATTAGTGGGAGGTTAGTTGTGTGAGGATGTTAGTAATCGGATGGGATTATTGGGAGGTTAGTTGGGTGGCATATGAGCGTTAGGGTGGGATAAGTGGGAGGTTAGTCAGGTGAAGATGTTAGTAATGGGATGGTGTTAGTGGGAGGTTAGTTGGGTGAGGGTGTTAGTAATAGGTGGGGATTAGTGGGAGGTTAGTTGGGTGGCATATGAGTGTTAGGATGGGATTAGTGGGAGGTTAGCTGTGTGAGGATGTTAGTAATAGGATGGGATTAGTGGGAGGTTAGTTGGGGTGTGGTAGTCTAAGATGGGTTTAGTGAGAGGTTAGTTGGGAGGCTATGTATGTATAGTAGTAGTGATATTTTGTCAGTGGGACGGGGTATGTGATATACAGAGGTTAGCGGTAGTTTAGTTGTGAGGTTATGTTAGTAGAAAGATGGTATTAGTGGTTGGTTAATTGTGGGAATATGTTTATAGCAAACTGAACTTAATGGTTGGTTTTAGTATGTCTGTTAGTGGTATGCTGGGATTAGTGGTAGATTATAGAAGTATTTCTCCACTCTAACTGTTGTTATTGTTAGTTTGGTGTCCTTTGTTAGAAGAATCATCTGAATGTGCTAGTGTTAGCCATTGGTGGGGTAGGGCTTTATCAGACCTATCAGGCTGATTAGTTAAATGTTATGAGTCATTAGTAAAAGCACCCAGTCATTCATCTTAAATCATCAGTCTGACCCAGGAGTGTGGTACTGAGAAAAGCAGTGTGAGGACAGGCATATGTGTGTATGTGGATGTGTCAGACTGACCTGAGATGAGCAGACTGCATTATGGCAGCGGGATAATGAGGTTTTTGACACTGGCCAGCTGTTCTCTGGGAGGTGATAGGGCAGCATCACTGGAATAGTAAAACTGTCCCTCTCTACACCCACCTGCTGCACACTCATTAACATCACAGACGGAAACATCTCATTACGCAAACTGATGAAGAGTAATTGGCCAATGAAATTTTAATGAGATGTTTCAATTTCATATTCTGGCCTATACTGATTTTCTATCAACACAGCTTCAGTTATTAATCTTATCACTCATTTTACCTGGATACATTGCCACATTTAAAAGTTTTCTTTTCCTTTTCCTCCTTCAAGTATGTCTGAGATTTTAAAGCCGAGCTCTTGACATTTTAAGAGAATCAGGTCTGGACATTATTGGTTCAGTTACTGGAAATGCTCTGTGTGGTTTAGGCAAGGGGTGGCACATGTAGCCACTTTCTAAATTGCGTGAACAAACAAGTTTCTTGCCTTTGCTTTGAGACGAATTAGGCATCGTCCCCTGGATCCCAAAGCTCTCTCCAGTGAGACATGTTTGCTAAACTTTTTTTTTTTTTTTTTTTTTTTTTGTATAAATATACTTTTCGTTCGCCTTGGATGTTAGTTTTGATCCAGTTGCATGATAACATCACAAACACACCCACTCGCTTGCCCAAGAAAATGACCTCTATTCACACATGGATATTGCACAGACTTTTACTGGAGGTTGCAAGGGTCTGTTTAAGGTCCTGATACTGACTTTGTCCACACAAACAGCTCCTTTTTTCTTTTAGTGTAAGGGAGTCGGTATTTCGGATTCAGCCCTAGCGTGAGAAATGTAATGTACATAATGATTGTGCATTAAACACTGTAATTTATGTTCATAATTATAAGACAGACAGTAAAATAGTCATAAAATAACTGCAGTACACACTGATGGATGTTCTTGTCCTTTTAAAACAGCCCACAGTTGCTTTAAAGCAACAAAACTCTGCCTTCCTAGATGCAGAATTGTTTTTAATCACAAACATTATTAATAATACCAACTTGGATTTTATGAAAATGAATGTTTTCCTGAATCACCCGAAGCCTTGCACTGCAGCAATGATCAAAGGTACGGGTGTTGTCAGGCACCCTCTAGTGGTGCGTTGTTTTAATAATGTTTATTTTTCTTAAAAATTATCAAAATCACTTTTAAAAGAATGTCTGTCCCCGCTGCCATTTCAGGAAGAGTCTGCAAACCAGTTTATCATGTCTGTTTGGGAATAGAAGGAGCGGAAAAGGGAGCTGGACAGTTATTCCCCATCTTTAACTAGGCAGTGTCCAGTGAGGTCAAGCCTTGCAGCAAAACCTATTATGAGTGTGTTATGGATTTTGGAGGCTGAGCGTGACCTCAGATTCAAGGAGAACGTCTTACATTGTCAATAAAACAACCTCCTAATGCTGCACACTGCTCTCAGTCTCACACACACACACAACCCCATTTTCCCCTCAAACACACCTATTCACCTCTCTGCCCACACAGGCTCATCCATTTAAAAGAACATACATTATAAAATATACACAAGATAAAGGTCCCCCTGGTCTCTGCATTGACAAAGTGAGGCCACGACACCCGCTAGAAGCCCAGGGTTGGTCCTTTCATGCACAGCTGTGTCAGTGTTTAGCAATGTGTTGCAGAAAAGCTTCCACCTCCTACAGATGTCTACAGCACCTCAGCACTGCACAGGTGACAGTTCCTCTGCCTTTACATGCCTGCAGCTCAGAAGCTGATTACCATGCCTTTCATGTACTGGATCACATGTTCTTGATGCAGGAAACACACACAACTGCCTTCTTCTCCTCGTCCATGAGCAGAAACAGGGCTTACTGCTTAGACAGTGAAGTTTAAATGTTGCATGTGACTACAGCCTGGAAATACTGAGTTTCAACTATAAATCAGAGAAAAAGTTGAGCATTTGACATCAAATCCACACAGCTTAACGATATGAAGCACTGTGGCTGGCAAAATTCCTTTTTCTAGAGCTGGCGTTTTGTAAATTGAACACGCAGAGCTTAAAAATGACATAATAACTCTGACTAACAATTTCCCAGTAAACGCAAGGTTAGGTTGACATAACCCTGGATTTTTAAGGCTAGATCGCCATGGCAACACAGCTATCTACAGCTGTCCAGCTCCAGTGCATTAATGAGTCCTTCCAGTGGACTCAGAGTTTAGGATAAAATGACTTGGATTCAGGTTTCCCAGTTGAAAACCTTCCCAGTAAGCAAACACGTTGGCATTTTTTTACTTCCCAGTTTTGACTTTAGACACTTCTGTTTTGAAAAATGAGGTTGCATGTTCTCCACGCATGGATTGGAGATTTTTAATAGCCCTCTAGGTGTTACTGTGTATGTGAGTTTCTCTGCCCAGAGTGCTGAGATTGCCTCCAACCTCTGTTAGCTCTTAGTTTGGATAGGTAGCACAGAGGATGAATGTAAGGGTGGATGGATGGATGGATGGATGGATAGATGGGTGGATAGATGGATGGATGGGTGGATTATAGATTCTAAATGTCTGTTAATATCTGGCCCCTCTGGTCCATTTTCAATCACAATATCTGTGAAATTGAATGAATTATTCACAACCTTTATAACATTTAATAGTTCACTAACTGTTTGAGCAATATTTCACATATGACACACATGGTGCACGGAGTGAAATTAAAGAAAGACAGGAAGCATGTCTTAGCAACATAGTCACATCATAAAGCCAAATAAATCCAATAAATCTAGTCTGGACACATCTGAACCCAAAGTCAGTGACACCGGAATCGATGACAACAGAGGAAACAAAGTGACTAAACCTTTATTTTTAGCCTATTAGACAATCCCAGCAACTAACGAAAGGAGAGAAGGGAAGGAAGGAAGAAAAGTAATTCAGTCCACACAATCCAGATTATTAAAAACAATAAAACAAACACAAATAACAAGAGATGGTTTCATTCATTCCAAATTGATGCTCGATCTGCCAATAAAAAATCCAGGTGCGAGAGTTTTTTCTGATCTTTACCACCAAAGATGATCATGCTCTGTGTTGAGCCTCATGAAAATCCCTTGACAAGAGACCCATTCTGCAGTAGAACTGCATGTAATGCAACATCTAATCCTTTATTCTGCACTAGCGCTGTGGCTTACAAATGCATCAAGTCTCTGGATGTTTTTACAGGAGACTCAGAGAACAGAAACAACTGAGCTCATGGTCCGGACATGGCATATCTGCAGGTAGCAGCATTTCCCATGGGTTTCCAGCTCTGGATTGAAAGAACATTTTGAAAAATTCCGTCGCTAATGTCCTTAATGAATCACACGTTCCAATCTGTGTGTGTAATTTAGGGTTCCATTGTGACTGAAGATTTTACACAGCTTATAAATATCCCTCTCTCTTTCTCTCTCTCTCTCTCTCTCTAAGGTTACGACATGAAGTCAGTCAAATGTTCAATGTAAGAGCCGAAAATGAATGTGAAGAAAGAAGAATGTGTACCTTTTACCTCTTGAAAGCCCTGAAGAAAAGTCTAGCATGCCAGTCTTTTTTTGTACTGTCCTGATCTCTTAAAACCACATTCCAGCCGTTGAACAATAGGATGAAAGAGCTTTTCGTGCTCACATGTGAATAAACATGGCAAAGAGAAAGAGAGAAGATGATGTCCATGTGTGGAGGAACGAGAGAGAGGACTGACTCTTTAGCAGCGCCACGATGGATCATCATAATGAATAAAAAAAGAAAATTGGTGTGAAGCAGCTAAAATGATGTACAGACTTTTGTTTTAATACAAGCAAACCTGAGAGCTTCATAATGTTCCTCACACATTAACAAATTGAAGTGTAAGTTCTTGTCGTCCTCACCAGGTGCATTTATTGTTGAGAGATGGTTTTCCATGTTTGCAGAAGGACACATAATTTTGTCTCTCATTTTCAGTCCAGTCTCTGTACCTGAGCAGTTCTCCAGATCTTCCTGAAGGACAGTGTTGTTGTCTCTCATGTTCAGTCCAGTCTCTGTACCTGAGCAGTTCTCCAGATCTTCCTGAAGGACAGTGTTTTTGTCTCTCATTTTCAGTCCAGTCTCTGTACCTGAGCAGTTACAGAAGTAGTGTGGGATCATCTTCACAGAGAAAACAAAATACAGCCGATGTCCAAAGAAGATCTTTGGGACGTCCTTCAAGAAGCCTGGAGAAGTATTCCTGAAGTCGACTTAAGGAAAGAAGCTGGTCTAAGAGAGTTGAGGCTGTGCTGAAGAATAACGGTGGTGGTGGTGAATACTGACTTTAAAGCTGGTTCGAATGAAACTCTCTTTGTGTTTAGGCTGGATTTACATGTGTTTGTACACACATCACTTCACCTATGTCTCACTTTCCTACAAAATATAAATAAATGTGAGGTTACGCTTTACTCTACATTAACAGAGTCTTACCTTATTCTTATTCAAAGCAATGTACATTGCCTGATGGTAGGGAGAGCCTAACTGAAGGTAACTGCGGTCTTGCTCAGGGTCTCAGAGTCAGGCTCAAACCCACAACCTCTTGATCCACAGCTGAGTAACTTACGGCTAGGCTCCCGACACCCTGGGACACCAAGAAGTGGGTCCAATTTCTTTCATTACTTTCTTAAATTTTAAATTTTCTTCACGGTGCTTCTTTAGCCAAGATTGACAGTTCCTTGACGTGGTTAGAATGTATGGCACTGTGATTGCCTCATCTGGTATGGTGACAAAATATTGCATACATCCCATTATTAGCAGCTTTAGGAGTGATGTAATATTTGGCCTTCCTGGAAATGATTTATCCAGCATAAGTGTAGAAGCGAATATGCCTTTAATGAGTGGCAATCAGAGGGATGAAAATGGCCAAATGTGATGGATGATCCATCCATCTGCTCTCACCCACATCATTAGATATAATATGATGTTAATAACTACATCACTGGTATCTCTCATGAGCTCATTTGTCAGAGAGAAATATATTTGATGGGTGCCGTTTGTCCTACAAAGATCTTTGTTTAAGTGTGATAGTCCTAAGGGCATAGCGACCCCACTATGTTGTACTATGTAATGCCCCTAAAATGCCCAGAAGGTCTAAACTTTCATTACTCACTTCTAAAGCTGAGGAATATCTCCGTCAGCTTTCGCTGTTCCCTGTGTAGTGAAGTTTATTTGTACAGCGTTTTTCACAACTTGTCACACGGCGGGTGAACAAGTCCGAGCCCCCCAGTGACCAAGCCTGAGGCGACAGTGGAGCAGATTAGGCTGAACATTTCAGGAACTGCCTTAATGTAAGGCACTAAAAAGGAATTATATCATATAAAAGGGCTTTTTTCTCACCATTTTTTAGGTTTCATGATAAGAAATACGCTGCCAAATCTGCTTGTTTTGATTCCGTGCTTTTGTGAAATCACAAAAAAATCATCATTTACATATCCACCTATTCAGCCCACAGAATTTTAGCTCCACCCATGCATGCTGAAGATAAAAATAGTGCTATAAACCATGCAGAACAGCCAATCAGAGCAGTCTATTTATATGTACCAGTTTTTAAGGCACCGGAACAAACACAGCCTGGAGAATTACTGGAGGAATAAATATAATTTTATTATTGTAGGTTTTGGTTTGCGATGGACTGGGGATTCGTCTGGGGCATCTTTCTCCCATTTGGCCTGTGAGCTCTGCGATAGGCTCCAGCTACCCAGCAACAGTCGGCAGCACGGTTACCCCACAGTGAGAAGGACTTGGGTTCGATGCTCAGGTGGGACGTCTGGGTCCTTTTTGTCTTCCCACCATCCAAAGACCTGCAGGTGGACTGAAGATGCTAAATGTCTGAGTGTCTGTGTCTACCCTGCAATGGACTGGTGCCCTATCGAGGGTGTTTCCTCGCTCCAGCACACCCTGCAACCATAATTAGGCCAAGTGGCTCAGAAAATGAGTGAGTGATCAGACAAAACAATATTCTTGGGCAGCATACTCTCTGCAAATAAATAAAAAATAATTTAGTATAACAACCAACTTGGGGTTGTTCTTTTCTGACCATGAGGGGCAGCCAAATGACCCCACAGTGTCAACATGTTTTCATCACCTACTGGGAACTCGATACATGCACACACGTTCACAGTCCATTATATGCTATTTCCAGGGCTGACAAAATCAATACGCCATGAAAGGGTGGTGATCACAACCGACGGCTTTTGATTCGATTCCTCAAATGCTGGAGATATTTGCCAGTGCTGCCATGACTGCCTTTTTAAATGCCTCTCTCCCTGTGTCTTACACTCACACACACACACACACATACACACACACATACTTTCATAGAAAGACTTATTTCTTTCAACTTCCCTGCCCTGCCCTGTCCTTTCCTCCCAATTTTATGCGGTTGTTGTAAAGCAGCTTCACATTTCAACATCATCATGTTTGAAGCTCGCAGGCAGTTCAGCCTCTCTCCTCTCTCATTAAAGCTGATTTGGGATTATTTACATGCCTCTGGGAAGCAGAGTAAACACGATTAGGTTCGACAAATACCGGGGTCAATATTTTTGTAGGCATCTCCAATTAATAAAACATAGCACACAACACATAACACCAGTGTCTTCTGCAGGAAAGCCTCAGTGCTCTGCGAACACAACTTAAAAACAAAGAAACAGGGACCCCTGCTGTTCAGGTAATGACCCAGCAGACTCCCATGCACTGCATTGTGGGAGATAAATGAAGGATTTCCAAGTTTTGTGAAAATACAACACGTTAGATGAGTAACTTTGCTTATTACTGTTTAAAAGGATTGTGCAGTTTCTACTTAAAACTTTCTACCTGAGTTGGACTTTTATATTGAGAGTCAAGAAAAAGCTTTGTAGGTTCACAAATAAATAACCTGCAAAGTGCAATGAAAATACTTTTATTTATTTTATTTATTTTATTTATTTATTTATTTATTTTTTATTTAACATGACCAATTAAAGCAAAGCACCACAAAACCACATGTAATAGATGCCACGCCTGGGAAAAACTATTAGTGTTTAATGACATTATATTAAAATAAATGATCGTGTGGGACGTGTAGCAGGTTGTGTTTGTAGATATTAAGTTTTTTTGGATCTAAAAAGCGTAACAAAAAAAAAAATCTATCGCAATTATTTTTTTACATTGAACTAAATATATATACATACTGATATTTCTTCATTGCTCCATTGGATTGAGTATGTGGAATTCTTTTCTAAAAGTCCATGCATAGTAGCTTCTCTGCTTAGTAGACAGAAGAGGAAGATAACTTAGTCTAAAAAGGAAGTCTTCAGCCAAGTTTGAAGGAAGTTTTTTGAAAGCACTTGTGCTTTCAGTGGGCCTGAGAATTCAGGACCTGCCAGCCAAGGAAGAGTGTTTAGTGGAAAAATTCAGACTGAATGTGGTTGGATTTGAATGAAGGCATTCGAGTCAGTTTGGCATTGGACTGCATTTGGCTTTGAAAGTTGCACATTGATTGTTTAATGTCTGAGCCCAGAATTTTAACCAGTGTTATTAGTTTCAGATCAATTACGAAAACAGTATGAGAATTATTTTGAATGTTTTGAATATTATATTATTGTCTAGTACACAAGCCAGTGTATGTCCTCGTGCTGGTCCCGAGCCCAGATAAATGTGGAGGGTTACGTCAGAAAGGGCATCCGGTGTAAAACTTTTGAAAGTGAAAGTGACTATTCTTGTCATTGCGAGGTCACAGCACAGCACACAGTGAACCACAACGAAATTGGACCTCTGCATTTAACCCAGGCACACAAACACTGTGCAGCAGGGGGCAGCTATGAAAGCGCCCGGGGAGCAGTGACGGGGATGGTACCTTGCTCAAGGGTACCTCAGGGCAACCTACTGGTGAGGGGTTTGAATCCACAATCTTTCGATCCTGTGGCCGACTCCCCAAATCAATACGCAGACAATGAAACAGACTTCCATAACGGATCGGTCGAGTCCTGGGTTAACAACGACCGCCACCAGTGCTGTTAGCCTACAGGGTGCTGGTGGAAATTGGGCTACTGTTGCCCAAAGGAGAAGAAGAAGAAGAAAAGGAAGGCATGTGTGGAGGGAGGAGAAGAAAAGGAAGTGGACGTGGTGAGAGAGGACATGCAGGTGGTCGGTTTGAAGGAGGAAGATGCAGTGGACAGGAAAAGAAAGTGAAAGTGACAACCCTTGTCATTGCGAGGTCACGGCACAGCACACAGTGAACCACAACGAAATTGGACCTCTGCATTTAACCCATGCACACTCAAACCCGTGCAGCAGTGGGCAGCTATTGAAAGCGCCCGGGGAGCAGTGATGGGGACGGTACCTTGCTCAAGGGTACCTCAGGGCAACCTATTGGGAAGGGGTTTGAACCCCCGATCCTCCGATCATGCGGCTAGCACCCTAACCTCTAGGCCACCGCTGCCCCGGAAGAAATGGAAATGGATGATCCGCTGTGTAGACCTCTAAAAGGGAGCTGCCAAAAGAAGAAGAAGAAGAGGAGGCATTTTTTGCTTGTATGGTCTAAATGTATCAATGGAACAGTCTCACTGCATTAGCGGATCATTTTGTTTGTTTAAAGCATCCCTTCAAAATGATCAGCTAATTGAATAAAATTACTTAATACCAACACAAACAAGAAATATTCTTACAATATTCTCATGGAAACATAATGAATATATATTTTTATAGAGTTAGAATTGTTTCAGTTGCCAAGATATACGTGTTTTGAGTTTTAAGATAAAATAAACTCATCCCAAAGAGCGCAGTGTGGAAGAGCTGTATAGATTTACAACCTCAAGACACTTTTATTAACTAAATATTTCAAACACTTTATTGGATGGGTCGCAAATGAATGGGTTACCCTTTAATTTGCATTCAACTCTTAATTACTTATTAGCATTACTTTTAAATGAATGGCTATGTTTTGTACTTAATATCATTTAATCTTAAATTAATTAATCTTAAATGATTTATGATTAAATACATTACTTATTTAGTATCAAATTACACTAATTATTGATCATTTTGTCAATTGTTTATAAAGTATTTACGAGGCTGATGTTCATGACGATAATGATGTGTTTAATCTTATATATCAGTGGCGTGGAATTAAGTCATACTTTCGTCAATTTAGTCAATTATGTGTCTTCTTTTTTTTACAGCCTTTTATTAAACTCAGTCCTTGGATTTTATTTATGAGTAAACAAATGAAGGTAATAATGGTGCCAATGGGCCACTCAAATAGTAATTACTTTATACATAATCAGTTAAAAAGTAGTAACGGACTAATAGCTAACTGAATAATGAGTAATCAATTAATTATTAAAAGCATAATTAACTCTTTAATAAACTAACAATGAACCATTTTTCCAAATAAAAACTAATGGAGTGAATATGTTAATTACATAATCATTTTGCTCAGCTAATGTTTATTTCACAGAAATAACTACTATGTACTTAAATAGTTATTAATAACTTACGCTTAATGAATACATAACTATGTAAAGGGGTAATTAATTATGAACAGCATCATTAACTCTTTTTCAACTATAATGAGAAATGTTGCTTAAAAAATGAAGGTAGGAAGAAAGAAAGTATATTTAGGCTGCAATTTATTTACTCAACTGCTTTTTACATGGAACTAATGAGTATTTGTGAACAGGTTTTTTTATTTATGTGATTTACAGATTAATTATCTAAAAAGATTTTTAATTGTGACGATGACAATTCTCCTCCTGTGTGTAACCTCATATGGATTATGGTCTTTTTTATGAGTTAAAAATGAGCGAACTAACAAACGCTCATGTACTCAGCTAGTAATTACTAAGTACTTAAATAGTTTTTAAAGTAGCAATTAACGCTTAATTAACAGCGAACTAGAGAAATAGTTGTAAATGGTACACAATTTTCTAATCAAGCTTGAAATGTTTTCACACTGTGTATTCATCTAATTTCAAAACTCAGAATGAAACAATACAATGCAACTTTTCATATCACAAGCAACGATTTATCGATTCAGATTTAAGTACTTCCAACTTCAGCATTGTTAACTTTCTGCAGGATTGAACGGCCAGTTATTGAACTTCCTGTTAAGAAAGTTAGCATGACATTAAGTATTTGCATCACATTATTAAGTGTTTGTGGATAATTACTACAGTGCCAAGGTCTCTAGGAGTTAAGCTAAGTTAATTTATCAAAGCTGGGCATGCTGAGCCCTCTGGGTTCACCTGCTCTGAACATGGCACTTCCTGGTGCAATGCCAGGCTAATTAAGTTGCCTGCAAAGTTGCTTCCGAGTAAAGTGTGGAGGTCTGCCTGATCACAGTGGAGTGAAATGTTAGCTAAGATAAGCTGGTGAATTAAGAGGCTCACTGAGTAAAATGAAAAATGTCGATATTGGCAGAGCATTGCAGAGGAGTGTGTGTGGAGAATGGAGAGGATGCAGGGCTCCAGAGATGGAAACAGTCCACCATAAGGTGAAGCATGGAGTGGAAAATAATACAAAGCTGCAGCAGAAGAGACGTCGTTCCACTCATTTTCACACAACTGGTATTCCTGTCTTTCAGGGGTATCTCTATGTCTTTCTGTGACTCACTGCAAAACTGGGGAAAGCAGTTCAGAGTAAGGATGAGTGTGGAAGAGAGGTGAAGAAGAGAGTGCAGGCAGTTTGGAACGGGTGGAGAAGAGTGGCTGGAGTGATTTGTGACAGATGGGTACCAGTAAGAGTGAAAGGGAAGGTTTTTCAGGATGGTAGTGAGACCAGCTATGTTAACCCAGGTTAGACGATTTGGAGACAAAGTTAAAGAAGCAAGGTTGCATTGGATTGGACATGTCCAGAGGAGAGATGAGGAATATATCGGGAGGAGGATGTTGCAGATGGAGCTGCCAGAAAAGAGGAAAAGTGGAAGACCAAAGAGGAGGTTTATGGACATGGTGAGAGAGGCGGTCGGTTTGAAGGAGGAAGATGCAGAGGACCGGAAGAAATGGAAGTGGATGATCTGCTGTGTGCTTTTTCCACTAAAACAGAATCAAGACTCTTTTATACATTTTTGATGATTCAATTAAGCAGATCTATCAGTGGTGATACTTTGCAGAGAACATATTATTTGAAATAATCCCAAAATTTTAACTATATGATGTTTGAATCTGTGCAAGAAGACTGACAGGCTATATGGCAGCACTGGACCCAAACAATATTCAACCAGAACAGTACCGAACACAGCTTCACATTTCAATGAAAGAGCAGTAAGGATACACTTATTTGGATACTGCCCCCTAGTGGACATAAATGTGTTGCCAAACACCTAAAACAATATCTGCGTGTGATATTCACACACATGACAGAAATGCTGATTTAATTTCCCCAAACCAGTTTTATTGAACTGATCGTTCCAGTTACATTTATATCGGATAACTTTGGTGCCAACATGGGAGTTGCTGTGCAGGGGGCTGACGTATTTGGGCCTAATTTCTAGGAACACAGCTCTACAAAGACATCATGCCATCCTGGGAGCTTTTACAACAAGAAAGATAGACTGGTAGAATTTTGAACAAACTGGATATTACTAAAGGGGCAGTGGTGGCCTAGTGGTTAGGGTGTCGGCCACGTGATCGGAGGATCGGGGGTTCGAACCCCTTCCCAATAGGTTGCCCTGAGGTGCCCTTGAGCAAGGTGCCGTCCCCGTCCCGCTCCTCCCTGCGATGGGCTGGCGACCTGTCCAGGGTGCGTCCCCCGTCCTCGCCCTGTGTGCACTGGATTGGACACCAGCACTCCCCCGCGACCCCATTTGGGACAAGCGGCAGATGATGGATGGATGGATGGATGGATGGATGGATGGATAGATATTACTAATGCCCAGGTGAGCAAATTCAAAGACACGGAATAAATCAGCCTCTTAATAAGAGCATCGTTCCATGTCTTTACAATGACCTAATGTCAAAGTTTCAGTTATCCTGTTCATATATGGTCCCCACATAGAGCTTATTACAGACATGCACACTCTTTAAATCCTGAGTAATCAGGGGTTGTGCTTTTCTGGACACTCAGATCAGTGGGTGGTGAACCCGTTGTGAGATGACGAAACGAATGAATTTTGCAAAGGAGTGTTGAGGCAGACGTGAGAGTCCAGAGATAGTGTGAAAGAGAGAGAGAAAATAAAAAGAAAAGGGATTTTGTATATTATAACAGTGCATAAGGGAATTAGGGGCCATAAGTATCTAAGTGTAGACTCTGTGCCACAGCGTAGGAGGCACTTGCCATCCTCAAGCGACTGAGGGCAAATCTCCTCTCCATACACACACACTACGACCTCCCACTCACCCTGACACACAGCGAGTGTGACTACACACTTTACCTTCGTGCAAACAATTTGAGCCTTCTCAAGCCCGTCATTGCTACAGTTTGTCCCTGGACTGACACAAACAAGCAACCAGTTTGGACTCAGCACTGACCACAGTGGTACCAGCCCAGACAAAACCACCTGTTTGCATTAAAAGCAAACACAGTTTTTCTTGTCCAAGTTTGTATGATGACTGTTGCTGGGTACAGGGTGCAATTTGTGACAGATCCAGATCATAGCCGGCACTTGAGTCTAGTGATTGTCTGGTCTAACTATAATGGTGCAAGCTCGGTTAATTTTACATAAAATGAGAAAAAGTTCAAGCAAAAAAGATGCAAACGCATTACAATGCATGCACATTACTCATCCATCATAATGCGCAGAAAACAACTGAGCCTAACGAGCTGTCTTTGCAAGATTTATACATTATTTTAAGGATGTTTGTACAGACGTAGTGCCAAGGTGAAGCAACCACAATACACGTTCACAATGCACCTGAAGTTAATGTTTGATTAAAAGGCACATTAATTTCACAATGTTTAACCCTTAGAGGAACTCTGGCACAGATCTATGATCCATGATCTGCTTATACAGGCATTCTGGGGAGGCAAAGGTCAAGCTTCAGTTTAAGAGAAAGATCAAATGGATTTTCAATACTTGATTTCTTGATGTTTAATAAAATTAGTTTAAATCAACACGCGTGTCTGGCACGTGTTTTTATTGCATATATGTTACAACTGCTTAGCACTGAGATTGCACTAATTTGGCATGGAGCTGGTCCAGTTGAAAGTAAAATAAACAGTTGCTTCTGATTGTTGTTGTAGCTCAGCTTGCTCCATCTCTCTGATGATGGATCTTCAGTGTTGTGAAGCTTCGTTTCAAATCTGGAAGTTCAGCTCACTGCCCTTTTGCAGAAGCCCAGCACTGGCTCTGCACCATAAATACTCAGAACACCAGGCCCTGAGTGAATCCACAAATGTGTGGAACAGAGAATGTTGGAAAGCCTCACTGACACACTCGTTAGTTCTGAGGTCAGTTGTTAATTGGAAACCCCACACTGAGCTGGAGACTGATGCACCTCAGGGCCCATTGACCTGCCAGGTTCACCGTTACTCAATGATCCGGGTCCTCATCATTGACTAAATAAACTCTAGTGGGCTTCCATTACTTCTCAGCTACATTCACATTGTAGATTCAGCACAGATCTAAAGAGGCACGTTACATTTGTGGAGAAGGCAAAAGTGTAACTGAGTTTATTGAAGTTTTCCTTCCTTGGTTCTGCTCCACTAAAAGATTCCCATCAGTGTGAAGCACATTTATGAGTTCATGACAGCATCTAAAAAACAACTTCTGTCCATGCTTCACATCAGGGACGTACTCTGTTGAGGATGTTTTTGCTGCAGTTCAGTTTCAACAGCAGCATCACTTTGTCGCTGCGGGTTGTCGGCAGGGTCAAAACGAGAGATGCTTTGGTGGCCACTGTGGCGTGATTCAGCAAAAGATGGGGGAGCCTTTAAAAATGAATGGAGCCCACATTTGGTACAAAACATGGGAACCACTTAGAAACTTTGATGTGACATGAAATGGGGGAGAGAGAGAGAGAGAGAGAGAGAGAGAGAGAGACCTGGAGTGACCTGCAGAAGACGATTGGTGGAATGAGACAGAGACCATGAGTGTTTCTGGACAGGGTGTATTATACCCTGCAGCAAAGATAACACACTGTGGAGGGAGAAGGAAGATATTAGCAGAAAGAGGACGTGTGGACAATGATGGCAGCAGAGGATAAACACTTTTCCTTGTAGAATTTTTATCTTCATTGATTTAAACCACCAGCTTCTCAATGTTTTGCTTACCTTTGAGACATTTTCCATACAATTAAACGTATTTAACAGTTAAACACAGTGTTATTATAGTCATTGATCCTGTTTAGTGACTGGAATACACGAAATAGTCTCAGGACCCTCTCACGTCTAGAAATTAGCAGCAACCAAGGCTCAATAACCATCACCCCCTTAATTAATTATAACCACTAAACATCAACGAGCAGGTGTCTACACACTTTTGGACAAAATGTAAAGTGTAGCTGCTCTACAATGTATTAGTGACGTGTCCAGGGTTTCTTTAGCTTCTGCTCTTTGAGTACTGGGATAGGGTACAGCAACCCCACCCCCTGGTTAGGATAAACTCAGATCATCGATAGATGGATGGATGGATGGTATATTTTCTCTTTGTTTATAAAATGCAGGCTGTGAAACAGTGTGAATGTTATATTATGTTCTCTGTGTTTAAATGTGTGGAAGAACACAAGGCCAGAGTGAGGAAAACCACTGTGTGCTCTAATGACGCCGCTATCAGGTGCTCTCATGGGTGTAATGTCGGTCATCACCTCGCGCTGAAGGGCGAGAAGCAGAGGAAAATGGAACGAAACTGTGACATATCAAAGGGAAGCCGTAGCATTAGTGTTGAATTTAGCCACATCAAAGACAACGTGAGTTTCTCTTTTTGCTAACAGCAGAACCTATTATCTGACCTCATGATGCAATATTGTAGCTTTAGCTTGTATCTGGATTATGCTGCTTTCTTTTATTTCCAACCCATTTTAAAACCAGTCAGTGACTCAGGACATTATTTAATATCTCTTCTTATCCTGTCCTACTTGTAGGACCTGCTTGAGTCTTCATCTCAGGGTTTGTTAGGGTGTTTTCCCCTTCTGAGCTCCAGAGTTCAGGAAGGTTGTTTTTGGACACTGTACATTTGAAGAAGTAGCTGAAGTGATGTCTCTGATTGGCTAGACTTGTTGGCCTTTTGTTAATTGATGTAACATTGGTGTCCTTCTCCAGACGCTTTGGGCTTTTCAGTGATGTACTGTTGTTAGCAGTTCAAAAGATGTGTTCTTCACATTCCCACCATGGAGCCATGATGGGAGAAGGAAGGTCAGAGCGGGTTATGATTAAATTGATGAAAATATTGAGCAGACCATCAACCATTTAAAAAACAAAATGGCATGATGAAGATGTGTATTGATGCTATTCAGAGTTTTCTGAGAATGATAAATATGGCAATTAACCAAAGGTGAACTACTACTACTACTACTACTGTTACTACTACAACTGTTACTAAAGCTACTGCTACTGCTACTACTACTACTACTACTGTTACTACTACAACTGTTACTAAAGCTATTGCTACTGCTACTACTACTACTACTACTGTTACTACTAAAAATGTTACTACTGCTACTACTGCTACTGCTACTACTACTACTACTACTACTACTACTGCTGCTGCTACTGCAACTACTACTGTTACTACTACTACTGCTACTACTACTACTACTACTGCTACTGCTACTACTACTACTACTGTTACTACTACTGCTACTACTACTGTTACTACTACTACTGCTACTACTACTACTACTACTGTTACTACTACAACTGCTACTACTGCTACTACTACTACTACTACTACTACTACTGTTAATACTGCTACTACTACTAATACTACTGCTACTACTACTACTACTACTACTACTACTACTACTACTGCTACTGCTACTACTACTACTACTGTTACTACTACTGCTACTACTACTACTGCTGCTACTACTACTACTGCTGCTACTACTACTACTACTGCTACTACTACTGCTACTACTGCTACTGCTACTACTACTACTACTACTACTGTTACTACTACTACTGCTACTACTACTGCTACTACTGCTACTACTACTACTACTACTACTACTACTACTGCAACTACTACTACTACTACTACTACTACTACCACCACTCCTACTACTACTACTACTGCTGCTGCTACTACTACTACTACTACTGCAACTACTACTACTACTACTACTACTACTACTGCTACTACTACTACTACTACTACTGCTACTACTACTACTACTACTACTACTACTACTACGACTCCTACAACTACTACTACTACTACTACTACTGGTGCTGCTGCTACTGCAACTACTACTGTTACTACTACAACTGTTACTACTGCTACTACTGCTACTGCTACTACTACTACTACTACTACTACTACTACTACTACTGCTGCTGCTACTGCAACTACTACTACTACTACTACTACTACTACTGTTACTACTGCTACTACTACTACTGCTACTACTACTACTACTACTGCTACTATTACTACTGCTACTACTACTACTGCTACTGCTACTACTACTACTACTACTGTTACTACTACAACTGTTACTACTGCTACTGCTACTACTACTACTACTGTTACTACTACAACTGTTACTACTGCTACTACTGCTACTGCTACTACTACTATTACTACTGTTACTACTACTACTGCTACTACTACTACTACTACTGCTACTGCTACTACTACTACTACATTTACTACTACTGCTACTACTACTACTGCTGCTACTACTACTGCTACTACTGCTACTACTACTACTACTACTACTACTACCACTCCTACTACTACTACTACTGCTGCTGCAACTACTACTACTACTACTACTACTACTACCACTCCTACTACTACTACTACTGCTACTGCTACTACTGCTACTACTACTACTACTACTGCTACTACTACCACTACTACTACTACTACCACTCCTACTACTACTACTACTGCTGCAGCTACTGCAACTACTACTACAGCTACTACTACTACAGCTACAACTACTACTACTACTACTACTACTACTACTACTGCTACTACTGCTACTACTACTACTACTACTACCACTCCTACTACTACTACTACTGCTGCAGCTACTGCAACTACTACTACAGCTACTGCTACTACAGCTACTACTACTACTACTACTACTGCTACTACTACTACTACTACTGCTACTGCTACTACTGCTACTACTACTACTACTACTACTACCACTCCTACAACTACTACTACTACTACTACTACTACTGCTGCTGCTACTGCAACTACTACTACAGCTACTACTACTACAGCTACTACTACTACTACTGCTGCTGCTGCTACTGCTACTATGACTACTACAGCTACTACTACTACAACCGCTACTACTACTGCTACTTCTGCTACTGCTACTACTACTACTCCTACTGCTACTACTGCTACTACTACTGCTACTACTGCTACTCCTACTGCTACTACTGCTACTACTACTACTACTACTATTGCTACTACTGTTACTACAACTACTACTACTACTACTACAACTATTACTGCTACGGTTACTATTACTACTACTACTACTACTACTGCTACTACAACTATGACAGCTACTACTACTACTGCTACTACTACTACAACTATTACTACTACTACATCTACTGTTACTATTACTACTACTACTACTGCTTATATAAAAGTATTAACTACTGCTACTACTACAATTATTACTGTTACTGTTACTACTACTACTACTATTATTACTACTACTACTACTACTGTTACTACTACTACTACTGCTACTACTACTACTACTGCTACTGATACTACTACTACTACTACTACTACTACTACTGCTACTATTACTGTTACTACTACTACATCTACTGTTATTCCTACTACTACTACTATAACTTATATAAAAGTCATAAGCTACTACAACTGCTGCTACCACTACTACTACTACTACTGCTACTACTACTACTTCTACTGTTATTACTACTACTACTTATATAATTGTATTAAAGACAAAGGACAAGAATGTACTAAGAGTAAAAAGTAAAAAGTACAGGAATGTGACTACTTTTGTCATTGTGAGAACACAGCACAACACACAGTGAACCAAAATGAAATTGGACTTCTGCATTTAACCCATGCACACAAACACACACCATGCAGCAGGGGGCGGCTAAGAAAGTGCCCGGGAAGCAGTGACAGGGACAATACCTTTCTCAAGAGTATGATGGAAAAAGTACAGGAGTGTACTGAGAGTGTAAAGTGAGACGTGTCTCCTCTGAAGGACGTCTGGAGCGTCTGTCTGTGCTGAAAGTGAACTGAATCTCACTCCATATTAATAGAATTAAAGACTATTAAAGCCTCGAACTTCAACTCCAATAAAAACAATCTACTGAAAATAATCCACATGAACATCACCGCTTCACTTTCATCACCGTCTCTACTAGTTCTCCATCACGGACACACACTCCACACACCCTGAACTCCACCGTCCACTCTCCCTGTCCTCTCTCTCACTCTCCTTCACTCTGTCCTGCACCGATGGACACAGGACAGATAATTGTATCAAATATAGAGTGTAAAACGTAAAAGTAGAAATAATGTAATGAAGTAATGGTGCATTTCTCACTTTGTACACAGTTACTGATGACAAAGCAACCTTGATTACAAATCCCATCATGTTAGAATTTTTATTTATTCATTTATTATCTCAATGCTAAAAAAATAATGTTGTTCTTTTATAGAATTGTTATGTTTGCACAGTATGTATTATAGTTACAAGAAAGATGACCTCACCTTTAGAATAAAAGCCATTTTTAATGCTGTTTGTCACAAATTACGCTTTTTATTGTTTTTTTCTTTCTGAATATAGATTTGAAACATTAATGACTTTATAAAAAATGATACGCTGTGTTCATGTGTTCATCTGTGTTCATTTAAAATCAGTATTGATAATAATTGCATTGTGAAAGTTACTGTAAAACTTAAATATTGTAAATAACCAGTAAATATTGGCCAGTTTGAGCAGCTGTAACCTTCTGGGAGTCTCCATTTGTTCGAATCTGAGAATACTAACCATGTAATTTCATGCATGTTTATTCATTATTGCTGCTTCAGTTTTACCTTTCGGTGCAGTCAGAGAGCTCCATCGCAACCAATCATGTAGTTCCAAGGTGGAGATTTACAACAGTGCAAACCAATTAAACGCACGCCTTTTTGGAAACATACAGACACAAACAGTCTTCGATTAGCCTGTGTAGATAGAGCGAGACGAATCCGTTTGGACCCGAGAAACTGAGCTGTGATAAAATTTCATCTTTCATTTTCCATCTGTACTGGAACACTTGTCAAAATTAGGATATTATTTGCCCTTTCTTTAATATGCCATGCCATCAGTTCCCATTTTTTTGGGCAAAACAATGTGTTAAAGGCACTTTTCAATGTTGAGGATGTTGGAGAAATATTACTGGATGATATATAAACAGTACACCTGTCTGCATCTATGGGCATTTTCAGCCATACAGGAGAGGGAGCCATTCTGCCAGGACTGAATGTACTTGACCAAACCCATTAGGTCTGACGCTACTGAGAAAAGAGCTGCTCCCCTTTTCACAGCCTTACAGAAGCCTTACAATCCAATTTCTGAAATTTGCTTAGTTCAATTATGGTCTGGGAACTGCAAAATCTCCAACTGCATGTTTCTACAACGGCTAGTGAAGACAGCTGAAGAGATCACTGGTGTCTCTCTGCCTTCTGTCCAGAACACCTTCACCACTCACTTCATCCAAGCAACAAGTACTGTGGATGACCTCACCCGACTCTCCCACACACTCTTCTCACTCCTGCCATCCGGGAAAATGTTCCGTAGCTTATGGGCCTTCCAGGATAGCAGTGTTATTCCCCTCAGACTCCTGACCCTTACATTCCCATGCACATTACTTGCATCCATATTTTTCTGAGAACTGCTCAGGTACAGAAACTGGACTGAAAATGAGAGACAACAACACTGTCCTTCAGGAAGATCTGGAGAAC
>CM029376.1:1062621-1080121 GCA_017165825.1 Hepsetus odoe
TATATATATATATATACATATACATATATATATATATACATATACATATATATATATATTTTTTTTTTTCATTTATTTTTTAATGTCTACGTAAAAAATATTTGAAAATCATTGTCGTAAAATGATATATGACAAAAATGAGACATGAACTCTGTGAAACCATGATTTCTAAAATCATTATCATAAAAGGCCTATAAGAAGAAACCATAGAGAAAACATTACCATTATACAGAAGGTCCATTTAACATAAATATAAATTAGCACTTTTTAAAAGGATGTAAACTGCTATCTACAGAATAGGAAATATTTTATAATGATTTATTACTGAGTGTAAAATATTTTTTTGCAGCATTTTTGATACAAGTTGGTTGAAACCACTGGGAGATTGTCCCAGTCCTTTTGCTCTTTGAGCTGTTTTTGTCTTTCTTTTTGATACATAGTGCATTAAAAATGACAGCATGTCTCTTCTTGGGAAGAAATCTTCCTCTCTTTGTTCACAGTGCCGTAATGTCACTATTGTCCTAAATGTGTCAGTTTAATACGTCTTATGTTCATTTTTGTGTAAGAAGGAAATCCATGTATTAGCAGGAAGCAGCCCAAGTTTTGGCCGAACCCCAGTCCTGGCTGACTGTGGGGTTGGTCAGACTCTGTCTCACTGGTTTATGTCGTTGTGGATCCAGAAGAAATCACTGCGCGGATTTAGCCTGGATGAGCCTGTGTAATCCACCACACTGATACTTTCACAAATCCTCAATTTAATTATATTCCATCCCCCACGCCCATTCCGTGATATCCGTTAGGAAGCCTAATTCCAGCACAATGTCCACTTCGCCAGTGGATTTCGCAGTGTAGCACCTCGAGCAGAATTCCACTTCAGAAATCTACAGTCTTTCCTCTTAAATGTTGGTTTAAAGGGCGGAGTTACAGCTCTACACGCTCGTCGAGACAGAGATGCCTACTCTGTAGTCCTGACTATAAGAAAATGTAAAACCCTTCACCTGGAAGAGCTTCAAAAAGATCCTGAAACTGTTTCATATCGAACCAGCCTCTTTTGTGGGTAGGGGTTCAGGATGCCACATCATTTCCAGGCAGATAGTCAGGGCACATAAAGAAAAGCGCTTTTGATATATTTTTGGGTGCAATCCCATTTTAAAGAGGATTGTTTTGCGAGGGCTTTGCAGCAGATACACTCTGTCGATCTGTTCCAACATAGTTATTGCTGACAGGGCTCAAAGAACCCTAACAAGGCTGTTGCAAACACAGCATCTCTCTGAAACCCATGCTGAGGATGAGTCCCTGACATACACCGTATTGTACGCTGGTACAGGTTTGACAACGGAACACTTTAAAACAACAGTTGACAGTTTTCAGAACAAAGTTCTGAAGTGCAGTCATTTCATTGTATTTCATTTCTACAGTTACTGTAATGACCACCTACAATTGAAAGGTGATATAAAAATGAAAAAATGAAGATTTATTGGATGTTTGTTAAGGTCTTAATTTCATCCATCCATCCATCTATTCATCTACCCCTCCATCCACCCATCCACCCATCTATCCATCCATCCATCCATCCATCCATCCATGATCTATCCATTACCAGAGGCAAGGACGCTGGTGCTTTTTCTAACACTCTTCTCAGACCCTGGTTTGTTGAGGTCTTAATTTCATCCATGCATCCATCCATCCACCCATCCACCCATCCATCCATCCATCCATCCATCCATCCATGATATCTATCCATGACCAGAGGCAAGGACGCTGGTGCTTTTTCTAGCACTCTGCTCAGACCCTGGACAGGTCACTAATTCATTGCACACACACACACACACACACACACACACACATGCACACGCAAGCACACGCACACACACGCAAGGGGTGTGTGTTTAGCATCCCTAGTCTTTGACCTGTGTGAAAAACCAGAGAATCCAGAAGAAAAGCCAGGCAAACATAGGGCGAACTAGCAGCTCTACAAAGTAAGAAGCCTGGGCAGAGCTGGCCTAGTGTTTTTGGACTGAACCCCAGGATCGGAAGGTCGTGGGCTCGAATCTCAAAACAGTAGGTTGCCCTGAGAAATGATACCTACATGTTTTACCCCCAGCGGTGGCCTAGAGGCTAGAGACTAGATCCAGGGTTGGAAGGTTGTGAGTTTGAAATGGTACCCTTGACCAAGGTACAGTCCCCATTACTGCTCCCCGTGTGCTGGATCTGGCTGTCCTCTGATACACTGAGTGTGTGGGTTAAGTAAAGAGTTAAATACATCTTCCTCCTTCAATCTGATGACCTGACATGTCAAATAAACCTTGTTAATCTCGGTTGTTGTAATCAAAAATGTCTTGTGTAGATGTCATGTACTCCTCAGAACACCCTACATTAAAGTGTCACTGATATTTAATGCAGTGAGATATTTAAACTACTAGTAGTTGTATTATCATGTGTAATAAGCATGTTATAAACACTTTATTAAGGCTTTAGATTAATCAAATAATAACTGAATGATGAAAAGCACCCCTTTGCTCAACTTGCTTGCAATAAATCTAAATGGAAACACTGACATGTGGCCATGAATCTGAGAAAAGCAAACCCCTCACATTTTTACGTGATGATTAAAACACCCCCGTGTGAAAAAAAAAACAGTCCCCTTCCCATGTAAAGAAAATATTAACGTAATTTTATAACATCTGTATGAAAATAAACTTGCGTCTTGCCTCTTTTTGTTCAGTGACCGTCACTGTAAAGAATCACCTAAAAAGCCATTAAAACTGAACCTGTGCTTTTGCAAAGAATCCGACCACTGACCCCTGATCTGTTGCAGAGTGGTACTGTGACCTGGACTGATGCTTGTAATAAGCTCACAAGCTTCATAATGATATGTGGGGTAGTTAAAAGTCCATTAACCCAACAGTAATGCATTTGATTGGTGAAGCTTTTGAAGTACAATCGGAAATTAAATGAGCAGTTTTGTTTTATAGTCGAACAAACCCCAGAACTGAACATAAAGCCGAGTATAGATCAGGGTTCCCACTAGTCAAATGTTACATTCCCTGACTTGTCAGACTTCCAGTTACTACAGTTATTTGGGTGTTAATGAGGAAAGAACACTTGGAGTATGAATAGGAATATATACCATTAATAAGAAAATGAAAGGGAGAAAAATGACACAGAGTTAATAATAATATTAATGCTACCAGCTGATCATGAAAATGGAAGATCATACCCTACTGCACCTACCTGGTTAAGAACAGATGGATTTTTTAAATCATTTTAATGTCCCCCATACAGAAGAGGGAGGAGTCATATATGATATGGTTTCCCCCCGAAGCCATTGTGAAATATATTCCCAGGCTGCTGGAGAAGTAAAGACATTTAGCAAGTCCAGTTATTATTAGCCCTCTGAAATAATTCGCTATCGATTTCTGGGTTTTATAAAAGCTCTTAGCTCAATTTCTTGACATTTTCAGCCGAGAATGATTCTTAAAGAGGAAGACCGCGGTGCACACTCATCAATAATCCCCTCCCAGTTGCAAGGAGAGCTCCCTATTTCTCTCTTTTGCTCTTTTTTTCTCTCTTTCTTCCTCTCAGACCTGGTGCTTTACAACCACAGAGCATTATCATCACGCTCGTAATGAAAAACACCGACCCTCCATTTCACCGAGCCTCATTTTCCTGATTCGCTTTTGATCTGAACTTGAAAATGCAAACTTTGAACTTTGAAACGTTTTTTTTTACATCATCATTATTAAGAGTTTTGTTTCAGGCAGAAAGGACGTTCTAACTGCAGCTCTACATCAAACTCAGAAGCTCTTCATGAGGCATGCTGGATGAAATATGTTCAAGCTGATAGTTGACCCAAGTTTTTAAAGAATGAGCAATCATTCATCCCGGGCCTTAATATTGAATGAGCCTGGATTCATATATCTTTCATGAATATTTTTTTATCATTTATGGTTAATGGACCTTCTTTCGGCTCACCGCTAGGTCTGTTACACACACACTGGATGGCACCCCCCCACCCGATTTACATTCTGCACATCTAGAGTTTGGTAAGAGTGCTGTCACAGAACAGCCTGGGGGAAAGTAATGATTAATTTTTACTCTTTTTTGGTTTGTTGTTGTTTATACAAGGACGATGCTGATGGCAAAACATTAAACACTGATTAAAATGCATACGTGGACCCACCCTCGACCACAACATCTCACAGTCACTTCATCCGTACAGCAGCCATACACACTGTATGGAACCGATTCAACATTTAGACTCAGTTACTCACTTGAGGGGGATTTAGACGAAGACCCGTGATCAGAAGGTTAGAGTCAAAAGGTTTTCTAATCATGGAACCTATTCTCCAGCTCCTGGGCTAGAGATAATAGATTAGACGATTAGAAGGTTGTAGGTTTGAGTCCCAGAACTGACCTAGATGGTGATTTAGTATCTCCAGTCCTCCCGACATTCATGTATTTGGACGGAGACCCCCAGTCATGGAGAATATGCACATCGTACAGAAAGAACCCCGACTGGCAATCGAAGCCAGGACCTTCTCACTGTGTGGACAGCACTAATCACTACACCACCATGAGGCAGATTCCACACCCCAGAAGCATGTTTGAAATCATTGCTAACTAACCATCAAAATGTAATGTTATCGGAGTCCAGACATTGTGCTGCTGTACATTAAAGATCAGCTGGAGAACTGCAGCGCTGGCCTGCGAACTGAAGAGAAATCCATTAATGAAGGTTCTGTATCTCTGAGGGTCTAGTCAGGCTGGGGAGAGTGGGTGAAGTGTGTAGTAATGTGCCCTCCTTCTCTCATCACACACTTCACAGCGGGGTGTGTGTTTCGCTTGGCGTCTGGCAGGACCTGTATTGTTGTAGTTGGTTCTTTCTGGAGGAGTCATTACATGTTCAGGCGTCCGTTGCAGATGATTTTCAAGGGCTGTGTGAAAAGCATGAGTAGCTTGACCTTGCAAGTGTGTATTTGTGGGTAGGTGTGTGTGTGTGTGTGTGTGTGTGTGTGTGTGTGTGTGTGAAGAGTTTAGAAGGCACTGCACCCCCTCTGTACTGTTTGTTTATTTAGAGCTCAGTCCACTCCAGGGTAACTATCGGAGCACACACACACACACACACACACACACACACACACACACACACACACACACACACACACACACACTAATGTTCTCTGCAAAAAGGATAATAAAGAATCTGTCATTTTTAAAATAACCCTCAGTTAAAATGTAGACAGCTAATCTAATTCATCATCTTGTGCTTGTCATATATATATATATATATATATATATATATATATATATATATTGCTTTTTGAAAGGTTTCTAAAATAAACCCAAAATGATAAAATGAAAAAAATCATTCTGAATCTCTCCTGGGATTATTGATCCATTTCTCTGTGTTGCAAACACCTTGTTGTTTGCATGGTTGTTAGGCACCACTAGCGGTCCCTTGATGCCTCGAGTTGAGTCAATAGACCAATCAGACGCATCAGCAGTGTGGCTCTGATCAATGAAATAACACAAGACCTCATGCTTCAATCTATAGACATATACACATATATAATATAAAGAATAATGCGCTCTGAGCCCTGAGGGTTAATTTGGGCCTGACATTGAACACAACCAATCGCATGGGTGTGTTGGAGCATGTGTGAGCACACTTCATATAACCAACCATGAACACCCTGATGCCTGCTGTTAATGTGATGTGATCTTTGTTCATTACTACAGGAAAAGTAACTTGGTTTTCCATCAAAAGATCGCCTTAATGTGATTTTCTTTTTTTCTCTTGCACTGCCTGTTCTCTGTGTAACCCTGACAACTTCTCTCATACCACGCCTCTACTACAGGATCTGCTCTGGCTCCCAGTGGCTGCTCGTGTCAGGTTTAAATCTTGAGCACTTGCCTTCAAGGCCAAGAACGGCCACTTATCAAACAACGTGTTTCTTCTTCTCCTCTCAGAACATCAAGCGCTGCTTGCCTTGAACCTCCATCCTCAAGAGGAGAGGAAGACATGTGTCAAGGCTTTTCTCATTCCACCTGAGTGGTGGAGTGAACTTCCTCTTGTGGTCAGAACTGCTGAATCCCTTGCTGTCTTCAAGTCTTCTGAAGACACGCATGTTCAAGGAGTTTCTAGGGGAGTAACCTTCCCTTTCCAGCTCTACTCTTATACCTTTCTACACTTTCTTCTTCTTCAAAAGAAATTTTTTTTGCACTTATCTTTGGGCACTAGTACCTATCAGTCGCAGGGTTAATACGTTAATGGGTTAATGGTTGATCTTTATCAGGTAATTTTTAATGATGATCAGATGTGGAGATGAAGCACTGATGAAGTTGCTCTGGATAAGAGCGTCTGCAGCTTGCTGTAAATGTAAATGTAACTGCCAGCAGATGCTGTTTAGCTCCATATGCTCATACAACTCTATTACAGGCTGGACGGTGCCATAAAGGCATGTTCAGACAAAGAGACCCTCTGAGTCCCTGCTGCCTGACCCCCGTGATAATTGATGGTGAATCAGCATGAGACTCGCTTCTTACATCACAGACGTGGGGAAAGATCACCGACTTGCTGGCTGGAGAAAGGTCACACTAAAACTTTAAGTTCTTTAGTGCATACACACTGTATACATCTAAACTGTTAATGTGACTTTTTGAACTCCACCATTTAAAAAAGGAGAATCAAGATCTGAAATGGAAATGGATGTGAAACTGGAGAGAAGTGGAACTCTTTCCTTTATCTTATTATTTTTCTGCAATGATGAGGATTTTCCCTTTAATTTTACCCTTCATTACTGAATCTTCATGAGCTTTTATACAGTAATGTTAACACATTATTCTCTTAAATAAAAGTACAGATACTTCAGGAAAAAAATCTAAGATTCAACTGCTCAGTGCAAATAAAATTATAAAAGTAACAACAGTACAGGAATGTACTGAGATTATAAAGTAAAAAGCACAGGAATGTACTGTGAGTGTAAAGTAAAAAGTACAGGAATGTACTGAGAGTATAAAGTAAAAAAGTACTGGAATGTACTGAGAGTAAAAAGTAAAAAGAACAGGAATGTACTGAGAGTGTAAAGTAAAATGTACAGTAATATACTGAGAGTATAAAGTAAAACGTATAGGAATGTACTGAAAGTATAAAGTAAAAAAAGTACAGGAATGTACTGAGAGTGTAAAGCAAAATGTACAAGAAATGTACTGAGAGTATAAAGTAAAAAAAGTATAGGAATGTACTGAGAGTATAAAGTAAAAAGTGCAGGAATGTCCTGAGAGTATGAAGTAAAAAGTACAGGAATGTACTCAGAGTATAAAGTAAAAAAGTACAAGAATGTACTGAGAATATAAAGTAAAACGTACAAGAATGTTCTCAGACTGTAAAGTAAATCATACAGGAGTGTACTCAGATTAAAGAATTAAAAAGTACAGGAATGCACAAACATCACACTCAAAACACACCTTTTTCCCACCATCCACTCTCCCTGTCTTCTCGCTTACATCTCCTTCTGCCTTCTACTGTCCTGCAGCGATGGACACACACAGGGACATCTTTTCTGTGTGTTTGTGTCCATTTAAGATGAAACAGTTGAGATGAAACTAGCCCTCACATCTAAACCAAGAGTATTTCCAGCGGGTGAGAATGTGTCCCACATAGAAGATCATTGTGCAGGGAAATGGCAAGTACAGAGTCAGTACAAGATAAAGACCTGATGTTTCTGACCTGATGAAAACAACTTTTTGGTGCAGAAAGAATCCATCTACCATGTTTCTGATTGTTATCTTACCCAATGTTTTTGATAGCTCTTTGTGGCACAGTCAAGACCCCCGATGTGTAACGTTCCTAGCAGGCACAATAACAATGGAGTGCTCCTTTAGTTCTGTGGGTTTGTATGCTGATAGCACTCATCTTCTCCTTTGCCCATGGAATAATTTATCTCTATAAAGGCCTCTACATTACTTTGACCTCTGTCTGTGTGCTTAATACTGTTCTTGCCATCAGAACACATTGCCCTTACACTCTTCAATGGCAGGGCCATCGCCAGGGGTGACCATCCTCGGTCCCGAAACATAGTCTCTGCCCTAACGACCGCAACAGCAGAGCTTCAAAGCCTGTGGCGTCTTCCTTGCTCTGTCAGGTTTTTCAAAACAAATCAGAAGCTTTAGAGACACACACACACACACACACACATTTGCACTACATACTGGCTTTAAAACTTTCTTAATGTATAGATGAGTTGAAAAATCATGCTTTTCTCCATCATTATACATTATAGAAGTGTAAAGATGTCCATGTTTTCAAGGCATGTTCCACATCCCAGTTTATAGCATCCACCTCCTCTATACACAGATGAAGTGAAAGTGACTATGCTTCTCATTGCAAGGTCACAGCACAGCCACAGTGAACCTTGGACCTCTGCATTTAAGTGGGCAGCTTTGAAAGCACCCAGGGAGCAGTGATGGGGACGGTACCCTGCTCAAGGGTACGCACTTGAGCTGATCCGGTGACAATCCAGATACTAGTCACATGTGAACAGGGTTCCATAAACATTAATAGAAGAACAATAGCATTTCTCATACAGAAACCATCCTGAAGCATGAATTTTTCCTTCAGATTCAGAAACCACACTAAGTCAACGAGGATTAGTATTTGTTGTAAAATGGAGTTGTTAAATAATGTTTGCAGGGTTAGCTCTTACATGATGCTCAAAAAGCTGAATGTACTGTTTTAATCATTCAAGCAGAACAAACCATCAGCGTAAGGCATGAAGCAGTGAAGAAACAGCTGCAGATGATTCCAGATGATCAGGTGATTCGTTTCCAGCTGATGCTGAACGCTGAGTGGTTGGAACCCCTTCATGTTGAACCTTGTATGTTTAGGCTCTTTGCAGCCTGGAGCACTAAAACACTTGCTCCAGTTTCATTGAATTAATCAACCCAATATCAAAGATTAGACAAAAAACTAATCTTTTGTAACAACAAATGATTCCATATCAACATATAAAGAAGACTTTTGCACAGTACTGCAAATAAAATAAATAAATAAATAAATTCATTAACATGTTTGTGGTGAGGGGTGTGAGAAGGGGAGGGAATCAATAGGAATTGCTGATCGAGAAGGCTGAATTATAATATAATAAGTTACCCGATGACCAGGAAGGGAAGGAGGAGGAGGAGGCTGAGGGCAGGAGGTGTTAGAACTTCCTTGCTCTCAAACAATTTCTGGGATATTTTCAAGGTGTAATCTAACCAACAACAAAATGCAGGAGACTCCCTGGAGATGTGAGATGTCTATGTTCAGTGACTTCACTGTTACGGAAAGATGGATTCATTTAGCTATTCAGAAAGGATGGATCATCACTAAGGCACTCAGGAGATCTCATCCTCAAGCTGTGTTTGAGGCAAGTCAAAGTGCTAATTAATGGGGTAGGTTCTATTACTTGTTAACTACATCTAGAGCGAGCTATCTTCAGACACTAAACATGTCTTGGCCGACCAACTACATCTAGTAATTTTGTTTCTCTCTTGTGAAAATGTCATGCCTGACTCTCAACCATGACTCTCCAGCTATAAAAAAAAAAAAAAAAAAAAGCACCCACACCCCTGGAGCTTCTTCGCTCCAGGCCAAAATTAATTTAATGGATGAACAACACAGGCAGCAGGATGACAACACCATCCTAACTAAGCCCAGCACATGGAGTTCACTGAAGCAGAGCCATAGAGCAGGTCTACACACTGTATAAACAAATTCTATTTTGGTCAGTGAATGACAAGACCTTTTTAAATTCAGTTGGAGTAGCTGTTAAGAAGGCTGCACTCTACTTTATTCTCACCTCTAAAACAGCCTAACAAGCTGAAAGTGCTCCATGCATTCAGTAAAAGCAGAAAGGTGCTCTTTTGCTCAGAAGGCTACACCACATGCACATGTATTGAACACCAATCAGCACCTGTGTATTTCAAAAGCATCAAAAACATGTTATGATGCCTCTATGAGCAAGTAACCCCACATCCTCATCTTTCTTGTGTTCCAAAGCAACACTTGACTAAAATAAAGTCTTAGAACTGCATGTAATATCAAAGCCTAATGTCTTATGTTTGTTATTTTTGGACATCTATGGAAAATGCCAAGACCCCCTTTGTTGCCCCATCCTTGACTGGGAGATCAATGGGGTCTCCAGCCCCTGGGTGAGACAGGCAGTTCTCCCTTTCCACCACTCAGCTCAAAAGTAGCCAGTTTGTTGGTTGATGTAACAGAATTGGTAATCAGGATTCTCCTCCATGCATGTAAAGCTTTCAGATGATAGTGTCGAAAAGTGGAGCTTCATGTGATCTGGAGGAAGCATGTTCTAGTCCTCGCTCTTCTGGTGCAGGTGGAATGTGTGATGGGGTAGGCCTAGCGTGAACTGGAAACTGGGCTGGAAACTGGCTTTTGCTTTAGGTGGCTTTTTCATGCTTTGATTAAACACATCTGCATCTGGTTCTTCACTGCTTCATGTCTTAAGTTAGATGCTTTGTTCTGCTTGAAGGTTCAGATGTAAAATGCACCACCAAAGCATCCCAATCTGATCAAAGAGGGACCAAGACTTCTTAAAGCCATCACAGATTAGTGGATATGGTTTAGGACATGACATGTCTTTCTCTGAGCTATAAAAAAAATTTTGTTTGGCACTTTCAACAATCCTGAGCACCCCTACATCCTGTGTCTTTGTGTATGGTATAAGGTTATTATTATTTTAATGCATTTTGGAATGGAGCCAGGACAAGAAAAGACCATTCATCTGACAGAGGGATGTGTGACAGTCGGAATGCAGGCAGGTCTACATGATCTGTTATCAAAGTACAACATGTAGCAGGAAAATCAATGTACCGTAGACACTTGAAATTAAAATGATGGTTTAAAATCTATACATGTACAGTCCACAAAACCAGTTCAGCCCAAACCCCAAGCCCGATGCTGTGTTTCTATCCAATGTATTTTTTTTCAAACAAGTCAGCTGAACTTTACCTTGTGTGGACATTTCATGGCAATGTCCCGTTATGCTTAAATTATTTATACATAAAATTACATTCAATTATATTAAGTGTATTTCTAAAGATGTGAAGTTTTGTTTGGCATTCATTCATTAGATTTCACCCAGCCAGAGCGTTTCAGTTCAATATGTTTCAGGAAAAAAAAAACCCCAGTGTGCTCACAACAAGCCAATAACAGATCATAGAACATTAAAACTAGCCATTGTTATAGCTTCTGGGTCCAGGAGGAGGCCAGTAAGTCACTGAAGAGTCAGCTGGAGAACCATAGCATGAATATTTTTGATTGCATGGAGGGGAAATTATCTCAACAAGAACTCCCCAGAGGTCTGATTAATAAAAAAAAAAAAAAAAAAAAAAAAAAAAAAATATATATATATATATATATATATATATATATATATATATATATATATATATATATATATATATAAATATCATCCACTTAAAATACATTTGCATTCACATAATAATGGTGTATTTTAAAAAAGTAAAAAATATATTATATTGAAAATGTTGAAAGAAATCGAAAAGGATTTCACAGAATGGATTATTGACATTTTATTTTATTTTCATTTTAGCATACAAGAAACATTGCGCTGTGCAAAAAGCTTTGAGCAGGTGTGAAAATGCTGTAAACAAAGAACAATTTCTGTGAAACACAATAATGATTGTTTATTTACCTTACAAAATGCAAGTGAGCTTAACAAAGAAAATGAATCAGATCAATATCTGGTGTTTTCACCTTTGCCTTCAGGAGCAGCAACGTTCTTCTGGCCCCCACAGAGCCCTGATCTCAACATCATCCAGTGTGTCTGGGATCACATGAAGAGACAGAAGGATGTGAGGAAGTTACATCCACAGAAGATCTGTGCTCAGTTCTCCAAGATGTTTGGAACGTAATCGACCGCCGAAGTTCCTTCACAAACCGCAGCGAAAGTACCTAGAAGAACTGATGCTGTTTAAAGGCAAAGCGGGTGGTCCCACCAAATATTGATCTGATTTAGATTCTCTTTTGTTCATTCACTGCATTTTGTTGATTGATGGAAATAGATGATCAACACTTCCATTTCTGAAAACGTTCTGTTTACAGCATTTTTTCACACCTGCCTAGAACTTTTGCACAGTACTATATATTTGTAAAATCCTTCACAATACTCTGAGGAGCGAAAGTGTATGATCAGATGAATGTGGGGGGAAATGCTGAAGTTTGAAGAATGGACTTCTGATGACACCACACGGGAGTTCAGAAGTTGAGAGCATAAGCCTTCAATTGATGTCTCCTACCTTTTGGAGAATACACTCAGACATGAATGGATATGAGCTGAAGAACCTCCATGAAAAAGAAACACCACTCTGTTGAGTTGTGATGTTCTTGTAGTTATAGTTAAAGTCCTGATGTTTCAGGGGTTTCAGCTTATTCTAAAAAATGGTTGACAGGGTCAAAATAGATTCTGCCCATAGCGTCAGCATAAAAGCTCTAATAGATTCATTTTAACAGTGTGGCTCTGTTTCTTAGGGATGGCTGCAGATTAAAGACTGAATGAAGCGGAATGTAACGGTGCATTATCAGAAAGTTAAGATGTACGTCACTAAGACAGGTTTAATGTGAAATGCACCGTGAATCGTCAGATCTGTTCACAACACATCTGTTCACATCCTGGCAGGATGTTATTACGTGAAATGGCTATTGATATGTGCCTCCTGGTTCCCATCACCCCCACTGTCAGGCTGGTTTCTCTACAATGAACCACTTTGCGTCAAACCTCCCTGAAAGACTTCCATTACATCGTTTGAGAAACAGTGGAAATCCTCTACAGTCTGGGCCTGTTGACCAATTGGAGTAACCTCTAACCCTGAGAGGAAGCATCGAAAAGAGGCAGCACTTAGTTCCCATTACATGGCGGAAAACACGACCCACGGACTGCACAAATGGAGTTAGTATTCAAGCCTGTGCCACATAAGAAGGAGGGAGGAGGTGAGTAATTGGTTCGAGTTGGAGTCATTTGGAGTAGAAAAACAGACTCAAAGAAACAGAAAGCGTTTTTGATTCGTTACTCAAGGGCAGAATTTCCAATCTCTTCTTATCTGGAGGCATCCAGGCAATCAAGAACATATTTTTTGTCTTCTCGCTGGATCAAAAATTTGGGAACAAAATCCCCGTGAAGTTCCTAATGGCGTTTAACCTAATGCAGAAGGAGACGTTCCATGAAATCTCACTAAATTGCAAGTCACGGTAGCAGATGAAGCGCAGCTTAACTCGTGCTTGGGCTGGAGCAACAAAAGTCAGAATAATTGTGTTCCTAACCTTAAGGACTTTATTTTCCTCGACCCAGACATGCCATTTTATTTATTTCATTCCCCTTCTGGATTCTCTAAGACACACATCCTTTCAGATAATAAATCCTCAATTTGGCACAGCGATTGATGCTGAAGGAGGACTCCAAACACCTCAATCCTGCTGCACAAACATTTTTCCGTACAGGAACCGGCCCCTCGCTTCGCCGGGGTTTTACAAATGCACTTCCTTTCAAGAAGCCGTGAGTCAGTGTGAAGCATTATTATCACTATCCTTCTTCAAAGCTGCTCTGCAAAGCTAAAATAACTGTTTAAAAAGGGATAATGCAAAGAGTGAGGGTGTGTAATGCTTTAATGGGGCCGCTCTTCGATGCTAAGTGCAGTTGAGTTTTTATCTCCGCTTTTATCTTCAGCTACACACAGTCTGACATACAAATGCTTTTGAAAATGCTTTCCTGAGCTAATTGACTTCACTGTAATGTTCCAACATGCTCGTTATGATTTCTCCTCATCGCTGGATTGCAGCAGATTAAACGGTCCAGCCCCACTTTACTGAGCAAGCATGCAATAAACGAGCCGGTTCTCCATTTTGACCACAATTAATACTAAAACCACCGAATGCAAAATCTTGAAATCAAAGCAAAATCAGCATTAAGCGATTTAAAGATAAGAAAATGAAATGGTCTTGGACTTTACATCATACAATGTAAAAGTCTTGAGTCGTCCCTGATTTCTTTAGAATTTGTTGGAAAGTCAGACAATAGGTGCAATTATTTATTGCAACATGTGCAAACAAGCAGTGAGGACAGTATATAACACTAAAGAGTGGATAATAAAACCAGCTTTGAAGTAAGGATGACCACCCTTAATTGTCAGCACAGCCTGAATTCTCTTAGGCGAGCGCGTCTCTTTATGCCGTCTCCAGGAACACTTCTCCAGGCCTTTTGAAGGACGTCCCAAAGCTCTTCTTTGGAAGTCATCTGAATGTGTTTTCCGTTCTCTGTGGAGATGATCCCACACTGCTGAAACTGCTACAGGTACAGAGACTGGACTGAAAATGAGAACCAAAAACATTGTCCTTTAGGAACCCTGGAGAACTGCACCTCAACAATACATTAAAATAAAGAATAAAGGGAAGAAATTCTGCCTCCATCATCATTCCCTGACATTCTGCATTGATTTAAGTGTTCTACTAAAAAACATTTGAACATGAAAACTTACAAATCGGCCCCTTTTCAAAGGAAAAATATATTTCTATTCCTAATTTTCATCTTCCAATTTAATTAAATGTGGTCCTCAAATCCAACTAGAACTTCCCAATCACACAATTCCAAAATCAGAGGGATGATGAAGGCTTCTTTGAGTCAGTGAAGTCAGACACAGACACTTCTGTCTTTGACACACTTGAAGGGGAAGTGCAGCCTATTCACCTGGAGGGAGCAAAGCCATTCACGCTGTCTTCCCTGAAGCTTTGGCTTCTTTCCTGTGTCTGTCACCCTGCTACTGAGCGTCTGAAGGAAATAAAAATACATCCGAGAAGTCCTCTTAAACTGCATCCAGTACTTGACCTGAGCCTAACAACTTCAGACGCTCACGAATGACGCCCAATGCTCTATGTGAGGTTTGCAACAGCATAATAATGAAGACTAAGCATGTAGTGTTTATAGAGTGATTCCAGAGAACAGTCCAGAGTCACCAAGTGGGTCTACCATCCAAACACTGCTCCTATTCACAGTCAGTGACACCACTAGAACTAGATCTATCTATCTATCTATCTATCTATCTATCTATCTATCTATCTATCTATCTATCTATCTACCTGTCTGTCCATCCATCCATGCATTTGTCCATTCGTCCATCTATTTATATACCTGTCTGTCTGTCTGTCTGTTTGTCTGTCTATCTATCTATCTATCTATCTATATATCTATCTATCCATCCACCTGTCTGTCCATCCATCCATGCATTTGTCCGTCCGTCCATCTGTTTATATACCTGTCTGTCTGTCTGTTTATCTATCTATCTATCTATCTATCTATCTATCTATCTATCTATCTATCTATCTATCTATCTATCCATCCGTCCATCCGTCCCTCCATCAGTCCATCTGTCTATGTACCTGTCTGTCTGTCTATCTATCTATCTATCTATCTATCTATCTATCTATCTATCTATCTATCTATCTGTCTAATTCCACCATCTGTATTCTGCACATTTTAGATCTTTTCTTATTTCTTTAATTATTTTATCTAATAACTGTAGATGAACCCCCCAAAAAAAGTAAAAAATGAAGATGGTGACGAGAATGATCTTTTTAGATCAGCTGCTGTCTGAAAACATTTAGACAAATGTCAGAACATTTTAATAAACTTCCCAATCCCCGTCACCTTTAAATGAGCACTGAGGAAATTGGTTCATGGGACAGCAGGCATGAGATAGACAGTCGAGTAGTCTGTACTTCAGACTCAGGCTCAACTCCTTTATTTTTGGCTAGCGGTAGCTTTGGTCTGAGAACACCAGATAAATGTATTATAGCGTCCACACGTCTGTAATGGAGATCACTATTACTGGATTGTATAACAGCCGGCCCTGTGATAGTGGTGATGGAACTGTATTTTAGGACTTTTACACACATTGAAAGAATCAATCACTGAAGTCGTTGATTCGATCATTGTTATTCCAAATGGTTGTGACCGATATTTCATTATGGTGGTAATGGAGGGTCTTTTTTGTTTACCTCATATCTTATTATAATTAATTCCTGGTGTTTTACCAGACTGTAAAAAAATGCTGGTTTGACAAAGATACAGACAAATGATCTTCATATTTGATCAAATATTCAACTGTTCGTTGATTAATCAGACCATCAATCTACCTGCTTGTCTGTCTGTCTGTCTGTCTATCCATCCATCCTTCTGTCCCTATGTTAATCAGTCAATCAACAAATCAATCAATCTGTCTGTCTGCCTGTCTGTCTTTCAGATATCTGTACTTTACTAGACTTTCTTTTTTTGATGACTCATTCATTTTATTTCCTGCTTTTGTGGGGCAGCGGTTGTCTAGTGGTCAGGGAGTTGTCCCCAGGATTATAAGGTCATAGGTTTGAATCCCAGACCGGTAGGTTGCCCGGAGGTACCCTTGAGCAAGGTTCCGCTCACTCCTCTCTGGGTGCTTTAAGTAGCTGCCCCTGCTGCACAGTGTGTAGTAAGAGACTCCTTACTTTAGTCTGGATGCGTTTGAAAGAAATGTTCCATACTTATTTTCATCACCTTCCCAACATCACATCACTCATTTCTAGCTAAATGGACACAAACACAGAAGAGACGTCCCTCTGTGTGTCCATCGGGTGCAGGACAGAGGAAGAGAGGAGAGAGAGGACGGTGTGTGGAGTTCAGGTGTGTGTGGAGTGTGTGTCCGTGATGGAACTAGTAGAGACGGTGATGAAAGTAGAAGGGTGAAGTCCAAGGTGTGGATTATTTTCTTGTAGATTGTTTTTATTGAGTTGAAGTCTGAGGTTTAATAAATTCTAATTCTATTAATATGGAGTGAGATTCAGTTCACTTCACACAGACAGACGCCCAGACGCCCTTCACAGAGGAGACATCGCCTCACTTTACACTCCTCAGTACACTCCTGTACTTCTTTTACTTTACACCTCAGTACACTCCTGTAATTTTACTTTACACCTCTGTACACTCTGCATTTACTTCTTGGCACTCCCAGTACATTCCTGTACTTTTACTTACACCTCAGTCCATCTCCTGTACTTTTATTTCTTTACACTATCGTCCATTCCTGTACTTTTACTCTACACTCTCAGTACATTCCTGTACTTTTACTTTACACTCTCAGTACATTCCTGTACTGTTTACTTTACACTCCCAGTACATTCCTGTACTTTTACTTTATACTCTCAGTCCATTCCTGTACTTTTACTTTATACTCTCAGTACATTCCTGTACTGTTTACTTTACACTCTCAGTACATTCCTGTACTGTTTACTTTACACTCTCAGTACATTCCTGTACTTTTTACTTTATACTCTCAGTAAATTTTTATTGGACTTTGAGGGCCTTAATAGTCTATGAATTCTATTAATATGGCATGAGGGTCAGAGTTTCCTATTTACTGCACAGCCTCGTGTGTTTGAAGGATGAGTGTGAAA
>CM029376.1:1085121-1285121 GCA_017165825.1 Hepsetus odoe
GCCCCGTGACTACAAACATGAAGTGAAAGTGACTAACACAGCACACAGTGAGCCACGACCAAAAACATCCTCTGTATTTAACACACAAACACCGTCCAGCCCCGGTCAGCCACATCCAGCACCCAGGGAGCAGTGATGGGGAGGGTCGATGCTTAAGAGACCACCTACTGTTCTGGGATTCAAACCCACAACCTTCTGATCCTGGGGCTTAGTCCCTAATCACTACAGTTATGTCTATAAATATTTGGACAGAGACTAATTTTTTCTAATTTTGGTTCTGTACATTACAGCAGTGATGGGGCAGCGGTGGCCTAGTGGTTTGGGCGTTGGCCGCATGATTGGAGGATCTGGGGTTCAAACCCCTTCCCAACAGGTTGCCCTGAGGTACCCTTGAGCAAGGTGCCGTCCCCGTCCCGCTCCTCCCTGCGATGGGCTGGTGACCTGTCCAGGGTGTGTCCCCCGTCCTCGCCCTGTGTGAGCTGGAATGGACTCCAGCGCGACCCTGCTTGGGACAAGCGGCAGAAAATGACTGATGACTGACATTACAGCAATGAATTGTAAATGAAACAAATCAGATGCAGTTGAAGAGCAGACTTTGCTTTAATTCAGTGGGTTGAATGTCCAGGTCTTTGCGTTGCTGTGTGCACCGGTGCTTTCTTTCTATCTCAGGATGTACCACACTGTAGATTTTGACACTCCTAATATTGTAGCACTTTCTCGGATGGGTTTTTTCTGTTTTGGCAGCTGAAGGATGGCTTGTTTCACCTGCATGGAGAGCTCCTTGGACCGCATGTTGTCTGCTCAAAGCAAAATCTTCCACATGCAAGCACCACACCTCAAATCAACTCCAGGCCTTTTATCTGCTTAATTGATAACGACATAACGAAGGAATTGCGCACACCTGTCCATGAAATAGCCTTTGAGTCAATTGTCCAATTACTTTTGGTCCCTTTATAAAGAGGGTGGCACATGTTAAGGAGCTGGGACTCCTAAAGCCTTCATCCAGTTTGAATGTGGATCCCCTCAAATGAAAGCTGAGAGTCTATACATTGTGTCCATGTCCATTATAGAACTATAACTGGAATATGTTTCCAAATATATATGGACCTAACTGTGCATCATTGCTGCCCTCATTCTTTGCATTTAACCCACATACAGCACTGCAGCAGTGGACAGTTATATCCCACACCTGGGGAGCAGTGTTGGGGACGGTACCTTGCTCAAGTGTACCTCAGGGCAACCTATTGATGTGGGATTCAAACCCACAACCTTCCGATGCTTACCCTAATCACTGGACCACCGCTTCTCCAAAAAGGTGGTGGGGAAGTCTTAGACCTGTAGGTTGCATCGAGGTGCCCTTGAGCCAGGTATTGTCTCCAACCATGCTCTCAGGGTGCTGGATATCGATGCCCGCTTCTGACAAAATCAAATATTCACTCTCATATTCATCCAGTGCTCTGAAGTTTAGCACTGAAAACACCAGGTACAGTAAATGATGGCTTGACAGACACAAGCACCAGTGACTCATTCCTTTAACAGAGCGAGCACACGTTGGCGAAGGCCGGCCTCAGCTAGCAATAAGAAGTCTTTAAGCGGAGGAGGCTGCTACTGGAAATGAAATGGTCAGAAAGCGTCCTGACTAGTTTTCGCCGACAGACTGTAGAGAGCTGTCTCTATCACTCCACCGGACCGTAAGTCATTCAGTAAAATTCACTCCCTGGCAATAAACCAGTAAATCTCCTCCCAGGCAGGCAGTCCTGGCACACGAGTGTCCAGAGTTTGCAGAACAGCATTCATTCATTTTTATTGGGGGCATTCGGTTTTAATTAAACCAGATAAATATTTGATGCTTCCATGGCATTTATCAATGCATGCACTTAGGTGCAGCGAACCCTTGTTAAGGTCATTCTTACTTTCCACTCTTTTCTTCATTGCAAGCTGGAGATGCTGGAATTAAGAAAAAAAAAGAAAAAGCACAGAATTCATCTCATTCCTTCTATGGTGGCTGAGGGACGTCCTTGAATTTTGTTCTTCACTTGTACGTCCCTTTGAGCAAGTGTCAATGAAAATGTCCAACAATAGCCTTAGACGGCCATCCTGGAATTGAGAAAGTGGCCAACTTGATGTCATGAAAGTTCATAATTTTCCAAAGAAATATAAAAAAAGACATTCTCTACATTGAAGAAGTGAAAATTGGATCCAATGTGAAAAAGCACTACTAGTTCAGGCTGGGACCGAACAATTCAGTCCCGTAAAAACTCGACATTATTGCGAGATTATTAATAAAGAGGGTTTCAGCCACTTGTGCATGTGAATGAGTTGCTTATATGGGTGATGAAAAGGAACATCATGTCCAATGTTCAACTTCTGGTACATGAAGGAGCCTTTGAGGATCTGAAAATGTTCATGGGTATTTGCTAGCATTAATGTGACCAATAAGAATGTAATTTGAATAAAGGGAAAAATAAAAAAAGCCATTAGGGATGGGATAATGTTCAAGGGCAGCATTGTTAGCATGAGCCACAGCTCCTCATATGCAACATTCACCAAAAACAATGCAGTTCACGGAAGCTCCGAAGAAAAACGATGAATCAGCCTTAAAGCACATGCTAAGCCCAAAAAAGTCCAGAGAATCTAGGAATGCAGATATGAAAGGATTCATCAGCGAGATATGATTAGTCAGGTTGTTTAGTGTCCTTCATGAACAAGGTGAAACATCTCTTATCCATCTGGTGCTCCATCCATCTGATTCAGAAAGGTTTTATTTCACAATGAGGGCTGACTCACATCTGCGTTCTTCCAGGCAGCATAGTCTGATAAAAGCTTCAGTGCTTTCTGAGGCTCCTGGCGCCTTCAGCATATGCCAGTAGCTGAGTTTCATCAGCATCAGAGAGTGGAGTGGTGAAAACATGCAGCAATGCAGTGATAAACACTCATCAAACCTGTATGGGGAAAATAAGGCAAGTGATGATTCAATATGGACTCCATCATGCTGATGCGATTAAGACCAAACGTGCCGGGGAGCCGAAGCCAGCATCCTGCACGGATAACTGGGGTTCAGGGGCTGGGAGAGTGTTGATGCAAGCATGGGGCAATCCTCCGATGTGCTGTTGGACTGCCTGAGTGAGGGGAGTTAAATGTTTCATCTGGTACTCTATAACATACTTGGACCCGGTTGCTGAGCCGGGCCATGGAGAGCTGGCAACCACGAGCAGCTCGATTTCATGAGAAAAGGCCCATCGAGTGTCTGTAATGGCTCACGCAGTGGCCATTGTGCTTATTAGGTCACTCATAGAGCAAGATAACGTTAGTTAGATGTGGTGTAGAAATGTACGGAAATCATTATACCAAACGTTTCACCAATTAAGCTAGGTAAATAAAACTAATTCACAATTTTAGTGGCAACAAAAGCATTTTCTAAGCATTTATGAACCATTTATATCCATGTTCGCAGTATGGCATGATATGTTAATAAGTACCTCGGTTTGGGAAGCCTCATTGCCAAGGACACGTATACGTTTTACAAACCTCAGTTCAAGGTGAATATTTTCATGCTTATTTTCTTGTAAGTAAATCCCAGTAGAGGACACATTGTATTTGACCTTTTAAAGGAACGGAGGCACCGGAAGGTGTTAGTCATTTGGTCATTGCCCTGAAAATGATGCTTCATGACAGTGTTAGAAATGGAAGAACGTGTCGATAATACTTAAAATAAGCTCTTCATGCTTCATGCTACTTTTTAAATATGTGTATTAAATGCTTATGCATGAGTTATGGAGTTGCGTTTCGTTGCGTCTCACTGTGTGCTGGGCTGTGTTTCGCATTGACAAGACTAGTCATTTTCACTTTCACTTCGGGAAGGTGCAACACTTGCTTTGGCCTCTAAAATAGTGTCCTGTTAACCTTAACATTATACACTATATGCCATAGGCAACTGTGACTTTCCCTGTGGCATTTTCACAAACAAACTTAAGAGTTGAACCCTACATTCGTCTAGCCGGAGATTTCCCATGCCTCACCTGCTGGAAATACTCTGTGAGGTTTAGGCAAGGGGTGGCACCTGGGAAGGGCATGCAGGACACATACATAGTTGTAGATAATTTACTTAAAATTGACCAAGTTACTTACCAATCTTCAAATTCATCTTTGGATCTCTGTGCAAATGACATTTTTTACCCTTAGATGTTTGTTTTCTTCCAGTCGCATGATCAACACGTCACTCTCAGTAATCTCTCTTGAAATTGACCTCTTCTGGTCACACATAGACTCATTACACGACTTTGTAGTGGGGGGCTGGGAGGGTAAAGTGGATTTCACATCTAATCTGATTGATTCAGACATTTGTGTTCAGACATACAGCTCCCCCAGTTCATGCCTAGAACAGGTCGAAATGTGTGTGTGAAAAGGGTTTTAGCGAATGAAATGACATCCATATAATTCAGCGTTGGCCTAGTCGTCACGTGTGTGAGATCATGGGTCCAAATCCCAGACCAGATACCACTGAGCAAGGTACCGTCCCCATCACTGCACCCCCAGGTGCTGGATTTAGCTGCCCACTGCAACACAGAGTGTATGGGTTAAATTCAGTGCATGCATTTTGTTGTTCACCGCTTGCTGTGCTCTGTTTCACGATGAAAAATCACTTTGTTTCACTTTTAAAGAGTGGTTAAAATGTCTCACTTTTCAAAAAAGAAAAATCCCATGAGTGCATACCTCACCATTTTGCATGAAAGAAGAGCACGTTCCATATTTTTTTAGGTTAAGGGTATTGAATTCCTGCTGGCGTATTAATATGATAATGTTTGTGCACTATATACCATTTCAGTCACACCCTGAGACCTACAAACTAGGATATGTCTAACTTTGGCCTCTGTGTCCTCCAATCCGGGAAGCTATATCCCTATCAAGAAGCTTTTTTTATACTCTGCATTGTCATTATCAAAGCACGCCACATCTGCTTGTCAGCATTTCATGTCAAGCATGCCAACATTCTCTGACAGTAGTGTCAACAACTGCTTTAAAAGAAAGCTGCCCCAGTGATGCACTTTTGTTTAAGTTTCTCAATCAGTCTGCCTGTCAGTACCGTGCCAAGTCTTGAGCCAAACCTCATTTCTTTATATTTTAAAGGAAAAGGAGACAAGAGATTCCTTGCAAACATACATGAAAATACAGTCTTTTTCTTCTTTCGGCTGCTCGCGTTTAGGGGTCACCAAAGCAGATCAACTGTTTCCATTTCTCTGCATGTTCCTCCTTCAAACCGACCACCTCCATGTCCTCTCTCACCACGTCCATAAACCTCCTCTTTGGTCTTCCTCTTCTCCTATTTCCTGGTAGCCCATCTTCAACATCCTCCTCCCATTGTAACCCCCGTCTCTCCTCTGGGCATGTCCACACCAACGCAACCTTGCTTCTCTAACTTTGTCTCCAAAATGTCCAACCTGACCTGTCCCTCTAATATACTCATTTCTAATCCTGTCCATCCTCGTCACACCCACCAAAAAGTCTCAGCATCTTTCATACATGAAAATACAGTCCAGAACACAAAGAGCTTTCACACACTTCTAACCAGCAACTTCTCAGACCAGATTTTTGAACTTGTCTTCAGGAATAGTTCTCCAGGACATCCCAACGCTCCTTTATATGCAGAAATGGTTAATTCATAGGTCACTGTGTGGCTTAACAAGCAAAAATAAAACACTTTGAAACTGGTCAGGTACAGGGACCGGACTGTAAATATGAGCCAAAAGAGCAAACCCTGAAAAATTCCTCAACAATAAATGAAAAATAAAAAGAGTATGAGGTTCCATTCACCAATCTATAGATCTATACTATTAGAGCATCAAAACAATGGACAGTGGAGCAAGGTGTGAGAGGGTTATGTGATGAATTACTTTTTCCTTTACATTACATGGATGGCTGGGCTTGTCTAGGTCATCTACCTGAGCAAGAGCTGGCACCAGGAAGAATGAAAGCCAACAGAGGCAATTTGATGTTCTGGAGAATGTTCTGCTGGGAAACCTCCAGTCCTGGCAGCCAGGCTACTTTACATGTGTATACATGTGTATAAGTGTCTGTATGGTATATAACAATCACCGCTCCTCTTATTTCAATCAAAGAACACAGAGCATCCAGCTCTTGTTGAATGGCTGTCAGATAGGAGGCAAAGTCTTGGCTCTTTGAATGCACTCACATCCAGGGTTCCATAAGCTGCCCAGTAAAATTAGAGTGACAGGGATGTGACGGGTTGAATGCACTTTCTGACACCCACAGAGGATTTTAGTGATGCCTCAAGAGAATCTGCCACACGCACAGACTACAGAAACTTGAGGTACATTTGACTGACAGAGCCGAATATAAAAGAACGAGTGTTCACTTCAGAGGGGAACGTTGAGAACCTGCATGTTTAAGCACACCCGTAATGGTACCTTTACTCTTCTGCAATTATTTGTCAGACTAACGTTTGTAGTCGTTCCAATGTTCCAGTCTACAATATCACTTCCATACTGTTGTACTTGATCTAATATTTGCTGATCCATGAAGGATGGAGCTCAAAAACCAAAATAATGAATATCATTTTGTACCCGTAAATCAGCTTTAATGAACGTTTTTGACACATCCACCCAAAGGTACCCATGGATCCAACACCAGGGGAGCAGTGTTAAGCCTGGTACCTTGCTCAAGAGAAACTCAGGGCAACCTAATGGTCTGGGCCTCAAACCCACAACCTTCTGATGGTGCCTAGTCCCTAACCCCTAGTGCCTCTTTAGCTGCTACTGACTTAAAACAACCGTTAACTGACTACAAGCAACAAACCTGAACGTATAAAAACCTTCCATGTGGTTGACTTGAACAAGACGTCTCTTCTGTCAAAGTTGCCATTGGTTATAAAGGTTTAAAGGACAGAGACAGATGTAAAGCACTTCAGCTCTCTCATTGTAGCTCATCCAAGCTGGGAACATGAAGGATGATGCATAAACGACTGAGACTCGTACGGGTGTGTGTGTATGCACGCTATCGCTGCTTGACTTTCTTTACAATGCTTTCTTAAGCCAGAATTTTCTACGCTTCACAGCCTCCCACTTGCTTACCTCGGCCGACCTCTTCAGTGGGCGATCCGTGCTTGCTGCCGACCCGAAACTCCACTCAGTGCTCACAACATGCCATTCACAACCCACCCATCAGCATTCTCGCAGCAGAAACCTGCTCAGGCTATAACAGAGGAAATAACTATCCGATACCAACCCCCAGCTCGTCCTGAAACGTGAACTCTCACAATGGATCATATTTGAAAACACTTTATTTTGATGGTCCCCCATAGAAGAGCTACAGATACTCTTACAGTTAGCAAACTACCTTCTGGATTATCAAGCCTTTCTGTTCACTTCATCGGTGCTAAAAAGGTGCAATTGATGAATGACTTCCAGTTCAGGAGGGTTAGTGAGCATCTCCATATGCACCTTCAGTGAATCCAGAGCATCAAGATGGTGTTTTCCAGCCTAATTAGATGCCTAATGTGCAGACTGTTTGGTTGAAGTGATGGATGAAGAAGGTGCCCTTCCATTGTGAAAATGGAGGGGCACTAATTCTATTCAAGAACATTTGCAGCATTTAGCAGACGCTCTTGTCCAGAGTGACTTCCAATTCCTGATTACAGGGACAGTCACTCCCTTGAGCAACTCTGGGTTAAGGTTCTGGCTCAGGAACCCAATGGTGGTAGTGCTGGAGGTGGAATCGGAACCTGTGATTGCTTAGTCCATGGATCTGTAGGCAAGTATCCTACTAGACCACCTTCACCACCCATAAGAACATAAACCTCAGGTTACCTGCAAAGTCAAATGGTGTGTATTAAACAGAAATTGGTCTATTTGGAAATAATAACACATAAACATTATTAGATAATATAGTAACTGTTTACTTTCTGCCATGGCCCAAAGCAATGGAAGTATGGGTCTGAATATTTAAATAACATTCTAATAATAAACATTCAAAATATTCTAATAATAGGTTTCAATTAATTAAGAGATATTTATCATTTTAATTTGGTATTTTTGCATTTTCATGGCCGATTGTCCTAATTGGGTTTGCACAGGGGGGTGGAGCCTATCCCTACTCTCAATGGGCAAAAGTGTTTAATTAATGAATAAAATAAAATGAATACTTTTCTTTTCCAAATAATCTATTGCTTTATTCTTATATGGGCCTGTAAAACACTGCTAATATAACTCATCACACACTTAAGAGAACTGAGATAATTAGCCACCATGACTGTGCTAGCTTTAATCTACATCTTATTAAATTCATGATGGGATTTTCTCCACTTATGCCAATGAGCTACAAGTAACGAGCACAACATCTAGAAGCTGAAAGTGGCTTCTTGATAGGAAAAGGCAATTGATTCAGAAGCTCCAGAAATATCTCATATATCTGTGGAGAAGAGAAGAGGACTTTGAACTGACCTGTTTTTTCCACTTTTTATGTAATTGATACTTAAAGGAGCACAAGCACATACTTCATCCCGAATAAGTGGTGTGTTGCTCTTGGAGGCAGTCGATGCGTATTGATCTTCCTGGCACTCTGTAGGTGCAAAGAAAGTTTCCTGCGCGTCTCTGAAGTTTCATTTATTGAACTTGCAGTGTATGAAATATAACATACACTCCAATGATTTCTACGCTCAAATGCCTTGATATAAATGCACTGGACACCATATGGAGAACCAGAGGCTCTTCAAGGAAATGTCTCATCTCTGTGCAGCTGGATTACTTGCTAAGACGTCAAAGTTGAGTGGCTCGTGTTATGGTGTTCCTGTACAAGGCCAGTCAAACCGGCATGTTGCATTTTATTCCGAGATCAGTGTTGACGTGAAGGCCTGTCACGGCAGCACATGTTCTACTCGATCTTGTCAACAGTTGTTGAAATCAATAAAACTGTCTTTTGGATTCCCTCAAGCTCTCAGACATTCTGGATAATTATTTCATCAAATATTCCAGTTTGGCTGAAGTTCAGTGCTTGTATTATTTTTTAAAAGAAAAAAGAGTCTTCATAAGTATATATGTGTATCAAGAGGTCCCAGGTTCTAATCCCACGTCTAGCACTACCACCATTGGGTTCCTGAGCAGGACACTTAACCCTGAATTGCTCTGGGGGGGCTGTCCCTGTAATTAGGACATGGAAGTACAGGAATGTATTGAGAGTAGAAAGCAAAAAGTACAGGAATGTACTGAGAGTGTAAAGTAAAAGTACAGGAATGTACTGAGAGTGTAAAGTAAAAGTACAGGAGTGTACTGAGAGTGTAAAGTGAGGCGTGTCTCCTCTGAAGGACGTCTGGAGCGTCTGTCTGTACTGAAAGTGAATTGAATCTCACTCCATATTAAATTAAAGGCTATTAAAGCCTCGAACTTCAACTCCAATAAAAACAATCTACTGAAAATAATCAACATGAACTTCACCGCTTCACTTTCATCACCGTCTCTACTAGTTCTCCATCACGGACACACACTCCACATGCCCTGAACTCCACCGTCCACTCTCCCTGTCCTCTCTCTCACTCTCCTTCACTCTGTCCTGCACCGATGGACACAGAGGGACGTCTCTTCTGTGTGTTTGTTCATTAAGGTGTTGTTAAGAAACTAAAATAAAAATAATGTAGAATTCCATTCCAAACTAAAGTAAATTGTCTGTTGTGAAAATGGAAGTACCGTCAGAGTAGAGGGAACAGATTTTTGTGTTAAAATGTTAAATACTAAATTGTAGAGAGCAAAGTCAAAGGATTTGCACTTCATTACTTTCCACGTCTGCTCTTATTACAGTAAATGGAGCTCTATGAATAAATGTCATGCTTTATTGATTTATTATTTTTTTCTTAAATTGAAAATAACATCCTCTACAGGGAACAAACTCAAAATGGCTCCAAATTTTAGTGCATCATTTTTTATTGATTTAGCATACAAAATGACAAAATTAAACATTAGCACATTGATTTAAACACTTTTAACCTTGACTGGAGTCAAATTTTGAATACAGCAAGATCCGAAATTAGAAATGGAAATATAGTCCATATGCATATAGAGTGGCAACCTAGTAGTTAGGCACTTGCTGTCATGATCAGAAAGTTGTGGGTTTGAGTCCCGGGACAGTAGTTTACCCTCAGGCACCCTTGAGCATGGTACTGTCCCCATCCCTGCTCCCCAGCCATTGCAGCCCACTGCTCCTGGTGTCTGTGTGTGTTTGAATGCAGAGGACAAATTCACTGCCCACTGTTCACAGTGTTTGACTTCCAGGAACTGAATTTAATTGAATTTCATTTCATTGTGCACTGCCATTGAACATGGACCAACGTTCTCTCAGTGAAACCAACACTGGTGGTCAATTAAGACTTCCTTTGGATCGTACTCTACTGGAAAGCACACTGTTGTTTTTTGATTTGCCCATTTGGTTCCAAATAAGTAACTGAAATGTGCCAAATAAATCAATCCTTTTCCCTGAATGGTCCCAAATGGTTGACTCAAGGCCTGCGTTCTTCTGAGCCCAGATTAGGTTCCGCATAAAAGCCGGGATTGGCAACGCTTTGATTATTGGGCCTTAGAGAAGTTCTCTGGAGGTCTTCGACATCCCGGTTGAGTGAAAATCAGTAAAGTTTGAATTTCATGTTTGCACTCTGCCCATTCACCCATCTCAACCACGTCTCCCCGCGAGGGGTGAAAAGCAAGTATCTGGATGCACAATTTCAGGTGCGACCCTGTTCGGATTTGCTTCCACTAAATGGTGAGAGGGGACAGCCGCATGCCGGCATGTCTCCTTAGTTGATTGAAAGTGCTTGACCCCTTTTTTGAAATGCATGAGCGAGCACAGGAGGACAAACCGGTCCAGATAAAAGGCTGTAAAAAGGAGAAGAACCGTACACGCCGGATGTGTGAGCTCGGTGCTGTTTACCAACATGGAAAGCAGGCGGTTTGGAAAGAGAAGCAGAGATGCAGGTTGGATGAGAAAGCCTGCTTCAATATTTACTCTCCATCCTCTAAGAGGTATAAAGTGCATCCGACAAACAGGATGGATATGCGCTGTTTTAAACCCTCATGCATTAGTTCAGTGAAACAGGGACTTCTCCTGAATGCAGAAATGCACCTTTTCACATTAAACTTGTTAAGAAGAAAAAATAGAAGGAACGCTTTTTATTAAGCATTTATTCTCAAGCATGCGTAAGGGGCACTAAGACCATCAGGTTCCTGAGAAAGACACTTAATCCCAAGTTGCTCCAGCGGGACTATCTGGCTAAGAGCGTCAGCTAAACGCTGTAGATTTATTTTAATTTGAGATCCCAGAATAACTGAGATATATTCGGCTTATCGGTTGCTTCACAAAGTATCATGAACTTGGATGAACCAGCTAAAATAACAACGAAAACACATCACTAGATTCAGATCTTGAACCTACTTCTACACCTTAGCTGCTTTAAAGGTAACCTGAGGTCGTGTCACACTCCTTTGTCTCCAAATCGGACTCCTCTATTGAACACTGTCCCAACTTCGCCATTAAAGATATCTAAATATATCAAATTAACTTAATGATCGGTGCATTTTTTGTGTTATGCATCAGAATTCTTCTCCGCCAGCAGGGGTCACTGCAGGGTGTGGACGTCAGTCTTACCATTCAGCCTTTCACTTTACAGCATTATTTTAATTTCCGGAGTGGAAGATTTAATAAAGCTAAAGTCTGAAGCAAAGGAGAAGGAATTTGTGTCTTAATCTGATGATTAATATGCGCCTCCACCCAACAATAAGGGCAGCACAGAGCTTTCTATTTCATAGGAACACACAGCACACAGACGTTGATGGACATGAACACTGACGACTCTGTGGAGCTGAGAGACACAAAAACGAAGCTTCACCAGTGACAGGTTGGGTAATATGAAGTGAAAGTGAAAGCGACTACCTGTCATTGGGAAACACAGCACACGGTGAAACACAACAAAGTGCATCATCTGTATTTAACTCACATACACCGTCCAAGGTACCTCAGGGCAACCTACTGATTCAAACCCATGAGCTTCTGATCCTGGGGCCTAGACCCTAAACACCACATTACCCCTGCTCCATATAATGGCATTTTCAGATAATGACAAAAGAGGTTATTGCTAAAAATTATGAAGATAAAGGATTTTATATCTGTGTTCTAGACCTCCCAGAGGCTTCGGGAGCTTTTATTCCTGGGCTCTCATCCAGATACATATTGATGTCTGTCTTGCGGTTTGTGCCTCTCCACCGCTCCACTATCTTCACTCCCTTCATCAATCATCAGCTCAAGCCTCAGTCAAGAAGCTGAAATGCAGCAGGGATGCACAAGCAGTGGACAAACTTGCCACAATCAGAGTAGCCGGTGATTTACATGTGAAAAGCCACGTCTCTTATCTGACAAATAAAACTGGTGCAAAGCATTAATTTCTCATCCACTGCTTTTCAGACGCTCAAACCAGAAACCCCGGAGCGAGACGTTCGCTGGAAATACATTAGATGGGCATTAGGGAGCGTCTATTTGTCAGTGCCCATCATTCACTCCTTTCTTTTTCATTCCCTCCCTGCCTGAACGAGTGCATGCATCATTATACAAAAAAAAAAGATAAGTGTAAGTATAGAAGACAATCCTTTAAATATGTTTCAACTGCAGAACGAGAGAGTGAGCGAGAGAGGGAGAGAGCGAGAGAAAGAGAGAGAGAGAGTTGTCTTAGAGCTTTCAACACCAATTATTCCAATATTAACACCCATAAATAAACATACTTGTTGTTGAGGTGGTCCATCACTGAATTATGTGTTTTACACTCATCAAACCATGGAACTGAATTTCTGAATAGAAATCAGATGGTGCTGTTCATTAAAAAAAGGGAAGAAGACTATGTTTGTGTTTATTTCAGCCATTTTCTTTTCGGTGCTTTCCTTTTCCAGCTGCATGATAAAAAATAATGGGTTTTTGTCCGTACGCGTGTTGGTAAGAGATATTGATTGAAAATTCTTTGAAAGTCTGCAAAAAGGCGTTCAGGATGGGGTTTTATTCCCCTTCTTCTCTAAATGAAATCATAACAAGGTGTGAAATGACAGCGGCCTGTGCATGGTCACCTGCTGCAATCGTGAGTAAACAACCAGTAAAAAAAAACTGGCCAGTAACCTCCAATCTTAGTCAAACTAAACTCTGCCACCTACTTTCCAGAGTGAAGGGTCGTGGCATCATACAGCTGCAACATGTATGCCTCATAATAAGCAACAGGGCTGTGCAAAAGTCATGACCCGCCCCTCATTTCTTTATATTTAGATAGGGATTGGTCTTATTTTATCTCCAGAAGTGCTGCAATGTACCTAAAGACACAAGGTTCTAGATAAAGATGTTCCAACCACTCAGCATTCAGCATCAGCAGTAAACGAATCACCTGATCATCTGGAATCATCTGCACTCACTGCTTCATATCTTAAGTTAGATGCTTTGTTCTGCTTGAAGGTTCAGACGTAGACCACAGGGGGTCTGGCTCTTTGGAAGGAGAATTAGGGACTCAAGACTTTTGCACAGTGCTATAATACATTTACATCATTACCTTACATTTTATTTGGGGGGCGGATTAAATAGTATAGCTCTAAAGATATCGAAAGTCTTCACGTGATTCAGAATACAATTGAGATGCTCCTTTCTCCACCTCCAATCATCCAGAAGTCTAATTTTAAGTTTCATTTTAAAGCACCCCCCAGAACCAGAGGGTTAATAGCCTGTGAAAGTTCAATGAAAGTAATTAAGGAGCGGTCTGTACTGCAGGACCGTAGAGGTCTGGGTTCAGTTCCCTACTCAGGCACCATTTTTGGATGTCGTACGCCAATAAAAAAAAAACAACAGATACGAGTGTGAAAGTGCTTCCTCCCTTGTCCAGTGAATTGTCTCCACGCAGGCCTGGCAGGGACTAGAACGGGATTGCAGATCAGGGCCCAAACTATTCTCCCAGTTTTCCAGCTATTTTGTCAAACTCGAGTCACCCGCCCACACTGACACCTTTGGACAGATGGCACAGGGCAATGTTTGTGCTGGTGATTATGGCACTGGACTCCAGAGATGCTGAAATATGCCACTTTCATCTCCTACTCACGGTTTTTCAGTGGCCTTACCAGGTCTTGTAATGTTTACTTTTTGATTTCTTCATTTTTTTTTTCTCCCAGCTGAATAGTACTTCAGCAGGATCTCAGCAAGACGCCATATTACACCATATTCGTCAAATGTGACCCTCTTGACTTTTAACTTTAATAACAGTTCCCATAAACAAATGATTGCACACACACACACACACACACACACACACACAGACACACACACATAAAGTAGCTTCTAATCCTCGAGTCAGTCAGTGCCGCTACACGAATCATCCCTGCTGCTCTTCCGTTCCGACAAGAGGACGGATGAAGAACAGACGTGTCTCCTGCTCTGATAAGGCAGGAGCGGGGAAAATGGCGGCAAAGCTAATTAGCTGAAGGAAATTGGGCAGCAGTCCATATCGCCGGGTTCCAGAGGAGCCAATCTGCCCGAGCCCTGAGGGCCGGCTGTCTGAGCTGCTGGACGTGGCTTGCCATTGATAGGTAAAAAGGGTTCAAGTGATTTTGCAAGGGAATAAAGAAAAAGCCAAAGAAAGAGAGGCAAATGCTCCCATTCATCCACTTACCCCAGTGCAAACACATGGACGCTGATTTTTACTGGTCATTTACATGGCTTAAACACAGGCTGCAGGGGCGTTCAAAATCTTTTGATGTTTTTATGCATTCCAGTAGATTTCCATACTAAGCCAATTGTGTGTGACCAATGTTTTCCTATTTTATTCAAATTTAACAACATAATGAGGTGCACATACATTCTTTATTTATGTAAGAACACAGCTACTTGTATAAAAATAACTTTTAGTAAAAGTACTGACGCAACCTATTTTATTCAGTACAGAAATTAAAAAGTACAGGAATGTACTGAGAGCGTAAAGTAAAAGTACAGGAATGTATTGAGAGAATAAAGTAAAAAAGTACAGGAATGTACTGGGAATGTAAAGCAAAAAGTACAGGAATGTACTGAGAGTGTAAAGTAAAAGTACAGGAATGTACTGAGAGTGTAAAGTAAAAGTACAGGAATGTACTGAGAGTGACAGATACTTGTATCAAATGTAGAGTGTAAAACGTAAAAGTAGAAATAATGTAATGAAGTAATTGTGCATTTCTCACTTTGTACACAGTTGCTGATGACAAAGCAACCTTGATTACAAATCCCATCATGTTAGAATTTTTATTTATTCATTTATTATCTCAATGCTAAAAAAATAATGTTGTTCTTTTATAGAATTGTTATGTTTGCACAGTATGTATTATAGTTACAAGAAAGATGACCTCACCTTTAGAATAAAAGCCATTTTTAATGCTGTTTGTCACAAATTACGCTTTTTATTGTGTTTTTCTTTCTGAATATAGATTTGAAACATTAATGACTTTATAAAAAATGATACGCTGTGTTCATGTGTTCATCTGTGTTCATTTAAAATCAGTATTGATAATAATTGCATTGTGAAAGTTACTGTAAAACTTAAATATTGTAAATAACCAGTAAATATTGGCTAGTTTGAGCAGCTGTAACCTTCTGGGAGTCTCCATTTGTTCGAATCTGTGAATACTAACCATGTAATTTCATGCATGTTTATTCATTATTGCTGCTTCAGTTTTACCTTTCGGTGCAGTCAGAGAGCTCCATCGCAACCAATCATGTAGTTCCAAGGTGGAGATTTACAACAATGCAAACCAATTAAACGCACGCCTTTTTGGAAACATACAGACACAAACAGTCTTCGATTAGCCTGTGTAGATAGAGCGAGACGAATCCGTTTGGACCCGAGAAGCTGAGCTGTGATAAAATTTCATCTTTCATTTTCCATCTGTACTGGAACACTTGTCAAAATTAGGATATTATTGCCCTTTCTTTTAATATGCCATGCCATCAGTTCCCATTTTTTTGGGCAAAACAATGTGTTAAAGGCACTTTCAATGTTGAATGTTGAAATATAGGATGATATATAAACAGTACACCTGTCTGCATCTATGGGCATTTTCAGCCATACAGGAGAGGGAGCCATTCTGCCAGGACTGAATGTACTTGACCAAACCCATTAGGTCTGACGCTACTGAGAAAAGAGCTGCTCCCCTTTTCACAGCCTTACAAGTACCCACAAAATCCAATTTCTGAAATTTGCTTAGTTCAATTATGGTCTGGGAACTGCAAAATCTCCAACTGCATGTTTCTACAACGGCTAGTGAAGACAGCTGAAGAGATCACTGGTGTCTCTCTGCCTTCTGTCCAGAACACCTTCACCACTGCTTCATCAACAACAAGTACATGGATGACCTCACCATTCCTCACACACTCTTCTCACTCCTGCCATCCGGGAAAATGTTCCGTAGCTTATGGGCCTTCCAGGATAGCAGTGTTATTCCCCTCAGACTCCTTAGCCTTACATTCCCATGCACATTACTTGCATCCATATTTTTCTGAGAACTGCTCAGGTACAGAAACTGGACTGAAAATGAGAGACAACAACACTGTCCTTCAGGAAGATCTGGAGAACCGCTCAGGTCCAGAGACTGGACTGAACATGAGAGACAACAACACTGTCCTTCAGGAAGATCTGGAGAACTGCTCAGGTACAGAGACTGGACTGAACATGAGAGACAACAACACTTTGTCAGCCTGGGAAGATCTGGAGAACTGCTCAGGTACAGAACTGGACTGAAAATGAGAGACAACAACACTGTCCTTCAGGAAGATCTGGAGAACCGGCTCAGGTACAGAGACTGGACTGAAAATGAGAGACAACAACACTGTCCTTCAGGAAGATCTGGAGAACTGCTCAGGGTACAGAGACTGGACTGAAAATGAGAGATTCTTTGCTTACTGGCCTTCAGGAAGATCTGGAGAACTGCTCAGGTACAGAAACTGGACTGAAAATGAGAGACAACAGCCTGTCCTTCAGAAGATCTGGAGGAACTGCTCAGGTACAGAGACTGGACTGAAAATGAGAGACAACAACACTGTCCTTCAGGAAGATCTGGAGAAGTGTTCTTCAACAACACATTAAAAATACAAAAGAACCGTGCTCTTTGGAAGCAATGTATGAGTTTTTTGCACAGGACCGTCTATGGAGTTAGAAGCTGTTGGTGCACAATTTATCGCCCCGCGCCCCATCCCGCCTAACTCATCAGTTTTTGACCATAGGAACACTGTTATCCAGACATTATTAGGGTGCACCATTCCCAGCCCAGCAGTGACATTGAGGTATGGTGCTATATCAGACAACAGGGGTTATTACACATATCAGTGTCACTGCTGGATTGTGAGTGGTTCCTTTAAAAAAGAAAAGAAAAATCATCTCTGTGGTCCAAAAACATGGCTAAAACAAACTGTGCATCCATAGCAGTCTCTGACTCTTTTCTCTCGCAAGGTGGAGCTACAAGGTAGGGGTTTCCGATAAAGTGGCCAGTGAATGTATACACATACAGACACATTGTAATGCAGATTCCATTCATTAACTGCCATTAGCGTATGTTAGGCTCCAGGGAAAAGCCCATGGGGCACATTTTAGTGTTTTCCATTTGCACAGAAGCATACACACACATACCCACATCGGACAACGTTTCCACAGCCTGGAGAAAAAGCCCAATGAGAATGTTAAAAGCAGGAAGTTGATGCTTTAATCCACCTGGGTGCAGTTAGGCTGGGACAACGAGTGCTTAGTTGTGAGCGTTAAAGCCCGAGCAGGAAAAAGACTCCATCTACACTTATGAGAGGAGGACGGTATGGTATACACAGCACACACACCGCATCTATTGTGCTCAGTAGCGCCAATTTTCCCAGAAATACATGTTAAACTTACAGAAGCAGCACTCTCTCTCTTTGTTTCACTCTCGATCTGTGCATGAAATATTTAAACGAGCCTGACAATCGCTGAAAAGCCCAGGCTAGGATGAAAGCAGGGAGAAATACACAGGAGGAAACAAAACCCAATGAGAGAATGGAAAGGCAAAAATCTCTTTCATCAAAGACACTACAGGTTGAGGTGTGTGTGTGTGTGTGTGTGTGTGTGTGAGAGAGAGAGAGAGGGAGGAATAACAGTCTTTTCAGAAAGAACCTGAAGATTAGAAGAGAAGGTGGCTTGTAAACAGAAAAAAACAAAAAAACAAAAAAAAACTAAACACTGACCAGAACAGCAGAGCTGATATTGTATTTGAGTTTGATTTCAGTCATAATTTGCAGTCTTGTGTGGCTACAACAACATTAAAAGCATGCTTTGAGATTTTTTGCATATCGTACAAACTGGTGAGTTAGTGCATGGTAACAGAAACAACAACAACAATAACAATAATAATAATAATAATAATAATAATCATAATAATCATAATAGGAGGCAGCATAGAACAGTGCAGTCCTCTCACAGTGAGAAGGTTTAGAGTTCGATTCCCAGCCTCCAGGAGCTTTAGTTTCCTTCCACAATTTAAAGAAGTCTCAGTCAGAAGAACTGAAGCTGTACCTTTGTGTGACTGTCTCTGTCCTGTGTTCTGTCCTTTTAGTATAAGTGGCTCATATTATAAATAGTAATCTCAAGTAAAAGTCCTCCCCAGTTAGTTCCCAAACATTCAGGGAAAAAAAATCTACCTATCTATCTCTCTCTCTTCCTCAATGTATGTGTATATATATATATATATATATATATATATATATATATATATATATATATATATATATATATATATATATATACACACAATGCTAATGCAAAAGTTTGAAGCAGGTGTGAAAAAATGCTGTAAACAAAAACGCTTTCAGAAATATAAATAATGATTGTTTATTTTGATCAATTTAGAAAATGCAAAGTGAGCGAAACAAAAGAAAAATCTAAATCAGATCAATATTTGGTGTTACTACCTTTTGCCTTAAGACCAGCATCAGTTCTTCTAGGTACTCTTGCACAGTCGGGGATTCTGTAGGATTATAGTCGGTGTCTGATCAACCCGTTTTACCAAACAGGTACCGATGATCATCAATGTCTGTGTGCAAGTGTACCTAGAAGAACTGATGCTGTTTTGAAGACAAAGGGTGGTCACAGCAAATATTGATTTGATTTAGATTCTCTTTGGTTCATTCATTTTGTTGATTGATGAAAATAAATGATTAACACTTCATTTCTGAAAGCGTTCTTTGTTTACAGCATTTTTTCCACACCTGCCTAAAACCTTTGCTCAGTACTGTATACATATACATTCATTCATTTGCGGGGTGGTGCTGGAGTCCATCCCAGCTCACATAGAGCGAAGGACGGGGACACACCCTGGACAGGTCGCCAGCCCATCGCAGTTATGTATATATATATATATATATATATATATATATATATATATATATATATATATATATATATACATAGTGTGTGTGTGTGTGTTTACATACATAAACAAGGATTGAAGCAATATTTTTTTTACGATTTATACCATTGATTTGCAACATTGCAACATGGAAGAACATCTTGAACTCTATGCCATGTTCCTCAAATGGCTACTGAGCAGTTATTGCAGTGTCAAGAGATCATCCTGCTAAACGAGGCCACTGCCCCAAGGGGATGATCTTGCCATGGAGGGATGAGCTTGGTCTCCAACAGTTTATGGTATGTGGCAAGCATCAAAAAAGATCCACATGAAAGCCAAGAGCCAAGGTTTCCCAGCAGATAACTGCACAGAGCATCACTACTTCTGGGGAGCTCTACTGTGGGATCCCACTTTGAGTTTCACCAGTTCAGTCCTTCTTTAGGCCACTCATCCATTCGTTGGTACTAACAACTGCACGCTGGGAAGAATCCTCAAGACCTGCAAGCCATTTCTATGTGACTTTTGTCCAATTTGCTCAGATCCCTCCCATTTTTCCTGCCTCCAACACATCAAGAACTGACAGTTGACTGGCTAATCTATCCCACCGCTTGACAGGTGCCAATGTAACTGGATAATCAATGCCATCCACTTCACCAGTGAGGGCTTTTAATGGTGCAGTTGATTGATGTACATAGTCAGAAATGTTACGACAAATTATAACCTACAGCATCTGAGGGGATATTTATGTACTTATGGAGTGCGATTCATTGTCGATTGAGTGTATGATTGCTTGTACTTCCTTTTTGCTGTTCTTATGTGGCACTGATGTGTCCCGCCTGGGGTGAATTCCCAGCTAGCTTTCCACAGGTCCTTGACTGAGAACCGCTTCCATGAATAGGTCCAATCCCTGGGACTCTATCTGATGTCCAGGAGACTCTTGTGTTTGTTTAAAGCAGCACTATAACCTGTCACATCTTAACTTATACTCTTCTTGTGTTCCTGCTCTAATTACTCCCCTGGTTTACTCTTTGATTGAGGCGTGCATCGACTACATAATCAATCACCCCTCAATCCCCCAACCCTCTCTGGCATCGATTAGCTCTGCTTGCCAATCCACATGATTAAGGAAGTGATATGCTCCCGTGCTCTATTGACAGGCCTACGGAGGTTTCCCCTCCTGTTTCTGCCCACTTATGGAGGGTCCTCTTTAGGCCAGAGCACAGGAAGGCCAGTGAAATAGTAACCAACAAATGGTCTGTCTAAGTCTCACCCTGGACCTGCTCTAATTCAAAGGTAATTAAACCTCCCCTTTCTTTCCCTGTTCCTCATTTTAGGCCTGGTTTAGGTCTACTGGGCCTGTTTTAGCTTAGTAGGAGCCCAACTCTAGTATATATCACACAGTGAGAAAACTCTTTGGATCAAGACTTGCTGGGTTTTGATGGTATCATCATGGGCTTGTGACTTTGACTATGTGGTCATAAACCAGGTAAACATAGAGTAGATCTGTGGTGTAGATACGCCATCCTTAAAAAGTCCTTTTTGGGCTACGGTCCTTAACTTATCAAGTGATGCTTTTGAAGACCACAATGCATCATGTAGTTAGAAAGTTCAACTTAAGCATGTTTACTGATCACATTTACTGATGTAATTAGAGGAAAAAAATATACACATGAATTGGGATCAATATGTAATGATTCAAAATGACATTTAAGCTTTAATTTAAGTATGTTTCATTGAAAGACAGGAGATAGTCTTGGTGCAGCCACTGCAAAGGTTCAATCAGCTTGCAGTTATAACTGGGACCGTGGGACACCCCAAGAAAACAATCTCCTAAGCTTAGAGATCAAGAGACACCATTAGATCCAAGGAAGTCAGCGATATAAATAGGAGATATCCCAAGCTTTAAAAAAAAATAAATAAAAATGTATCGTAAAATAAACTTGAAGTCATTGAAGAGAGTCTAAAAGAGTAACGTGTATCAGTTGGAGTTTTGAACCTGTTGGAGATGAGATAGAGGTCTCCAGGTTGTCAAAAAAGGAAATGAAACCAAGCTGAGAGGAATTCACTCCTCGAGTGGATTCTTATAAAAGGCATCAGTGGGCCAAGGTCTTGAGAGATACTTTAAGTTTGTTTTCGGGAGTCGAAAGCCAAAGCTTCTTGCCCTTTCTAAACACTGGTCGACCAATTAATGCAGACCCTTCACAGAAACATTCAGTGCAGTTATAGTGGCCAAGCTGGTTCTCAGGGCTTTGTGGAGTAAACACAGAGTAAACTCTGGCAGTGTGAGTGATGCTCACAACCCTGAACACTCTGGTCTGTCACATCTCTCCACACTTGTCGTACAAGAACCATCTGCAGCTCACTCATGCGCCGCAATGCAGTCTGACAGCTTGGCACTCTAATGCACCTCCAGCAACAGTGCACACATTGCAGGACTGCAGCTTTGGCGACTCGCAGGCCTCTAATTATTCCAGCGTACTTTTAAGAAGCTCGTTTGGTGTTCAGATCGTTACATTTGATCGTTCCCTGCACATCTGTGTGGACTTTAAGCCATCAGGGACAATATAAAGATGACAAGAAATGATAGATATAATACTTGATAAAGGTATTTCAAATAGAGTTTCACACTGAAATTGTGTCGATGCATCAGATTTGCAAAATTCACATATGTGCACCTTCAGGTTAATAAAACCATGCATGGTTGGCTCTTCTGTTCAGTTATTTAGAAACCAACAAACAGAGAACATAACACAGTACACAGTACAGTTTGCATTTTTTTAACATTTTCTTATGTTGTTAGAATTTGTAGGATTCAAAAATTTCATTGTACATTGACCTGTGCACCCCGCATCCAGGATTATATCTCAGATCTTGAAGCCAGTGGAGTTTTTATGGAAGCAGCTTTTCAGAAACTGACACGTCCATTTTCTTGACCGAGATTTACATTTTTTTTGTGTTTTTTGCGTATCCCTCCTTTCATGATTCCCCCTAAAGAAATGCTTCACCCCAAAATCTTCTGCAGACAGGAAGCTCCCCTGAGGCTCAACTCTGTACTTCACTGCGGGCATGGTGTTCTACTTGAAATCCTTTCTTTAAACATGACTTCAAGCTCTCTTTCTTATGTTGCCTGGCCAGAGCGCTTGTTCTGAAGTGCTTGTCCGAGAGCTCATGTGCATATTTCTCAGCAGTGGAGTGGCGCGTCGGGGGTGGGATGACTGCAGTGGAGTTCATTGCCCGCTGTTGCTGCTTTAAGGTCACGCTGCTCTTTTCACTCTTCTCGGGACCGCCGGCTTCACTCGCGCACTCTTGCTCATTATTCTGAGACTGCATTACGGAATCACGGGTCTATGGGGGGGGGCATTGGTTGTGGTTTTGACAGTGATGGTTATGGGCCTTGCTTTTTTCTTTTTGCGTGTTCTTTACTAATGTTGTTCATAAGAAGTTTAGGAATCTCCAGCATCTTCACCAAGACTTCATCTTGGTTAGCTTGAAATATTGCCAACACATTTTCTCATTCTATTTATTTATTTTTTTTGTTAGTTACTGAAAATCTACTTTCAAAATCTCAAATTTGTAAAAATTAAGAAAAAGAAAAATGACACACGGTCACTATGCACTTACCCCCTTGTTGGCTTCATTTTTATAGGTAGATCTTCCATCCATCCATCCATCTATCCAAGGAAACACAGCCGAGGTCAAAATCTTTTAAGCTTACTATGTCTCTCAGTAATGGCCTACTGATCAGTTCATTTGCTGCTCCCTACCTGAGAGCCAAAGCGAGCCTTTTGGGCTGAATGTTCACCGTCTGACACTTGTCTTGTTTATGGCCTGTTGGGTGGAGATTGGGCTGCTTTTCTCCAAAACACCTGTCAGCCATCAACATGTCTGTGTGTGAGCGAGATCCAGTCCCTCCTACCAGACTGACCATCATAAAAATCCTTCCGGTTTATTGCTGGATGTGAAAGCCGGGCTCTGCCTGCCCACATTAAAACACACAGATTGTCTCATGAAAAGCAAATCAATACTTTCACACATTCTTTGCTGCTTATTGAACAGAGAGGAAGGTCGAATCCTTCACAACAACAAACCACTACTCAGCAGCCCTTTGCCTTGTTTTTATTTTTTATTTTATTTTATTTATTTCTTTTTTTGGTCAAGTCGGGTTATTTTCCCGTGTTAACGGATTCAAACGTGAAGAAAAGCTCTGCTGTTCACGCGCTTTTAACAAAAAAGAATAACCGCATCATGAATAACTACAAAATATGGATTCTTCAAGGGATCCTCCGTGAAGGCAACAGGGAACTCATAGAAACATGTCAAAATAAAGAACTTTAATTTTTATTAGCCAGTTTAAGGTTATTCTCCTTGATGGAGAATCTCATAAATGCTTTTTAGAAATTTTGCAGCAAAAAAGAGAATTGTCGTTGCTAAAATGCTCATTTTTGTATTACTTTCTAGTATTTTTGAAACTGCATCAAGCTTCTTCATGCCTTTTCATAGTTCTTCAAAAAAGTCACACAGTTCAGGACTTTAAGGGCAGCACCAGAAGGACCATCAAACCCATTCAAGTTGACAAAACTGGTTTGGTCAATGAACAAAAAATGAATTTTCTGTTGCCCGTAATGCTGTGGTAGGCCTGGATGGGGCAGAAGAGATGACCGTTTCTAGGAATGAGAGAATGGCCTGAGAGTTTAGGTACAGGAAATGGAAATTTTGGAAACTATAATGGTTTTTCTCTGGCATTGCTCAAAGAACCTGTTCCCTTTCACAGGTGCCTTCTACTTTATATCAGAAAAACTTTTTGCATTTTTTTCATAGCAGCTATTAAGAGTTTACCGTCGCTGTTGAAACCTTCAAACCTCATTTTTGTCTGAGAAGCTTAGAAGTTTAACTCCTGGCAAACATTGCAGCAGTCCGATGAGGACTCATTTGAAGTGTTTCATGAAAAACTGAGCTGAATGGGATTTTGACAGAGCTTCTCCAGTCCTACCCATCTTACTTCATCAAAATGGATCATGCAGGCCTATAGTTTGGTACCTTGTTGCTCTACAGTACGGTAAGTGTTGATTTTCATGACGCTTATGCTCCCTTATGGGGCTCATCAAGACCTATTAGGTGGTGGTGGCCAAGTGGTCAGGAACTTGACCCCTTGATCAGAAGATCATAGGTTTGAGGTCTGGACCAGTAGGTCGCCCTGATGTATCCTTCGGCGAGGTACTGCTCACCACCCTGCTCTTGGAAGGCTGGATGTGTAGCTTCCCCCTGTTGTGATGCAGTGTGTGCTGTGGTCTTCATGGTCTTCATAAGTCACTTTCGCTCTTTTGTGCCCTCTTGTGTATTTAGTTATGAAGCTAACTGGTTGGTTTAAATAGCAATAAACCAAATGCTTAAGCCCTGCTCCCTAAAGCATGACACTTTATAAAGTCAGCTGTGACCTTCTTGTTACACCAAAGTGAACAAGGACATTTTAATGTCTCCTAATGGAAATGTTTACCGACCATTTTTGCCCTGAACTTCAGCAGAGGGCAATGTCATTCCAACAATTAAATGTTCTGAGGCGACTGAAAGCTGCTGGTAAATCCTGAAAAACATGGCACAAAGTTATGATGCAAAGCTATTTCTACAGAATATTCCTGATGTAAACTTTGCTATGATTCTCATTTGATTTTTGTTGGTGTGGTTGTTTCATCTGATTTACTTTTTAATTTTTTTTCCTCTCACTGGGTCAATTGCTGGTTCCTCCTACAATTAACATCAAAAAACAATGGCTATGTGGGTGTTTTGCTCAAATGCTTCAGTATTTTATTTATCTTTCCCCCCAAATTATCATATATTACCATCCAGTCTGATTCTGGAGGGAGTTTTAGGGTTGCAGAAATTTTAGATTAAACTCACTAAAGCTGTTTTCATGCTGAACTGCAGGCACTGTGCAGAAAAACCGGTCTGGGGTTTTCTCATACATGTAACACAGCACACGTTGTTTCTCGTGTACTAGAAATATTCTGGGTGTTTTAGTTGAGGGGTGTCACCCAGGTAGAGCAGAAGGCAGGATTTAATGTAGCCACTTCCTTATTTGCTCTTAAACAACAAAGTATCTTGGCTGTCCTTGAATCTGGCTGATGGTTTCAGTTCACAAATCTCTTCATCTTGCCAGTTTTATTTTACTGGGTTCACCCCAGTCACATGTCCAGCTCCTTCAGAATGTCTAAAAAAGGTGCATGTGTCCATGCATGGAGTATTTCTGTTTTTCATGTGGAAATCAGGAAAACCAGCAAACATTTTAGGGAAACCCTTCAATTGTTTGTTTCACATTTTCATTAATCAAATCAATGTGCCTAGAAGGATAATGATATTTCTTGAAGCTTTCAGGTTTCCCATCATAAACTGTTCTTCACAGTGACAAAGAACCTCTCATACATGGTTCCAAAAGAAATGGTTTGAATTGGTCTTATATAGAAGTGTAAAATCGGCTCCACTTTCGTTACACGATAAATAACCCCTTTCGAGTACTACACAGGGCCTTTTTCGTAAGTGTGCCTTCTAAAAGAGGTTATTCAATGTGTTCTTTTGGAAAGAGTATTGATTGTATCATGACAAATAAAAAGCAATATGAGTGCTTAAACAATTCTTTGCCCTTAGTCGATACTTCTTCTGTATTGTCTATCCGTCAGTCTGCATCTGTCCATCCTTCCAATCACCCAATCCCCAATACCCACCCACACTGGTTTGCCAGGCACGTTAGGCCTATAGGGTGAAAGGCAAAGAGCCAGATTTCTACAAAAGTGAAAACAATCAAGCCCTACATCACCCAACCTGCAAAAAAGTGTGAGCTAGTGAACATATGTCTAGATAAGAATGTGCACTGCTTTGGGTTTTCCCTCATGATACTCACCCGATTCAACTCATCAGCCCATCTTCAAGGCTGAGATCCGAATACAAAGATTGTAAAAATGCGACTCTCTGCAAAGCTGTGGCCTGGAAAGAGCCCAGTCTGATACCTGATGACAAAACATTTTTTTCGACAACTAACAAAACAGTTAATTGCACACATCCAGAGAAAATTCGTCAGAGAATAAGAGGCTCATGCTCTGACGCATCGGCCCATGCAATTGGCTGCGTCAGTCGGGCTGTGGTGTGACCTCGGTACACCTTGCGCCGATAAAGTGTATGCATCAGTCACTGCTTTGCAATTCCTCACCCTCTAGCTGCTGGCGCCAGAAGCCTTTTGCATTATTTAAACTCTTCTTTTTCACCTTAACTCCATTCACTGATCCAATCCTTGGGCGAGAGAGCTTAGTAACAAAGCTGACAGTTTTCGTTTTATCTGGAGCCTCCGATTTCTTGGTCCTGCATTCATTTTTCATACCAAATACAGTGGCTCATGTAATTAAATCAGTTTTTAATAAAGCTCTTGGTAGGTAGTGTACTTTAAACTGGCTCCATCCAACCCTTCATTGTCTAACACCATTAAACTACTTATTTTTTCGGCTGTTCCCATTTAGGAGTCGCCACAGCGGATCAACCGTTTCCATTTCCTGTCCACTGCATCTTCCTCCTTCAAACCGACCGCCTGCATGTCCTCTCTCACCACGTCCAAAAACCTCTTCTTTGGTCTTCCTCTTTCCTGGTAGCTCTGTCATCAAGCTCCTCCTCCCAATATATTCCTCGTCTCTCCTCTGGACATGTCCACACCAGCACAGCCTTGCTTCTCTAACTTTGTCTCCAAAATGTCTAACCTGAGCTTTGTCTTTCTAATCCTGTACATCCTCATCACACCTAACGAAAATCTCAGCATCTTTAACTCTGACACCTCCAGCTCCACCTCCTGTCTTTTCATCAGTTTAACACCATTAAACAGCCTTCAAATAGCAGGCCTGCCTCTTGCAGGGGTGATGCTCGAGATGTAAAGAGGCAGATTAATCTCGGTGTCGAAACATAATTGAGCACCCATCATCCACCCCACAATGAATACATCAGTCTTTGCCCTCCATGTTGTCTAATTGTCCATGTCTTTATCTCCTGACCTTTTGTGCTCTCCACTAGGACCTTTATCCACTATAAATTTAGCTAGTCTTGCTGAGGTTCTCCGTTCTCAAAAGGACTTCATCAAAAGACTTTGGGACGCACTCGTGTCATTGTACTGATGGATGAATACATTTGTTAAAGCAGAATTTATGATGTTTGCAGTTTGCAGTCAGGTTTAGACACGATTTCGGCAGACGTTGGAAACAGAAAGAAATTTGTCCAGTTCGGGGCGGATTAGAATTTAGTCAAGCTAGTTGGGGTGGGGCAGATTTTTGAGGAATTATGTTAACTTTAGTCTGGCTACAGTCAAAGACAATTATATTGTCAAATTCAGACAGGAATTGATCAATCTCCATTCTTCAATAATAGATGCAAAAAAATGTTTTGGAAGAAATAAGGGGTGGCTCAAGTGTTTGACCAGGTACTCTACCAACCTGTCAGTGAATTATCTTTGCTTTCCAGGTTCTAAGCATCTGTCTTTCATTGTACATTATTTTTAAGAAAAGAAAGAAAATGAACTGTTCTACTACAGTCTGTTGCCAAGCAACAGTCAGATCACTACAGATGCTAATGGGTTACAGTGAGGTTCAGGATGATCTGGTCAAGCTACAGTCTGAAAAAGGAATCTGACAGAATTAGGTGGACTGCAGGTAAACTTTCAGGTAAAGTGAAAGTGACAACTTATCATTCTGAACACAGCACACAGTGAACCACAACAACCACAACCTCTGCATTTAAGCCATACACACGTGCACCCAGGGAGCTTTGATGGGGACGGTACCTTGCTCAAGAGTACCTCTGAGAAACCTATTTGGTCTGGGATTTGAACCTAACCCAACTCTCTATCCACTAGGCCACCGCTGCCCCAGAAGGTCCTGGATGCAGACACTTTGCCAGAGGGTGGTTTTCTGGGTGGAGTGGACATGTTCTCACCGTGTCTGCATGGATTTCCACTGGGTGCTCTGGTTTCCTCCCACCATCCCAGGACATGCACTTCAGGAGATGCTGCATTCCCTCTGTGTTTGACTGTGTGTCTGCTTTGCAGTGACAAGGCTGTTTCTCTGCCTTTCGCTTTGAGAGCTGGGATAGCTACTTCTACTAAGAGTAATTTTAGAGTGAGTGAGTGAGAGCGAATCAGATTAGACGGTGTTTTGTCAGAATATAGTCAATAAATTAGCTGACTGATTTTGGCCTACAGTGAAGTTCAGGCTTATTTCTTTCTAGGCTGCTGCAATTAAGTTCAGACAGAATTTATTGAAGCTGTAGTTGGTTATACAGATGGTCTTGGACTACAGTTTATCCAGACAAAATTATATTTGGGCCATTTTCTTCAGCAGACTTTTCTTTTTTTTTGTCCTCTAGCTTCAGTTTGGTCCATAAACACACTTGCCATGCTGTAGTTGGGTTTGCATTAGACTTCCAGACCACACTTCTCTTGCATTTAATCCTCCAAATGATGGACGAAAAATTGTAGGGCTGCAAACGAGCTGAAGTTCTATGCTCTGTGCCAGAAGCCACAGTAATAAACCTGTCTAGTTGACAATGTCAGCCTGTTCCTGCATCTAATAGACAGCATTTTCCCAGCAAAGCTCTGCGTCATCTCATTTGACCGATAAAGCAGCACAGGCTCGAGTTCCTGACAGAACTTTGACACCAGCTAGATGATTAGACCTCTTGCTGGTGCAAGGGTCATCCTTGAATAATGTGATGAGGCCGACTTATCTCCACGTCCCGATCTCACTTTGTCTGGAGTCAAGCTGACCGTCTGATTGAGCTACTCAGAAGGTGCAGTCTGCCGAATGATTGAAAATGCCGCTGGAGGTGACGGATCCATTTTGCTTGACCTTTCAAGGCAGGTTTTTTTTTTTTTTTTTTCTTTTCCCCAAGCTCGGCACATATCTTCTACTTAATTAAAGAAAAACGCATTGTTCCAGTGTGTTTTCTGTGTGTTCATATTTAATTTTATCTTATGTCAAGATGTTTTTCGCACAGTGATCAGACGTAAGAAAGATTATCATGTGAAACGATTACAAAATGGGTTAAAAACTGGACAGCAAAAAAAACGATTTTTTTTATTTCTGTTCCCTCAATTCTTCAAATTTTACTTCCAATGATCCAGACTTTCTCGTATTTTTTTTCATGTCTTGTTGTGGAACGGTTCTCCAGATCTTCCTGAAGGACATTGTTTTTGTTTCTCATTTTCAGTACAGTACAGTGCAGCCACCTGGGGCAGCGGTGGCCTAGTGGTTTGGGCGTCGGCCACATGATCGGTGGATCAGGGGTTCAAACCCCTTCCCAATAGGTTGCCCTGAGATACCCTTGAGCAAGGTGCCGTCCCCGTCCCGCTCCTCCCTGCGATGGGCTGGCGGCCTGTCCAGGGTGCGTCCCCCGTCCTCGCCCTGTGTGCGCTGGGACTCCCCCGCGACCCCGATTGGGACAAGCGGCAGAAAATGGATGCATGTTGCATTTCTTTAATCTGCTCAATATGCCAAAGGTAAAGCTTGGTGGGACAGCTTTCTGAGACATGCATTCACTGCTGATGTCAGTGTGCACTAGCATTGCATGCCACAAAATAAAATATGCCAAAATAATTGAACTCTAATTATGCATGTGCCTTTTTTATTCAAACTCATGCTCCACGAGTTACATGCATGTTGACTAAATATTTTATGAATGTTTTGCAGGATTTGAAATATTTAGAGCAATGTAATGAAGTCTCCTTGTAGGTTGTTATGAATACTTATGTGAGTCTCCTGCAGCCGTCTAAGGTGGCCTCACTCTGGATGACAGGATGGCCCGTACCCCCATCGCTGTATTAGTGTGGGTAGGATTGCCCCACCTAAACCTCCATCGCTCAGAGTACGATGTGAGCCAGCAGGGGGGTCTGTAAGCTGATTTAACGGCTCCTCCAGGTCCCTTACGCTCACCGCTGATGCATAAGCAGGATCGCGTTCTCGCCTTCACCCTTCAAACTCCAGTGATTCCAGAACTATCTTTTATTAATTGCTTGGCTGAGCTTAAATTATAAATGAGAGTTATACTTAAACATAATTTCATTGAAGAAACAAAGAAAAAAACTGAACTATTTTTCAGGAAGTTTGTTTTGCTAAGAAAAACAGATATAAAAAATGTATTACTTTATAGCATTCATTCATAGCACAAAATAAAACCGCCAAAGCACATTCAGCATACCCGAAAGCGTTCCTCTCTGAGCGCTCCAGTACAATACAGCCATTTTTGTTCAGCTAGCCTATTTGTGAACAAAAAGACAACGCATGAGACCGATACCTCTCGGGGAAGACCTGCAATAGACCTTCTGCACTTCTTGTTATCTACTTTGAAAGTCTTCTCTCCTCTTATGTGCTCAGCAGGGATTTCAGTATAAATCATAATGCTGTAGGCATTAAAAACTAAACATATGAACTCTGGGAAATGTCTGGAGCATGTTAAGTGAAAGTGACTATTTGCTGTGGTTCACTGATCGCTGTGCTGTGTTCTCACAATAACAAAGTGCATGCTCTCCATTTAACCTACACACACAACCATAGCCATATCCAGCACCCGGGGAGCAGTGATGGGGATGGTACTTTGCTGAAAGTTACCTTAGGGCAACTTTCTGTTCTGGGAATCTTCTAGTTTACGAGGCTTAGTCCCTATCCACTAGGCCACCGTTCCAGGAGATTTTCCATATCTAAGCTACTAGAAATACTCAGTGTGGTTTAGGAGAGGGGTTGCATCTGGATGGAGCAATAAACTTCAGACTCCTGGTCAGGGAGCGCTGAGGAGTGAGCTTTAAGTACTAAACGTTTCAATAGAGTTTAGTGTAATTGCTGAACAGGTAAAGAGGTGAATGAGTGTGAATCTGAGGTGTTCGGAGATGAGATGAGTTTCTTGAAGGTAGAAAAGGACGTTCTGCCCTGATAAAATTTGGGAGCTCGTACCTTCAAGGGAACCCCTCTGCACTGAGGTCGCCCTGTGTGAAATGATATTGATGGATTTCCGTTTTTCCTTTGTTTTCTGCGTCTATTCCTGAAACTCCTAGGCTCTATGTTTATTTAAAGAGCTCTATAGTTTATTTTTATGCTGTGAATATCCCTCTTCAGTTTTGGATTTTTGTTTCGCCTCACTCACATGATGTCCACACTCCAGGAAGATGACCTGCTCCATACAAACATGGACTGAAGTGGACATAACATTGAGTTTGCACTGGGGCTAGAATGATAAGTTGTGTTTAATGCGCGGTCCGACTGATTTGGACATTTGCGTTCGCGCATACAGCTCCTCCGGGTAATGTGCAGAAAAGGTCAGCACTGCAGAGTACGTGTGAGCATGAGCAGCATGGTTTGTTCTAGGCACATCACTTATTGCACGAGTGTAAAAAAAGTCATTTTAGACTACTTTCCTCACATCCTTTGGGCCAAGTGTTGGAAAGGATGAAAGGATGGAGCTGTGGTGTCTTTTGGTTTAGTTTATCTTGCCATTTGTCCTGACTGTCCACCTCAATTTAAAGGCTGGATTTCTGAGAAATCTTGTGATTCTGATGGGCAGGCCAGGCCTGAAATTATTTATATGTACTGGAATTTTCAACAGGCCAAACGAAACGGGCATAAAAAAAGTAGCCTGTGATATTCAAACCCTTAAAGAAATAAATAAATAACGTTTGATAGATTGCTAACAAATCTTTTTCACTTAGCAGTCCCCTCATGGACCACCTCTTATTCTCTCGTATTAGATTGAAGAGTGCCGCTGATTTGCATTTGGGTAGCATCTGCTGGCTAATCTTCTGCCTGGCTCTTCTCACTGAACCCACTCCAGGCAGTGCTCATTTGTCAGAGAACACACTTGGATGTGACTTGGGTGTTCGGTGATGAATCCCATGATATGCTCGCACTCCTGGGCTCTCTTCGCACTGTACTGCCGCCTGGAAATGTCCAGAACGTTTTAGCTCTTCTTTGCGTGCATGCCTGGACACATCTCAGGTGGGGCAGGGTTAGTTACAGAGCTGTTGATTAGCGCTTTGATTCCCTGCTGCCCCGAGGCAAGGGCACTTCATTTACACCCACTTCAGCTGGCAGAGTTGTCTCTCACCGACATCCCAAGAAGAGCCTTCACAAAGCTGTAGATTATAGCTGTCAAATGAATCGCTGGCCGTTACTTGTTTAAGCTCGTCGGGGTTGTAAGGTAAGAGGGTAAGCGATATTTCACCGTATGCCTTTCCTTATCAATGCACACAAGGCTAGGCCAATGAAAAAGGGCCGAGGGCTGGAGGTTTTACACCACGGGTTCACAAAAGCTGGCCAAAAGGAAGAGCCTAAGAGAATGCATTGCTTAGCAGTGGCCAAATGTTTAGGGACGCCGGGATCGGAAAGTCATGGGTTCGGTTCTCAGACCTGAGGTATCCTTGAGGAAGGTACCATCCCCATAACTGCTCTCCTGGCGCTGGATATGGCTGCCCCCTGCTGCATGGAGTGTGGGGGGTGTGCCGTGTGTTCGCAAAGGCAAATTTTCCCGTTCACTTGGATTGCTTTCGCGCTGGTCTTTTTTCAAGGACAACGATTTTGTTATGCATTTCCTAAGAACAAAAAGATCTTTTCTGGAGTACTTTTGAGATCTCACCACCTCTTCCAGTGCATGCTGGCTTCACAAAAACTGTTTTTCCCTCCTGGATGTCACACAAGGATCAGTTTTTAGCTCTGAATTATCCACCAGCACGCTTTACCATATTATCACTTTGTCAACGGGTCCAACATGATGATGGAAATCATGTTGTGATGTTACAAAAGGATCTCTGTGCACAATTATAGCCTGATCATATAGTATAGGGGTAGTTTTCCCAGTTTAGTGGCAAAAAGTGTGATTTCTTTGAGTAAAATATTACATCCAGATTAATTCATATTTGAGTTTACTAACTGCTGGTCTCACTGCTATAATGGGTTAAACTGTAAACGTTGGGGCGTCCTGTCCAATGGATCAAGGATTTGCGGTCTCCCTCGGTAAAATTCTTCAGAATATTATTTGGAATGATTAAAATACTGCTGATATTCCAGAAATTGAGATTTTTGGCTTTGAATGTTGAGAAAAGTTAACAAACGGATGGAATAAATCTGAATAAATGTCTTCCCTTCGATAAAGGTACATAGATATTTTACATGCACTAATTTTTCCCTTGTTCTCAGTTCTTGCACATTCCATTTCTATATAGTATCCATGTGCATATTCCTTTATGATGCTCTTTAGAGATGCTGGAGTTTCAAACGATATAACAATCTTGACATTTGTTTCTGAAGGACCTAAAACAATTGCTTTTTATTGCCTCTGGACCACAGCTGTCTGAGGGATGATGGTCACTGAGGAAATTACCACAGGCACAAGAAGAAGTGAGAATTCATTTGAGAAATTAACAGTAATGCGTGCACCCAGGTACATATACTTTTTCCCTGTAGAGTCCGACGGCACCATTTTCAGATTCCGTGAACCTGCTCATGTGACTTGAAGCTGTTCTGGATGAGGAATTTGCTGAAATTCCTTGAAGATGCTGGCAGGACTGATCGACGGTCACTGGAGGTGATTAGTTATTGCTGCTCAGGGTGGTCAGGTGTTATCATTGATCTATGATATTGGATCATTTTACATTTTTGCCTCATGTTAAATCTGAAATCTCTCCTGTTGAATTTGTATATAATTCTACACCATTTTTTGGCTCTTTTGCACAAACTGCATTGACTTTTTTTTTTTTTCTCTCTCTCTCTGTGTGTGAGATAATGAAGAAGGCTTCTTGACCTTCGGCGTCTCCTGCAATTAAACACCTGATAAAAGGAGAGTCCCTATTGCCTGTATCGCAGACAGGTCGACACAGATAGTCACAGATTGATTTGGTCAATTTCTCAACACACACTGGGGCAGTGTTTAAAGACTAGGCCCCCAGATCAGAAGATCGTGGGTTCAAACCTCTTACTAGTAGGTTGCCTTGAGGTGCCCTTGAGCAAGGTACTGTCCCTGTCAGTGCTCCCTGGGCACTTTCAATAGCCACCCCCTTCTGCACATGTGTGTATGGGTTAAATGCAGAGCTTGCAAAGAGGACAGCACTGGCCTAGTGGTTAGGGAGTTCGGGATCTCGGGCCTCCGGGATCAGACGGTCGTGGGTTTGAATCCCAGACCAGTAGATTGCCCTGAGGTACACCTGAGCAGGATATCGTCCTCATCACTGCTCCCCGGGCGCTTTAAATAGCTGCCCCCTGCTGCACGGTGTGTGTGTGGGTAAAAGGCAGAGGTGTAATTTCGTTGTGTTTCACAATGACAGCAAAAGTCACTTCCACTTTTACACTTTCTTTCACATTGCTAGTACCTGCTTTAATGATCGACTCTTAAAAGAACCTTGGATTTTACCTGCAAAAACCATCACTGCTTTAAGGATGTCTGAAAATCTGGTCAAATTTTCAATCTAATTTATGCGGGAATAGATAAAAGGGTTCACAAACTTTCAAGCAGCACTGTAAAATGTATTTGTCGATTCTCTAAAATGTATTTCTCATGTGTGGTGATTGTCTCTTCTTCGTGTCAAAGCAGGGCGCGCTCAACCTTTTTGCCGCCTGAACGGTTTCCGAGTGACCTTCAGGATCCTTGTCATTTAATAGACTGCTTTTGACATTTAAAGAGTGAAAGTGGGATTTCAAAACCACATTTGTGCACTCCGTGGCCTTGGCTTCTTGTTCAGGCGTTTAGTGTTCGTCTGGCAAGTTCATTTATCTATATTTAGGCTTAGCTTCCCTTTTTTGCAGAGATTTTTCAGTAATGAGAGATACAGCACGGCCTCGGCATCGTGCATGAAACATACTGTCATATGTCATGATTTTGAACAAAAAATGGCCAAAAATATATGGACACCCGATCATCACACTTGCATCAGCTTGCGGGACAACTATGGGTATTGAGGGATCCTTCTGTTCTGGTGGTCCGTGTTTTGGGAAGATTTTCATCCAGAATAAGGAGTTGGAACATTTTCTTGATCAATCAAAAAGAGCATTTTTGAGACTGAGCACTAATGTTGAAACACTAGCAGTGTTCCTTCTATCTAGTTTCTTTATTTTTTATTAATACATTTTCGACATGATCATGTAGAGGAACATTTATTAGATGTCCTAAAAGTAGATAAAAAGAATATAATAAGGGAAAAAAACAAACATATATATATATATATATATATACACATATACACAAAGTACTGTGCAAAAGTTTTAGCCAGGTGTGAAAAAATGGTGTAAACAGAACGCTTTCAGAAATATCAATAATGATTCTTTATTTTGAACAATTTACAAAATGCAAAGTGAGCGAACAAAAGAAAAATCTAAATCAGATCAATATCTGGTGTTTCTACCTTTTGCCTTCAGACCAGCATCAGTTCTTCTGGCCCCACAGAGCCCTGATCTCCACATCATCCAGTGTGTCTGGATCACATGAAGAGACAGAAGGATGTGAGGAAGCTACATCCACAGAAGATCTGTGCTCAGTTCTCCAAGATGTTTGGAACGACCTACCGTTTAGCATCTGCTAAATCCCGTAAATATATACTTCCATTTCCTGATTCTACCTGGAGTTAAGGGTTTTGCTCAGGAACCCAAAGATGGTGCTGCTCATGCTGGAGGTGAGATTCGAACCTGCGTCCTCTTGGTTTGTAGCCGAGTATCCTACCACTAGACCACCACCACTGATGATTCCTGCATAGCTGCTTGGAGGAATTTTTACCAACATGAAAAATGTTTGAAACTTTTTTTTTAAAAAAGAATCTACTTTATCTGTAAAAAAAACAAAAATAACAAAAAAAAATTTGTAAAAACTAAATTATACTTCACATACACCTCCATTGGGGCAGCGGTGATCTAGTGGTTAGGGAGTCGGCCCCCGGAACGGAGTACCATGGGTTCAAATCCCAGACCAGTAGGTTGCCCTGAGATACCCTGAGCAAGGTACTGTCCCTGTCACTGCTCCCTGGGTGCTTTCAATGGCTGCCCCCTGCTGCATGTGTAGGTGGGTAAAATGCAGACGTGTAAGTTTGCTGTTTTTCACAATGACAAGAACAGTCACTTTAACTTGTGGCTACTGTATAGATGATGCTTTTGAGAAACAATGTAAGTTTCCAGATTTTCCTGAAGGACAAAGTTTTTGTGTCTCATTTTCAGTCCGGTCCCTGTACCTGAGCAGTATCAGAGACAGAAGCTGTGTGGGATCATCTCCACAGAGAACGGAAAGCAAACATTCAGAGAAGAGCTTTAGAATGTCCTTGAAGAAAACTGGACAACTATTACTGAAGTCAAGAAATGACAAAAAAGCTGGCCTAAGAGAGTTCAGGCGGTGTTGAAGAATAACGGTGGCCATACCCAATATTTATACTGTTTTTGCATGTATGTTTGCAGATGTTGCAATAATGTCCATTTTTCCATTTTTAACAGTATAATATACATAAATTATGGGTGGCTGAAGACTTTTGGCCACTGGCGTATAAAATCATATAACATTATATATATATATATTAGTGCATGCCTATTCATTTAGCCATGCTTATACGTGTTCTCCTCCAATGAAGTGAGTTAGAGGAGCTGCTGACCACAGGCCATCTGTGACTCATACATGCCACAAACAAAGCAGCCATTAACATCCAGTGGAGCCAGGACAATCGGAGGGCCAGCTTTAGCCAGATGGTCTAGCCTTTTACCTGGCCTTTCCTGGCACACATCCACACCATGCCCAGCATCATCTCAGGGATGGGCAGGGTGCCACGTCCCATTTGCCTCCAAAACACAAAAAAGGATTTTATCAGCATCTTCCCAGAACCCCTCATTAGGTGTAAGTGCTTTTGGACCAAAGTGCAAGCAGAAATCATGGAGTGTCTGTTACGTCCGTGTTTGTTTATTTGAAATCCTCTGGGAGTTCGAGGCGAATGGCAAAAACGAATAAGAGGGTTGCAGAAATGCCCCATGGACCCAGCAGAGAGGTATTGTTGTGTCTACTGAGCACGGGTTGCCAGATTTCCCGCAGAGTTTCTGATGATCTGAATCGGAGTGTGACCCGCCACACTGGAGGGGATGTTCAACAATGAAGAAGAAGTGAGAGAGGAGGCGACATAAAGTAATTTCAACACAAAGCAAATGCATTCAGTTCTTCCTGAGTTTTACTTGGTGGGATGCTGGAAGTATTTCGAGAAATTCTTTTTTCCCCTCCTTCTCTCTCTTTTTCCCAAAGGATTTGGACAGAAGCTGAAGAGCGATGGAGAAAGAGCGAGGAAGACTACACGACTCAAAGTGTTTACAAGAAGCAGAGTCTTGTCGACAGAAAATAAAGCCATGCGTGTTGCATACACAGCAAGCGAGACTAGACACTAAAGGAAGATCAGGCCGAGGGTGAATACAAAGTGAACGGTGATCAAACACAAGCCCAGGTCAATGCAAAGCAGTGTTTTTCTTGCCCCAGGATGCTGCATACATGATGCATGACCCTGACCCAAAGGTTAGAGGGCAAATCTGGTAGCGCTAGTGTTATGTAAGAGCTCAGAAATCATCTTAACCATCAGATATCAGAACTTGAGCCATTTTTTAAAAAAAACATTCTTTATACTCCCTACATAATGACACAAACATCTGTGCATCTCCAGAACAGACACTAGTGGTTTGGGAGTTGCCCCCGCATCGGAAGATTGTGGGTTCGATTCCCTCCCCAGTGGGTTTCCCTGAGGTACCCTTGAGCAAGGTACCGTCCCCGTCACTGCTCCCTGTGCGCTTTCAATAGCTGCCCACTGCTGCACATGTGTGTATGTGTTAAATGCAGAGGTCCAATTTCGTTGTGGTTCACTGTGTGCTGTGCTGTGACCTCGCAATGACAAGGGTTGTCACTTTCACTTCACTTAATTTAGTCTGAATACATTTGGAGGGAATTCTCCATAGTTTTATTTTTTATTTTCACCAGGATCATGTAGACCATGTGGTACATCCGCATTGTTTGAACCTTGACGACTGTAAATGCACCTTTACGGTACTCTCGGTGTAGATTTTATGTTTGACAAATGCAAACCGATGAGTCAGAATAGTTGTAACACTTTTGTTTTAATGGTGGTTTGTCATTTGTTATGAAAAGGCTTATGTAGGTCACAAATATGAAAAGTGACAATAAAAGTGACTTTCACAATAACAAAAAAACATGGCACATGATGCAATAAACCACAAACGTAATTCAACCTGGATTTTCACCCTCACACAATGTGCAGAAGGGGACAGCTATTAAAAGTGTCCGGGGAGCAGTGACGGGGATGGTGCCTTGCTCTAGGGTACTGCAGGGCAACCTACTGGTCTGGGATTGGAACCCATAACTTTCCAATCCTGGGGCTTAGTCCCTAAGTTACAGAAGTTACAGAATTTGGACTTTCTACTTTCTAAATGCAAGGAAAGAAGTGATGAAATGCAGCATGCAAACCTTATCAAAGGATAAATGGACATTTTAAGCTCTTTTATTACAAGGAATTATAACCCATCTGTGTTGCACTGTGTTCAGATCCTTGCATTGAAAAGACATTGAAAATGTCATCTTTTTCAAAAAGGTGGAATCATCTTTAGTTCAACTCTGATGGATGAGTGCACGGAGTGATCTGTCAATCCTGATTCCAGAAAAGCTAAAACACAGCTTCTTTGCTGTCAACTTCAATGCCATTTACTACAGTGAGGTAATCAGCCCTGGTCTGCAGTTTTTCAGTCCTAACTGGACTGTGGAAAGAGCCTGGAATAATGAAAGTAACGTAATGTTTGGAATATCATCATGGAGCCCGATGACTGCCCGGTCCCATAGCGTGAAACAAGGAGAGCATGGCAATGTTTCATGCATGTGTATTGGTTTTATATATTTCTGAACGTTTTTGGTTGCCTGCAAGTATTGGCCTGTGTTCAAAGTTACAGTGGAAAAATCTGAAAATCTTTATACTCTCTTTTTGGTCTCTCTCTGAATCACTCAAGCACATGGACACACACTGAAGCACATGAAACAGAGGAGCGGGGAATACATAAAAAGGAGAAAAAGGTCATCGTGAGTTGAAAGGATCGAGTTCAGCTTGCACTGTGTTGACTCTGATCTAATATGCTGTTTCTACCTGTTGAGGCACACATGGCTGAATTAAGACCCCAGAGACAACCACACTCACACAGTCAGCATCCATTTTCCTCTCTACAATTCTCCGAGCCCTTTCTGCTCACCAGAGTAACCTGATCTCCATTATAGCTTGCCATCCTGTGACAGTTTCAGACAGGCTAGGTGCCACAGTAAATCCCTCTCCAGCCTGCTTCACAGGACATTCCAGTTTGAGATCCAGTCCAGTTACAGCTTATCTTTAGTCCCACCTGACCGTTTACTGTGGACTGAGGGTTAAAGCCTAGAAGCTTAAGAAGTTATGAATCCATTCAAACTGAGAACCGACTAAACTCTTTCTGACCTGAAAATGGCCAAATTAAATCAATCTGGAGCGAGGAAATTCTGCCTGATCCTGACCGCAACCATGAAAGAATTCTACACCAACCTGACGGTAACCTGACAGACTTCTGTATGAATCAAAGAGTAGCCCAGCAAAATTCTGTCTGAACTTTAAAACAACCTGACAAAATTCATTCTGCTCCTAAGAGTAACCCAACAGAATTCTGCCTGCGCCAAAAAGGAACTCAAAAAAATTCTGTTTGAGCCTTACAGTGACCTGACAGAACTCTGCGTGAACCTGACAATAACCTGACCATTTTTTTTCAGAACCAAAGAGCGAGTTGACAAAATTTTGTGAACCTGAAAAAGAAAAGAAGACAAAATGAATTCTGAACTCAAATGTGACCAAAATGAAGGCATCTGAACCCTAGAGTGACTCTCTGTCTCACTAGAATCATGTGATCTAATGGTGTTAGATGGCAAATGTTATCCTTTCATGATGGCTTTGTTTATTGCAAATGTCTGGAGGTGGCAAGGTGGCACAGTGGGCATCACTGTTACTCGCGGCAAGAAGGTCCTGGGTTTCATTCCCAGGCGGGTTGGTCCTGGTCCTTTCTGTGTGGAGTGGAGATGTTGTCCCAATGTCTGTGTGTGTTTCCTCTGGGATTTCTAGTTTCCTGCCCCCATCCAAGAAAAGCCCTGCACATCAGGTGGATGGGAGATGCTAAATTGTCCTCTAGGTGTGAGTGTGTTTTGTGTATCTGCCCTGCAATGGACAGGTGACCTGTCCAGAGCATTTTACCTCCTTTCACCCTATGAGAGGCTCCAGCACCAACCCCGACACTAATAAAGATAAGTGATTACATAACTGAGTAAATATCTGTTAAATATTCTTACCTCGTTGTTCTGACTGTAATTATTTAAAATCCCAATCAGTCAGGTTCAGCAGACCCAACAACAATGGAAGAGTAACAACCTCGAACACCACACAAGGGTTAGTGATTGGCAGAGTGATTGGACCTGGAAGACTGGCGTCCAGCTTAGTTTGACAGAGTGAAATACTTCAGGCCTAGACTGTGTGGTTCTAGTTATTGGTTACGCTCCGTAAGACAAAAAGTACAGTCAGCCCTACAAAGAATGGTTTATCTGCAGGGAACGTCAAATTTCCAATATATCACAGAGGATGTCAATTTGGACCACTTTCAAGCCCTACAGGGGTGAAAGGCAGCTTCTGTCTTGCATGTCAAGCTTCAGTGCAATTCATGGTATCCAAAAAGTATGATTTGCACTGCAGATATATCTGGAGATGTTCAGAAAGAAGAACATGGTGTCATCTGGATGAACAATGGACAGCAAGCATGTACTGTGGCAGTGTTTACCTACATGTTGCTGTCACTCAAAGGCTAAGATGATATCCAGCCATCCATCCATCCATTATCTGCCGCTTGTCCCAAACAGGGTTGCGGGGGAATGCTGGTGTCCAACCCAGCGCACACAGGGGACACACCCTGGACAGGTCGCCAGCCCATCGCAGGGAGGTATCCAGCCATAATAAAGCGATTGTCTTTGACGTTGTGAATCTTTTCCAATTTTAGAGGTACTTTGTTTCCATGTATTGCAGGATTTTTAAGCCACCCTTAATGATTTCTGCTGAACAAATAACCCTGCATAACCCTTCGAAAAAGCTGGAGCTATCTGCACACTTCATTAAAGGTCAAGGTGGTCAGCTCCACTTATGACTCACCCCTGCAAGACTTGTGAAAAAGAAAAGTAAAAGGAGATCATGATCCATGCTTTTATCCAAAATATACTGACATGATCCAAAGAGACTGACCCAGATTTGAGGAAGAGAATGTTATTGAAGGAGTACAGCCCGGAATCTAATTGATGGTTCTTGTCAAAACATTCATAAAACTGCCACCTTCACATTACCTGGAACTCAGATCCCAGCTTCAGGGCATTTTTATTTTTTATTTTTTTCATTCCTGAAGAGGAACTAAAGAAGAGAGATGTGTTTAAAGTTCTGAGAAATATTTTTGGCATTATTACTAATCTCAGAGCTGTTTTGAGCTTGTTTGCTGAGAAACGTCAGCCCTTTTGATGCCATTTGGAAACGCTGATGGATTCACATGTGAACAAGTGAACAGTTTTTCATCTTTAACCAACTGCAACAAAATGGCTGTGCAAGTGAAGATACTGACCAACTGCTTACTTTGGGTTTCCAACGCGCACCAACCTCAAGCAATCAGACATTTAGAAAAATGAGAAGGAAAACATGAGATAAAATTGATGGAATCCACAACGAACGTCTGAAATAGCAGCTGTTTTTCAGGTTTACACCATGAATTCATTTATCCCATTCATCATATTGTGATTTCTAAAATGGAGAATCCTTCTGCCTCATATTGTATAGTTCTGAGGTATGGTTTCTGAACTTAGGTCTACATGTTATGGACTTCAGACCTCATCAGACTAGCCGACCTTCTTCCAATGCTCCATGGTCCAGTTTTGAAGTCCATTTGTAGGTACTTTTGGTGGTGGACATGTTAGCATGGGAACTCTGACCAGTCTTTGTGTGTACAACCATATACAGATTACATGGCTCTGCACTGATAACTTTTAGCCATTGCTCAGTCACCAGTTTATGTTGCAGTAGATCTTTTGTTGGATAAATCAAGGTCATCAAGTCTTTAATCCCCACCAACAAGGGTACCCATGAATCCATCATCAATGGTCCTTCCTTGGATGAATAAACCACCACATAATGACCCCAGCAAGACCTTTACTTTTAGAGAAGATCTGAGCCAGTAATCTCCCTCTAACTTCTGATTCTTACATTCCTTAAGGTTAGGAGAATTTTAGTGTCCCTCAACATTTGCTCCTCACAGTTCAATAGATTCTATGTTTTACTGTTGATTAGTAATCGTTTACTTTTTATAAATGTGTTGAAAGATGCACGCTAGGCCACATTTGAGACAAAGATTTAAAAAAATTAAAGTTCAGAGGACCTCTGATGATGCATAAAAACCTTGGAAGACGTTCTCCCTTGCCCGGACGTGGGTCACCGGGGCCTCCCTCTGGAGCCAGGCCTGGAGGTGGGGCCCGCTGGCGAGCGCCTGGTGGTCGGGCCTTCACCCATGGGGCCCGGCCGGGCTTAGCCCGAAGAGGCAACGTGGGTCCCCCTTCCCATGGGCTCACCACCTGTGGGAGGGGCCAAAGAGGTCGGGTGCATTGTGAGCTGGGCGGTGGCCGAAAACGGGGGCCTTGGCGGTCCGATCCTCGGCTGCAGAAGCTGGCTCTAGGGACGTGGAACGTCACCTCTCTGGTGGGGAAGGAGCCTGAGCTAGTGCGCGAGGTTGAGCAGTTCCAGCTAGATATAGTTGGACTCACCTCGACGCACAGCTTGGACTCTGGAACCAGTCTCCTTGAGAGGGGCTGGACTCTTTTCCACTCTGGAGTTGCCACCGGTGAGAGGCGCCGAGCAGGTGTGGGCATACTTATTGCCCCACGGCTTGGCGCCAGTACATTGGGGTTTACCCCTGTAGATGAGAGGGTGGCGGCCCTCCGCCTTCGGGTCGGGGGACGGGTCCTTAGTGTTGTCTGCGCTTATGCGCCAAACAGCATTCTGGACTACCCACCCTTTCTGGGGTCTCTGGAGGGGGCGCTAGAGAGCGTCCCTCCTGGTGACTCTATCGTTCTGCTGGGGGACTTCAATGCTCACGTGGGTAATGACAGTGACACCTGGAAGGGCGTAATTGGGAGGAATGGCCCCCCCGATCTGAACCAGAGCGGTGTTTGGTTATTGGACTTTTGTGCTCGTCACGGATTGTCCATAACGAACACCATGTTCAGGCATAAGGATGTCCACATGTGCACCTGGCACCAGGACACCCTAGGCCGCAGTTCAATGATCGACTTTGTGGTCGTGTCATCGGACTTGCGGCCCCATGTCTTGGACACTCGGGTAAAGAGAGGGGCGGAGCTGTCAACCGACCATCACCTGGTGGTGAGTTGGCTTCGTTGGTGGGGGAGGATGCCGGTCAGACCTGGTAGCCCCAAACGTATCGTGAGGGTCTGCTGGGAACGTCTGGCAGAGTCCCCTGTCAGGACAAGCTTCAACTCCCACCTCCGTCAAAGCTTTAACCACGTCCCGGGGGAGGTGGGGGATATTGAGTCTGAATGGACCTTGTTCCGCACCTCCATTGTCAAGGCGGCTGACCGGAGCTGTGGCCGGGAGGTGGTCGGTGCCTGTCGCGGTGGCAACCCTAGAACCCGTTGGTGGACACCAGCGGTGAGGGATGCCATCAAGCTGAAGAAGGAGTCCTACCGGGCCTTTTTGACCAGTGGGGCTCCAGAGGCAGCTGATAGGTACCGACAGGCCAAGCGGAATGCGGCTCTGGTGGTTGCTGAGGCAAAAACTCGGGCATGGGAGGAGTTTGGAGAGGCCATGGAGAAGGACTTCCAGACGGCTTCGAGGAAATTCTGGTCCACCATCCGGCGTCTCAGGAGGGGAAAGCAGTGCACGGTCAACGCAGTGTATAGTGGGGATGGTGCGCTGCTGACTTCGACTCGGGACGTTGTGGGTCAGTGGGGGGAGTACTTCGAAGACCTCCTTAATTCCACCAACATGCCTTCCGAGGAGGAAGCAGAGCCTGGGGACATCGAGGTGGACTCTTCCATCTCTGGGGTCGAGGTTGCCAAGGTGGTCAAAAAGCTCCTTGGTGGCAGGGCTCCGGGAGTGGATGAGATCCGCCCAGAGTTCCTCAAGGCTCTGGATGTTGTAGGACTGTCATGGCTGACACGCCTCTGCAACATCGCATGGACATCGGGGACGGTGCCTCTGGATTGGCAAACCGGGGTGGTGGTCCCCCTCTTTAAGAAAGGGGACCGGAGGGTGTGTTCCAATTATCGAGGGATCACACTTCTCAGCCTCCCGGGGAAAGTCTATTCAGGGGTCCTGGAAAGGAGGGTCCGTCGGATAGTCGAACCTCAGATCCAGGAGGAGCAATGTGGTTTTCGTCCAGGTCGCGGAACAGTGGACCAGCTCTACACCCTTAGCAGGGTCCTGGAGGGTGCATGGGAGTTTGCCCAACCAGTTTACATGTGCTTTGTGGACAGTTATGGACAGTTTACATGTCCATAACTTTTATGGACAGGATTTCTAGGCGCAGCCAGGGCGTTGAGGGGGTCCGGTTTGGTGGGCTCAGGATTGGGTCTCTGCTTTTTGCAGATGACATTGTCCTGTTGGCCTCATCATGCCGTGACCTTCAGCACTCTCTGGATCGGTTCGCAGCCGAGTGTGAAGCGGCTGGGATGAGAATCAGCACCTCTAAATCTGAGGCCATGGTCCTCAGTCGGAAAAGGGTGGAATGCCCTCTCAGGATTGGGAGTGAGACCTTGCCCCAAGTGGAGGAGTTTAAGTATCTTGGGATCTTGTTCACGAGTGAGGGTAAAATGGAGCGGGAGATCGACAGGCGGATCGGGGCAGCTTCTGCAGTAATGCGGGCTCTGCATCGGTCCGTCATGGTGAAGAAGGAGCTGAGCCAGAAGGCAAAGCTCTCAATTTACCAGTCGATCTACGTTCCCACCCTCACCTATGGTCACGAGCTGTGGGTAGTGACCGAAAGAACGAGATCGCGAATACAAGCGGCCGAAATGAGTTTCCTCCGCAGGGTGTCTGGACTCTCCCTTAGAGATAGGGTGAGAAGCTCAGCCATCCGGGAGGGGCTCAAAGTAGAGCCGCTGCTCCTCCGCATCGAGAGGAGTCAGATGAGGTGGCTCGGGCATCTGATCAGGATGCCCCCTGGACGCTTCCCTGGTGAGGTGTTCCGGGCACGTCCCACCGGAAAGAGACCCCGGGGAAGACCCAGGACACGCTGGAGAGACTATGTCTCTCGGCTGGCCTGGGAACGCCTTGGGATCCGCCCGGAGGAGCTGGAAGAAGTGGCCGGAGAGAGGGAAGTCTGGGCATCCCTGCTGGAGCTGCTGCCCCCGCGACCCGACCTCGGATAAGCGGGAGAAAATGGATGGATGGATGGATGGATGGATAAAGTTTAAAAAATACATCTGGAATCATCTGCTCCTTCACTGCTTCATGTCTTAAGTTAGACGCTTTGTTCTGCTTGAAGGTTCAGACGTAGATCACTGTGTGGATTAACCAACACAGAACTATCAAACTGCTCAGGTACAGAGACTGGACTGAAAATGAGAGACAACAACACTGTCCTTCAGGAAGATCTGGAGAACTGCTCAGGTACAGAGACTGGAGTGAAAATGAGAGAACTGTTCCTCAACAGCACATTAAAAATACAAGAATGTCTGGATTTTTGGAAACAAAATATGAAGAAATGAGGGGCTCAAGACTTTTGCACATGTAACGGTGGCGGGGTGCAGGGAGGACGCCAACGCTGAGCCAGGAGTTCGAAACGTAACTTTATTAACTATACTTCCAAAACAAGGACTGCAGTCTTAACTAAACCAAGAACACCAGATTCCCAAACACAAACCCACCACAGTGTGTAGGCAGAGCCTAACTAATGAGCCGCGCTCTGTTCTGACTCATCGGGGCTTAAATAGTCAGCCCCAATGAAACACACCTGTGCCTTCATTAGCTCAGGTGTGTTCAGTCAGAACAGAGCGCCCTCTATCGTGCACAAAACACCTGATCCATGACAGAATCCCCCCCCCAAAAGGCGCGGCTCCCGAAGCGCAAAAACATAGGCGAACACCTGGGGGGAGGTCAAGAACAAAAAACACTCTACAAAAGTCTCTTTTAGGGGCATATGGTCAGGTCCACAAAACAAGTTCTATACAAAGGACCCCTGACCAGCCATGTCCAGGCACTGGAGGTGGCGAGGGGAATCCTAGAAGTTCAGTCCACTTCTTTAACTGTTGCCTGGACTTGACCCTAGAGTCACTGGAGGAATCGCCCGATTCAGTGGAACGCCTCGCCTTGGCAGAACTTGAAAGAGAGCTAAACACAGATTTTAAAGGGTTCAAAGAGGAAGTCTCTCTCACATAGTCCGAACTCTGTTTCCAACCCCTGCCATCCTTGTTCTTCACGTCTCTCATCACAGAATCTACAGTGCAGAAGCTGTCGTTCGCTTTCTTGAACTGAGACAGGTCATTGCTGATGTCTTTAGGCTCCTTCCTCTTCTTGATCATATTCCCCTGCTGCTTGGAGCCCAGTGAGGCAACGTCCCAGCTCCTGGTTCCACTATGAGAAGTTTCACATGGACTCCTCCACAAGCCACCTTGTTCTGAGCCTGCTGCATTGTGAGGGTGAACTAAATGTAGGGAGTCATCATGCAGCTGGTCAATCTCTGGAATCTTTCCCTGCTTCTCCATCAGACTGTTCTTCAGCTGCTCCGCTCTGGCTTTAACCACCAGGGTCCCAGCATGCACTGGTGTCTGTGGAGTGAGTCGAGATTCGAAGATCGCCAATCTTGCTTCCATACCCCTGACCTGCTTCTCCAGCTCGCTGAGCTTACTAGCCTCACTTTGGGCTTCTCTCAGTTCAGCCTGCAGAGCAACGTTGCGGTCTTGCACCCATCTCAGCTCTGCTCTGGTCTGACTCAGTTGTTCCTCCATAGTGGCTATTTTAGCTTCCAGCTTCTTCTGAATGGTTGGAGTCTCAACTCTCCTCGTTGTCTGCCATACAGTTTGGCCCCTCTGTTCATCCGTTCTCTCCAGCTTTTCTCTTTGGACAGCAGTCACAGCTTGCAGCTTTATTCTAGAGACTTCTCTCTCTTCTCTGAATTTCGCACTCTTTTTGTGAAGCTCACCTTTGTCTTGAGCCAGAGCTTCTCCTTCAGTTTCCATAGTCTTGATCTCCCTTTGGCAACTGGACAAGAGTCCTTTGGTCCTCTCCAGCTGAGGAAGCAGATAGGTGATCCTTTCCTTGTGTTTCAACCCTTTGTTCGTGACTGAGGCATTCACCTGTAGCATCGAGGCTTCTTTCGCCATCAGCTGCTGGTAGAGCTCTGTCAGCAACTCCTCCTGTTCAGTGATCTGAACGATCATGCAGCTGATCTGTTCATCTCTGAGGTGAGATTGGATTGCCCTTGCAGCTCTGATCTGTTTGGCCAGATCCCTTGCCTGCTTTCCTCTGAATGACTTTTGCAAGCAAATTGCAGCATGTCTGAACAGCTGGTACCTCTGCATTTGTTGATGCCCAAGCCTCCACCTTCTGAACCTCCTCTGAAGAACACTTGTTGCCCAGCACTGCTTCTTGAAAACCAATCTTTGCTGGTGCATTCTTACTACAGCCTGAATCATGGTGGCAGCTTTGTGCATTGCAGCAACATTCTTTCGAACAGAAAAACCCCTAAAAGCTGCCTGGATGCATATCACTGACCTTCTCAATACCTGGAATCTCTCTTGCTCAAATTTACCCTTAGTGTAGGACCTAAAATGTCTTTGAATGATGATGGCTGACACCCTTATGGCCTGGTACTTTACTACCTCCCGGTGTCTTCTAAATGCAACCTGAATCATGGTGGCAGCTTTGTGCATTGCAGCAACATTCTTTCAAACAGAATAACCCCTAAAAGCTGCCTGGATGCATATCACTGACTTTCTCAACACCTGGAGTTTCTCACGTTCAAATTTACCCTTAATGTAGGACCTATAATGTCTTTGAATGATGATGGCTGACACCCTTATGGCCTGGTACTTAACTACCTCCCGGTGTCCTCTGAACGCAGCCTGAATCAGGGAAGCTGCCTGATGTTGCAGGATCACCTCCCTTCTGACCCTCTGACCTCTAAAGCAGGCTTGCAGGAACATGGCAGCAGAGCGCAATTTCAAGAATTCCTCCCTCTGCTTTCTGGCTTCAAGTGTGGAGCGATACCTAAGCTGAATTGCAACAGCAGCATGTTTGATGCATAAATATCGTGTCCGAGCACAGTGAGCCCTGTAAGCACATTGTACCACAGTTGCAGCCTGGTGCTTCTGTTTCAGAGTCTGTCTGGTCTTCATCCCTCGGAATGCGGCTTGCAGAACAACAGCAGCCATCTTTTTCTCCTTCAAAGACTTCATTTCTTGCTTCATCATCTTATTAGCTCGGTAATATCGCTGAACAGTCCTGGCTGCCCACAGTAGCTTCAGGTAGTACTTTCTGCTCAAATGCTTCCTCACCTGTGCCTGAATGGTTACTGCAGCCTCCTGTTCAATTCGCATCTGCACCCGAACTTTCATTCTAAACTTTCCACTAACCTGGAGCTGCTCCTTCTCGGTTTGCTGTGCAGCGGATGGCTTAGTGGGGCTGGGTTTATGGGTCGACTCCTTGATGCCGCTTTCCTTGCTGTGAAGGGCTTCCTTGGTCGACCTCCCCAGTTGCACGATGCAGGAAGCGGTCTCTGCCGTCTTCCAGCTCTCGGTGTCAGGAACGGCCTTCTTTGCCACTGCCTCGCTTTTTTTGTTGCGGGCGGCCTTCTTTGCCCTCCTCTTGTGTTTAAGGTTGCAGGAAGCGTTTATTTCCACCGTTTTGCTGTTATTCGCGCTGGCTGTGTTCACCGCTGTATTCTCACGTTGAGCTGCGCAGAGCGCCACATTTACCGTAACGCCTCCATTAGCTGCGCAGGGAGAATCCTTTACCGTAACGCCTCCATTAGCTGCGCAGGAAGAATCCTTTACCGTAACGCCTCCATTAGCTGCGCAGGGAGAATCATTTACCGTAACGCCTCCATTAGCTGCGCAGGAAGAATCCTTTACCGTAACGCCTCCATTAGCTGCGCAGGGCACGTTCTCCGCTGGCGGATCACGGTGATTGTCGCGCGGCGCTTTCGGCGCTGAATCTCCGCGTTGAATAGCGCAGGGCGGCTCCACTATCAGCGTTCCGCTTTGAATGACGTAGGGCTCGTTGACTGTCCTTCCGCGTTGCGTGACTCCCGTCGTCAACGAAGCCCCGCCTTCCATGTCGCGTGAGGGAAAAAACACATGGTTCAGCGTATCGAGGTAGCGCTGTGTGTTCGCGGCGAGAGCGACCAGCTTCTGCAGCAGGAAGTTGAACCAATCCGCGCCTACCTCGGGACCCAGGCGGCTGACGAGCGGGATATCTGACTTCAGCCGCGTCAGACGTTTTTGGAGCTCCCTGGCAGTGGCCGCCGGCGTCCGTCGTACCCAATCCTCGCCCTCCAATTCCTCATGGAGGTCCACGGACTCAACGAACGCCGGTACCCTTGTATCCCAGGTTCCAATAAACTCCAACGTCCTCTTGATCACGGCTGCATTTGTGCGCAACACCCGCTCATGATCGCACTCCTGACTCGCGACGTCCAGGTACTGGCGGCTCATTCTGTAACGGTGGCGGGGTGCAGGGAGGACGCCAACGCTGAGCCAGGAGTTCGAAACGTAACTTTATTAACTATACTTCCAAAACAAGGACTGCAGTCTTAACTAAACCAAGAACACCAGATTCCCAAACACAAACCCACCACAGTGTGTAGGCAGAGCCTAACTAATGAGCCGCGCTCTGTTCTGACTCATCGGGGCTTAAATAGTCAGCCCCAATGAAACACACCTGTGCCTTCATTAGCTCAGGTGTGTTCAGTCAGAACAGAGCGCCCTCTATCGTGCACAAAACACCTGATCCATGACAGCACAGCACTGTAAGTCATCCCCGGGCTTGAGCTTGCGGTCCTGAAGATGTGTGCCTCTTTCTATTCCTGATTAAATCAAGTAAGAAGTTAACTCGAGCATTTGCCACTGGAGTTTGTCAAACATGTCTGGTGATGGAAACAGCTCTCCAATTTGTTTATACTGATGCCATCTTGCTGACTGTGCCAAGGCAAATCTCTGCCAAGAAGCCTTTAGGAATGACACGGCAACTTTGTCATTTAGAGCCTCCAGAGGAACCGGCCCAAAAAAATCAATTGTAATTAAAAAACAAAACTAATCTGTCTGAGTAAAAAGCAAAAAGTGTGTACTCATAGCACCAATTGGTATTGTATATACAGCAACAAAATATGGCATACGAGTCTGCCTTTCACTTAGAAAGCGTTGGCATCAGGACACAGGTCTTTAGTTGGGACCAAGGGTGCCATTACTCGGCCCTGGTGAAGCCAAGAATCTGCTCCATCTGGTAGTTAATTACTTCAGAAGCTTTCAGTAACCCAATCCTAGCTGCTGTGCACAAGGCGTGGATTTCATCATGGTGGATTTCACAGTAAGTAGCTGTGAGATATTGGAGACCCTCCACAGCTTCTTTTTAGTTCCTCCATCAGAATCATCCATTTCCGAAACCCAGAGGCAGCTGATTAGGCGTAACTAAGATGCTGCACTCAACCGTGGGAGCTTTTAAAGAAAACGAAAGAACGTTCCCTTGACCTCCACCAAACGAGACCCATTTAGGAGACCAACAAATAAAGCGAACAATCCAATGAACCACTGCTTTCCTTAAACAGCTCACAACTGAGCCCTTCAACTTTTCACTCCTGACTCTTCCTCCACTGTAACCGTGTTGTTTTCTCTTGAGTGGGAAGTCAGAGACTAATCTAATCTAAGCAAAAGCCTTATTCTGATGCCGGCCAGGTGCATGCCCAGAATTATTTACGCCCCCCCAGGCGACTGCATAATTGCCTTCATGCAAATGTGTGGCGTGCACAAATAAAGTGCAGTGGTTCCGAATTGGCACTTGAATACATCTCTTTAGGCGAGCCACGGTATGTTCATTTAAATATAAAACCAGGCCACTTCATGCCACTGCTCTAGCGGCTATTTTAAATGAAGCATTTTGTGTCTGGGAACCATTTTTAAGAGGCGCAAATTAACACAAAATGCACATTAACATAATACCTACTTATGAAATTTTGGTAAGTGCAACAGGGCTGCCATTGTGGCTGGACTGGCAGTGGCCAGCTGGTGACATTTCATATTTTTGTCATCAAGAGCAGCTGGAATCAATTAGTATTAAAAAACAAAAGCCCACCTTTGAAAAGAAACATAGAGACATTGTGCGTTTGCCATATTTCTTTATCCTTCTAACCCCATGTGCATGTCTTGGCTTCAAACGTAGCATGGCTGTCTACTGAAAACATGCAGTCCCTCGGTAGCCACTTGATTTAATCTTTCACGAAAGCAGGGGTTAGAGTTCACGGTGCTATATTAAACTCATTTGCCCTTGCAGGGTAGGAAGGAGAGAAGGATTTGTTTGCATTGAACACTGACACCAGCCCCCCGCTGCACCCTGACTTTCTCTGGAGACTCCAAACAGCACAAGCAATGAGATGAGCACAGGCAGGCTGGAGTCCACCCTCCGTGCTCGCTGTGGTTTCCTTTATTCCACTGTCAATCCTTGCTGAATTATACAAGAGCGGCCAGGATTCGCATTCAGCGCAGGGTTCCAGCCACGCCTCGCTGTTTAATTTTCCTCTCTAAATCCATAACAAACATCATTTTGGTGAAGAAGGGAATGTAAAATGGGCTGTGGATGTAGAGAATAATAAAGCTTCTACTGATGTCTAGACACAGTCTAAACCATTGTTTGGTTAGAGTCTGGTGTTGCAAAAGAGAATTACTTTGAAGTGAAGAAATTAAGCTTTTTGCATATTTATTTGTGCAGGACTTCATTCAGGATTAATCTAGGTTCATAAACACCTTGTGGTTTTTAAGTTTACATCTGTGTAAAGCACATGACTGACTTTTGGTTCGATTGCAATGAGTTTCACATTTAGCTCAAAGGTTATTTCTGCATGTACTCCCAGGTTGAACACAACTCGGTGAATTCATACTTTATGCAAATGCAATGACCAGATAAGTTCAAAATCCAAAACTTGGTTGGTTCACTTTCAGCTCAAATATAACCGCTCCAAAAATTCACTTTGTATTAAATTACATTATTTTTATTTTCATTTTTCTGTTAAAATGCACTTTTACACTTGTGTAAATGCAAAAGCAAACTAAAACAATTTCCGTGTTTTCAGTCAGCAACCACTACATTAATTCACTTTCAGTGTAAACGGAAAAGCCTGAATTGAATCTGGATCCAGAAACAAAAGCTGCATTACTTCACTTTCAATTTAAATGCAGTCTGCACAATCTTGAACCCAATCTGAATGCAAGGGCTGTATAATTTTCAAACGAGCTCTTAATTATTTATTTATTTGTTTGTTTGTTTGTAAATTACATTGCAAGAGCAGCACTATCTCTGTTTCAAACGCAGTTTATTTATTTTTTTCCCTCGTTTTGGTTCATGTGCACTGGCTGCATTATTTCACTTTCAGTTCTACTGCGCTTTCCTTCTACACGCCTCTGGAGTCTCATTCATACTCGGCATTACCTAGCCGGCCGAACCCAGGGGTAACCCACCTCCTTGGTTCATTTGTATGATGTCAGTTTTGCTTAAGACTGTGCCGTTGACACCGGCGTGTGTGTATGCTCGAGTGGTTCATTAAGACTGCCGTCACACAGGCTGTGCAAAAAGGGAATTGCAGACAGCTGGTCAGTTAGCAGAGCCGGCGGATGCCCTCTGGCAGTCTAGCTTTTATTCCATCACTCCGTGGCACAAACCGATCTCCAAGAGCATGACTGACGAGGCAGCGCCGAAGATGAATAAAACACTCTCTGGGGTTCTAGGCTGCCCTTCGTCCATGGCTGTCCCAGAGTGACACCATCATCAGGGAAAAATGCATTTGCAGCAAAAGGGCTCCATTTATAAATAAAGGTTCTTTTAAATAATAATACTTAACAGGTTCTCCATCACAGAGGACTTCTACTAATACAAGCGCTACTGCTCTTATGATGACTGCTACTGCTTCTGATACTAATGGTACTGTTCCTACTACTGCTAGAACTACTTCTAATGATGGTAAAAGTGAAAGTGAATCTTCTTGTTATTGTGAAATACAGCACAGCACAGCACACAGGTAACCACAACGAAATTAGATCTCTGCGTTTCACCCACACGTGCAGCAGGGAGCAGCTATTGAGAGCTTGGTGAGCAGTGACTGGGACAGTAACTTGCTCAAGTGAACCTCAGGGCAACTTGCTGGTCTGGGATTCAAACCCATGACTTTCCGATCCTGGGGCTACTACTAGTAGTGATTCTGCTGCTACTAATACTACCAGTCCTACTGGTAAAATTACTACTGCTTCTAGCTACTTCCGCTGCTGCTTGTACTGTCACTACTATAGCTGTTGCTACTACTGCTACTACTACTACTACTACTTCTACTAGTAATAGTACTCTTACTATTGCTGCTACTACTACAGCTGGAATTACTTCTACTACTACTGATGGTAATAATACTGATACTAGTGCTACTAGGTTTACTTATTACTGCTGCTAATACTATTACTACTACTATTAATAATAATAATAATAATAATAATAACGCTACTACTGATAGAATGTCTGCTACTAATCCTACTGTTACTAGCAGTGCTACTAATACTACTACTGGTACTGTTGCTATTGCTTCTAGATTTGCTGCTCCTAATCCTGTTACTACTTCTAATACTTCTACTACTAATAGTACTTTTCTTACTATTGCTACTTCTTCTTCTTCTACTACTATTACTGTTACTACTACTACTACTACTGATTGTATGTCTACTGCTACCACTAGCACTACTGTTGCTAATACTACTGCTACTGCTACTACCACTTTTTAACCCATACGCACACGTGCAGCAGGGGCCAGCTATTTAAAGTGCCCAGGGAGCAGTGATGGGGATGATACCTCAGTGCAACCTACTGGTCTGGGATTCGAACCCATGACCTTATGATCCTGGGGCTAACTCCTTAACCATTAGACATAGAGGTATTACTTCTAGTAAAGCTTCTGCAACTCCTGCTACTAATATTACTAGTGCTCCTAGTACTGACACTACTGCTACTACTACTGCTATTGATGCTACTGTTGTTACTAATATTATTATTGTTATTACTAATACTATTATAGATACCTCGACTGCTTACACTCCTACTGCTGGTGCTGTTACCACTAGTCAGACAAATTCATCCAGGACATACAAAAGATTTGCCAATTGATGATTTGGGGACGCTCTGACCCAGTTGTTCAGATATAAAAATTCGCCCACCTAACATTTAGCGACATTGTACTTGTATCTGGTTTGAGCACAGTTCATGATGAACAGATAATGTGTTTGTGTTCAGTCACACACCTATTCCTTTAACATGGACTCTTGAACTCCTTTCTCTTTAAAAAAGTGCAGCAGTGGTGTCCCCACCCCACAGAGTCTTCAATTCTTAATAGAATGTAAAGATGCCTGTCCGAATGGAAGAAAGATTACGGTAATGAAAAACTGCCGAGTATTTCCGAGACCGAAATACCGCAGGCGTTTGTTTGGGACGGATCCGTGCAAGGTGTGAATATGCACATTTTCAGTTCAGCCTACCTTCAGCTTGACTAATGAGTAAGACAAGGACAGTCTATTGTGAGTCTGAATTCAAGACGACTTTGACGAAGGTACACAAAGAGATTTAATTAAAAAGTGTCTCACTTCTTGTTTAAATTTTAATTTACCAAGTGAGTGAGTGCTTCCAATATTCAGTCGAAATTGCCAAAAGGGTCCCACATATCTGCCTCCCTAGAAAAAAAAAAAAAGAAAGTTCTAACGTCTTTAAATGTAGAGTGTCATTTAACAGTTCAGCAGCAAAATAATGAGTAAAACTGTTTTGAAAGTGGTTTTAAAGTGGTTCTAAGAAAAGAAAGTGTGCCCAATTTGTGTCAAAGGAAAGAATGGTAGCAGTAAGAGAAGATAAATAGGTATTCTTATGAGGAATATTTTGGTGAAAAATACAATTTGCACAATTTGTTCATTTACTCGAGATGTGGTCGGTTAAACAACGTCTGGACTGCAAATGTAGCTTCTTTAGTTCCGAGCTGGAACGACAAGATTATTAATACAAACCTTCTCCCGAGTCTTTTATTTATATAGATCTCCATAAATTCAGTCAAACCCTGTCCAGCCCTTCGCTAAAGAGGAGCAAGTGAAGTGAAAGCGACGGCGCACAAGTGAACCAATGCAAAATCATCCTCTGCATTTAGCCCATACACACATGCAAAGGCAAACATCCATATTCAGCACTCCGGGAACAGTGGTGAGGACGATACCATGCTCAAGGGCACCCACAAGTCTACATCACCTGATCTGGATGAGGTTCCAGCAGGTTGGGGGCATATTTAGGGGTGTGTTCACAGAAAGATTGATTTATTTTGCAGCCGTAGTCTCACATCTGTGCCGATTACAAACTTTCTGCTTAATGAGCCCAGACACCCAGTTTGACGGTGGTAGTAAAAATCATGAAACCAGTGGAAACGCAGGAGTTGTTCAAGTTCTTAGCAGATTCTTCTGGCCTAGATTTACACAGAAAAAAAACACACTGCTCTTGAAATCCCATCAATTCCCATCACGCACCAGGTGTGTCTCATCCATGGGGCTACCTGTGGAGAATGCTGAGTTTTGGAAAGCTGACCAATGGGTAAAAGAAGAGTGATTCATTGCCTTGGCAGTGAACAAAGCCAGTCAAGAATCCATCCATTCCAATGCACTGTGTCTGAAATTTATACAGATTTCTCCCACTGTCAGAAAGCAGCATAACAATAACAAATGGTTGCAATATAAGCAAGTTCCCTGTGATTCATTCTCAGTGTGAGAGGAGCAGTGAGTGTTTTGTCTCACTCTGATAAACGGAAATGGATGCATTCAATAAAGATGACAAGCAATTTTAAATGCCACATTTTTTCGGCTCAGTGGTTTTCTTTTGTAGAGAAATTCATACCCCCCAACACACGCACACACACATATATATAGTTTTGCTCTATCCATATCTGACAATCATAACTGTCACAGACTGTTTGGTTAAACTCTGAATATGTCCTCAATGTTCTCACATTGCACTGAAACAAGAGCTTCACAGGTTACAGTCGAGACATGGTTCACAAGGACCCCAGTCTGCTGACTACAGATATATATTTATTTTTTTTCATTATTTTTTATCCAGTTTGTTTAATCTTGAGTTTGTAAAAAGAAGACAGGGGTGGCAGATGTTCACCAAGCTATGGGTTCCACACAGGAGATGAAATCATTATCACATGTCCTAGATCTGGGTAAACAAGTTGCTAATAACAGGTTTTATTGTTGATTAATTTATTTTTTAAACAAGGGTACAGTTGGAGATCTCCAGGATTACATCAATTACTTTGTGTCTGTTCATCCCTGGGCTCATGCACAATTAGCAGGCAGCACTGCACAACACTGACAGTTGTCTAGGCTCTATATAGGGTACTAGATTTGGCATAAAACAGGAATATTCTAAAACATTCCCGTGCAAGAATGTATAAGTGTTTCTGAGCATTATTCACAAGCTCTCTGCCTCAAAACACAGAACTCGAGTCATTAGATCACGCAGCATGGCAGTAATGCTGGAAGGCATTTTGATTTCTGCTTGACAGCAAATCTGTATAAAATTTTAGTCCATTTTAGGCTTTTTTCTGTTAAGACCCCCGTGCACTGAAAAAAATGTAGGTGTTCATGTGAACAGGCTTACTCGATGTCCATAATGTGATTCTTTATTTAGTGGCTGGACAATAAGAATAAGTTTATTGCTGTTTTTTCTGCTCTCTCAGTCTGTTTGTTGATATCTACTGTTATCATTTCAGCAATACTTCCAGATCAACCAAACCACAAATCGGCACAATTGCATTGTTTCAGTGTTCATGTGCCTGGTCTCTCTTTAATTAACTTTTGACCCTCCATCTTTTGCTGCCAATAAAGCAAACTTCTCCTGCGAAATAAAAAAACCAAGAACCATCGGGCCATGGACAGACATTATGAATAGTGTAATATCGCACTAATGATTTTCAGTGAGAGCAACAAGAACTTTGTTTTAAAAAGTCAAGTTTTCAAATAGATTCCCTTCGTCCACACTTTTCTGGTACCATTATCAGGATGACACTATTCCTTCTTGGGGTTTTGCTTTCCTATTTATCTCTCTGGCTGCAGATGCAAAGCAGACTTTTGGGCGACGGCTAATTAAAAATGACGTGTGAGTAAGTGCATGTCTTGGTCCAGTGATGTAAACTTTGGAGCCTGTGCAGCATCATAAAGGTCAGATGTGGGAGGCTTGATTAGGCAGATTAGCATGAGTGTGCTTTCACGAAAAAAGGAAAAACAATCACATTACTGACATTCTGCCAGAAAAAATGTCTGGATTATTTTACAGATAGAGGTTTGGGCCACTTTTAGTAGAAAAATCTTAGTAATACCTAATATTCCATCCTCACTGTCTAGACCGGTCCAATATTTCACTCTTTGGTCTACCCAATCTGGCCTCTCTGCCAAGGATTACCCAGATTTAGGCCATCATCTCTTGATAAGCTCGATACACCAGTGCCTTAGAGCACCTCGACATGTATACCAAAGATTATCCTAATTTAGGCTAGTGCTGCTGGCTCAGACTGGCAAAATGTCACTGCCTCAGGCCACCTCAGCATCTCTGCTAAAGACCATCCTGATGTAGGCTACTGTGTCTGGCTCTTGCCACCAAAAGATCACTGCCTCAGGCCACCCCAACATCTCTGCCAAATACCCCAATTTAGGCCATCATCATTGGGCTTAACCCATCAAAACATCACTGCCTCAGGCCTGCCCAACATCTCTGCCAAAACCTGCCCCAATTTAGGCTTTGGTTCACACCACCAAAACATCACTTCCCTAGACCATCTTTTTCATTTCTGTCTAAGACCAACCCATCTTTGTCTTGGATTACCCCAATGTGAGCCCCATTCTCTGGTTTAGACCATGAAATGTGAGACCTTAGTGCTCTACACTATTCAGGCCATAGACCTCACGCTATTTCAGCCATAGACAACCCCAATATGTCTCTCTCTTTCATCTCTGGCTTATGGCACCAAAATATAGACTCCTTTTACTACCCAGTACTCTCTGCGTAGAAGATGCCGACATCTTTACCTTAGCCAACCCTAGAAACTGTTCCCAGAGATAAACTTTATTAACACGGCACAGTGTTTCACAGAGTATAATAAATATACTTTTACATGCAGAGAGTGAAGATCAAAGGAATGGGATGAAGGGTAAAGGAACATTAAAATTTGGGATAAGCTCTGTTAGACTGTTGACATTTGAAGATCTGCAAAAACGTCTAAAATGTTCTTTGAATAGAAGAATTATGTGTGTATATAATATGTTTGCTGTTTTGTGTCTCCCGCCCATCTAAATGTCTCCAGCTCCCAGTGGTCAGGGGTTCTGTAAACTCTTGTAAAACCAACAGAACAGCAAGGCTCTTATTCGCCCCGTGTGTCGATGGCACGTCCACATAAAGAATAATTAAATGAACCTAAAGGTCAGCGCACAGCCTGTTCATAAAGTCATTGGCAGGGTTAATTTGTGTAACTACAAACTACTTCAGGTACATACTTACAACTAATGGTTCTGGTCTTGGTCAGAGTATGGCGGAGAACTTGCATTATATGAAAAGGGTTCTTCATGTTCCACAGCTCCACAGTTGTTCACACTATCTATTGAAGGCTGCAGTACAATCCAGAGGATTGCATTTCAGCAGCTTTGTTTGCACGCAAAGAAATAACCGTCACACAAATATGTGGCCTCACCTGTTCTTTGTTGGAACACCTGTGAACGCACATTAATATTGAATGCTTCCCAAGGCCATTTCAGCCATCCTCTGTCCGCACGCGGACAACGTTGCACGCATGAAATACTGCGCTTGCGTTTACAGGGTTAAACCTGAAAAAAAAAAAAAGTAGCGGCTGGTTTGTAGTGGTCATCAGTCATCGTGACGTTTTGCAGATGAACTGAGTGCATAGAGAACACACTGAGCACACGTTCCATGCACGGGTTGATGGTAGTTGATGGGGTCAGACCAGAGAAATTTGCTTTGGAGAAAAAGGCAATTTGAATGAACGCAAGGAAGGAATCCATTGCTGATGGTGTTTGATTTAGCCTTCAAAAACCCAAACCTTGGTCTGCTCTGAAAGGACTGCTTTTCTTTCAACATAATGTTGCTCATCTGGAATCTGAATGTTTAAATCATCTATTAATAAGTCGTTCCTACCGAAGGTCATTTGGCCATAAATGAAAAGGGAAGTTCTGTGTTAGCTCTTCACTATTCCACTTAAAATGCATCCATCCTTCCTTTCAATGCCCCTTCAGCATGAGCTGTTCGCCATACCGCTCCCTTCAGAGCGTGTTAATAGAAACTGGTTCACTGAACTGCTCCCTAAAAAAAACTCCACTCAATATTAATCATTTATTGAACTCTTTCCTGATCAAACCAGCTTTTCACCTAAAATTGAGCTCCAGAGCTCATTCAGCATTAATATTAATGCAATGCCATAAAATAAAAAAAAATATATATATATTTTCCCCTACAAATTAGCTGTTCACAGAACAGTTCCCTTGAAGGCTTGTTCAGAGGCACCTGTGCACAAAACAAGTTGTCCAAAATGGTTCCCTCCCTGCGATGGGCTGGCGACCTGTCCAGGGTGTGTCCCCGTCCTTCGCCCTGTGTGAGCTGGGAAGGACTCCAGCACACCCCGAGATCCTAATTAGGACAAGCGGCCCAGAAAATGACCGACTGGTTCCCTAACCTTTTCCTTCCGAGGCACATCAGCGAAGGCTGTTCAACGAACAGTTCGTTCCAAAGCTCACGGAGCAGTAGCTGTTCGCTGAAGTGTTCAGCATCAGTGGTTCACTGAACTGTTCTTTCCAAAGCCCAGTCAGTGTGATGTTTCACTGTACAGTTCTTTCCAAAGGTAGCGAGCAGTAGCTGTTCACAGATCAGTTCCTCACAAGCTTTTTGAGCACTAGCTCTTCACTGAACTGTTCTTTCCAGAGCTCATCAAGCCGTAAACTGTATTAGCCACCTACTGAACATTTCCCTCCACGTTGCATCAGGACATAATCACCCGATATCCGCTTCAGCCCGGTGAAGAAAACACTTGAGGTTCAACTGCAGAGAACCAGAAAATCACAGTTTTCCTCCTCCATGCATCTGCTCTCTGTTTTAAACCTTTCTCAATAATGTCAACGGCATCCGTTTCTCTTGTTAGATCAATCGAAGCTGCCTGGACACCTGTATTTTTTTCCCTTTTTCATGTTTGATGCAAATAGAATTATGGATTTTTTTTCCACCCACATCACATTCACTGCACTTAGTGTGGTGACTCACTTGGCACAGGTAAATACTGACTGACTAAATAAATATCCACAAACACACTCAGCTATCCATGCAGGCAAAACCCCACGCTATCAGAAACAAAAATGCTTATGCTGTCTTTCTGCAACCATTTCATTGATTTGTGCACTTTAATTACAACTGCTGACTCTGACATTGATCAGAATGAAAAATGTTGCTCATGCTGATTTTGAAAATATTTAATCCAGAGCTGCTTTTTGCAACAAATGAGTCCAGGAGCAGTGGCGCTCTGCAATCCTCAGGCCTTCGCCAGACTCGTGTGTATGTAGTGTATTATGTGTCTGAACACATCTGGGTTCCTGCTTTAATTGCATATTGATATTCTTGTTACTGCCTACTTCCTCACAACCAACCACTTGAGATGGTTACTGCTTTAAAGGGATGTCCAGCACTCTGAGAAAGAAGCCAGAGAAAGGCGTCGAGCACCTGCGGATGTGAAATGCAATCTGGAAATACAATTTCCCTCACGGTGTCCGAGTCAAAAGCAAGTGCTGATTGCGTTTATGCAAGGCACTCGGCTCTCAGGAAGAAAGGGGAGAAAGAGGTGTGAAATCCCAAAATTGCCTGAGAAAATACAGATGTCAAAAGAAGGACTGAGTGGGTTTTGCAGGAGAGTGTGGATGGAGGATGCACACAGGCGTGGTCCATCTCTGCTTTAAAAAAAAAAAAGTGAAGTTAATAACAAAAATCACTTACAAGGAACTTTTACCAATTATTTGAACATCTACACCCCCAGCAGGGATGACCATGGACAATCCGGCAGCTCCCTTTGGAGACACACCGCCTTTCAAAAACAGATTTCTGGGAGGTAAACCTGTAGAACGGAGGGTCGGGGGCTAAAATATAAGTCCCTCAGCATTTCTTAACCAGTAGACCAGCATTGATAGAAAGAGTGGCCGGGAAGGGACGGTATTGGGGTCTAGCACCCTGGGTGCATGAAAGAAGTGGTGTCAAATCAAAAATCAAGATTACTGAAACCGATTCATAATCTGATTTCATCACCTGGAATCAGGGAGAGAATGAAAGAGACAGACAAAGAGAGAGAGAATTACAAAATATATATATATGAGAAAGAATAAGATAAATATAATGTGTGGGGCAGGAGAGCGAGACAGAAAATGAGAGAGAGAGTAAAAATATAAAATAAGGAATGAGAGCAGGAGAAAGAAAGAGGGGGAAATACTGTGTGAGTGACAGGAGAAAGGGAGAGCGAGAGAGAGTCAAAATTTAAAGAGAATGAATGAGAGGATGAGAAATACAGTGTGTGTGACAGGAGAGAGAGAGAGAGAGAGAGAGAGAGAGAGAGAGAGAGAGAGAGAGACAGAGAGAGAGAGAGAGAGAGAGAGAGAGAGAGAGAGTACACAGAGAGCTAGACAAGAGACACAGGCACGTGTGGGAGTTTTCAAACACACACACACACACACACAGTTCGGACATGTTGTAACACCTAACACACACACAAACACACACACACGCGCGCGCACACAAACATCGCTCTCAGCACACAGTGGAAGAACAAACATACACAGCCTGTGCGTGTGTACACACACTCTACTCCAGTTACCGGGACCACTGGCAAACCTACAGACATCCACTCAGTGGCCACTTTATTAGAAACCCCTCCCTCAGGGCAGTTAAATGTGCAGCAGGGTGAAGCCAGATAATGTTAAACTGCAGACGGGTTCCTGTGTGAACATGTTCGCGATGTTACGGTCGTAATTTGAAACACTAAAGGGAATAATAATAATAATAATAACAATAATAAACTTTACAAAGCTGCAATTAAATGTATGAAAGGTGCTACAAGCCTCCATTTTTTCCTGTCTTCTGCATCTTCCTATTTCACACCGTCTACCTGCACGTCTCACACCACGTCCATAAACCTCCTTTTTGTCCTTCCTCTTCTCCTCTTTCCTGGCAGCTCCATCCTCAACATCCTCCTCCTGATATACTCGTCATGTACTCCTGATATCTCTCTGCTGGACACGTCCAAACCAATGCAGTCTGGCGTCTCTCTCATTGCCTCCAAAATGTCCAACCTGAGCTCTCCCATCAGTGCCACATCTCCATCTGGTATAGAGTAGGTGACTGGAAGCCAGTGTAGGGTCTTTCACCAGCACCCGACGGTGACCCCGGTTAGAATAAGCAGCTCAGAAGATGGATGCACGGATAAATTGAAGGATGATTGGACGGATGGACAGACTGGTAGGGTACCATAAGGCCAAAGTAACCATTTAAGCGATCTTGGCACTTGAGGAAGAAGAGCACAATGTACCCAATTATTCTCAGAGGAAAGAAAAAAACTGAATATTTTGACTCATCGAAGCAACAAAAGGCTCAAACCCAGTGAACTGCCTTCAATGCGGTCGGTCTCAACACATCAGCTTCTCTCCATCTAACAGAACTTCCGTTTCTTCCCTTCAGCATGAAAACTCTTCTAACAGGCTTAAAAAACAGGATCTTTCATCGAGTAAAAATAGTGAAAAAGGAAAGTCTCGCTTTCCCTTCAAATAACCTGAACCTGAAATAACAAGTGCCTTTTGTTCACCATTGAGTATTAAATTGCACTTTTCCGTACCGTGTTCCTTGAAAGATGATATTATTGGAGGAAGAGCCTCCACAGCTCAGCTTTCTGATGAGTACAGGCGGCTCTGGGTTCGAGGGGCTTTTCTCTGCCAAATAAACGTTGCGTAATCCGAGCCCTCATTGGTGAACCTTTCCGTCGATGTGTTGAGGAAACTGCTTCCATTTACAGAGTGTTAACAGAGCAGATTAACAATTAATTTGCTTGAAAAGAAGACGTGGGTCTGAGATTATTCGCAACAAACTTGCCATGTTCTGTCGAGTGAGACTTGTCTGCGCTGGGAAGTTTCCCAAATCGAGTTTGATTCAAAAGAGCCAGTGGCTCTGAAAAACTCAATTTTCCTAATCACTGGTGCAGTTTCAGCATGGCTGGCTGCAATCCCTCTACATCACAAAACACCATTCAGTCCAGGCCAGCCTGCTGAGGGAGAACACACTGCCTCCCCAATCTCCATTCTCCGAACCCTCAGCCTTATTTGATCTGCATTTATTACCGCAAACGTGTGAGATCTATAAAAGTCAAGCCTGGGAGATTTAATGACAGATGAAAGTTTAATTAGCCACTAGCAGAGAAGCGAACCCCTCGATTTACACAAACTCTCTAAAATGTCCCAATAATTCGGCCAAAAATAAAATAAAAGATGCATGCCTGTAAAGCATCAGACTTTTATTGAAGCTCATAAAACAGAATTGAAGAACGATCCCGTTTTACTGCTCGCCAGCACTTTCAGCGTCCGAAATTAAATGCGACTGTTTTCAGAATTAGCCTTTTAAATGTCGTGTGACCCAACCTGCTGTCCGGGGGGTGTTTGTTTTTCCACGTCTTGTTAAACGGAGGATCGTCTGCTACAATACTCGTGTTTTATGTGAAGTTTAGTTATTTCAGTTTTACAGAATGCAATATTTGATACGTGGATCTCTCGGATCAGGGCTGCGAGGTTCCCATGAGCAAGGTACCGTCTCTGTCACTGCTACCCGGTGGCTGGATTGGGCTGCCTACTGCTGCAGTGTGTGTGTGTGTGTGAAGGTGTGTGAGGTTGCATTTTCATTGTGTTTCACTGTGTGACATTTTTTACATTGAAAAAAAGTCACTTTCACTTATTTATCCTTGGGATAAACAATAAAGCCATTCATGTAAGAATATGCTGGTGTGTGCATTTGTGTGTGCATGTGTGTGTGCAGGTGTGTGTACTTATGTGTGTGTCAGAGTGAGTGTATGCATGTGTGTGTCCTGCTTGTACATGCAGGTGGTTCTGCGTGTTATTCGGTGCTGACTGACAGCCGCAGTGTGGGCATGGTGGCACACCCCTGTCTGTATGCATTATTGAAAAATGTCAGCCGTGCCCTCAGGTTTGCATTCTGAGTGTGTAAATAAGACTCTGTCCATGGTCAGTGGAGCACACTGAATTAACAAGATGGAGAATATCTTCAAATAAATAGTGACCATTTCGGTAATGACCGAGAAAAAGCCTCGGCAGCTCTTTCCCACGAGCCTGGGAATATCTACGATGTGCTGAAGCCGAGTGCTTTTGGAAAATTGCTTTTTTGTTACGGGCAAAAACTGTGATGCACATAATGGGGAATAAATATTTATGGCTGTTGATTGTTGCTTTATACACACTTAGAGTCCTTTTGCGTCATTGTTACCTACAGGCCGATGACGCGGCGCGGAGGAAGCTCGTTAAAAATCCGTTTTGAGCATCTTCTTGAAAAACAGGCCTTAAGTTTTAATAGCACCTCATTAACATAACATTTTGCGGATGCATGTCTTGCGATTCCCAAATCATTTTGCAGTGATCCGGATAAGTCGCGACATCCATCAATGTGTGATTTTCATCGGGCCTAAATTGGTGTGATGGTGAGTTACTTACGAACCTTAATCGAGAGATGATATGCATTAATCTCAATCAATATCCTTTTGGCAATTAACACTGTTCTTCCTTTATGAAATTCTAACGATCTGAGGCCCGTGGTGCATCATGAGAGGCGAAAGCGAAGCATTAAATTGCGATTAAAGGGCTAATTAAAAAGGAGAGCCATCTCTTAAGGTCCTGAAATGTTTTGCAGGCACACAAGTCCAGGATCAATGATGTCTCTGCAGGGCTACTAGAAGCTTTTGGACTGAAACTAAACTCATTCTTGGTGGAGGGATACATGCAGGGTGTTGTGAGGCTAAAATAGATCCCAGATTCTCTTTTTTACATCATCAGCATCCATATTAACACTCAGAAGCGCAGGCTCACTGGTGGTATTGGTGGTGGTAGGACACTTGCCTATGGAGAGGTTGCAGATTTGAATCCTACCTCCTTCAACACCACCATCGGGTTCCTGAGCAAGACCCTTAACCCCACGTTGCTCCAGGGGGGACTGTCCCTGTAATCAGGAACTGGAAGTCGCTCTGGATTAGGACTAGGCCCCAGGATCAGAAGGTCATGAGTTTGATTCCCAGACCAGTAGGTTGCCCTGAGGTACCCTTGAGCAAGGTACCATCCCCTTCACTGCCCCCTACGCACTTTAAAAGCTGCCCCCAGCTACACGGCATATTTATTAAAAAAAAAAAAAAAAAAGCACTGTGTTCATTGTGTGCTGTGAATAGTGAATAGTCACTTTCACTTCAGATCAGAGGCAGAGTGGATCACAGATCTGCAGTGGAAACTGTTCTACGCCCACAGTCGCCTGTTAGATGATCAGCAGACATCAAGCAGAACCAGAGTCCAATCCCTGAAGTGAATCAAGTGCTGGACATGATGGGAGCAAAAGTGGCCACGAAATACTACCATCCACCAGGGGGCAGCCATATCCGGAACCCGTGAAGCAGTGATGGGGATGGTACCTTGCTCAGGGGTACCACAGGGTGACCTACTGGTCTGGGAATCAAACTCGCAGCCTTCCAATCCTGGAGCCTAGTCCCTGACCACTAGACTGCCGCTCATGCAGCAGAGTGTAGTTTGGAGAACAGGTCTGGTGGGAAAAGATGTTGGGGAAAGATGTAATTTGGGACCCCAACATCGCATGCATTTAGTCTCTAAGTGAAGCTTAAAATGGGTCAAAAGTGAGAGAAAAAGAGAGAACCAGATGTGAAGCAGAGCAGCAGGATATTGGTGGTTCGGATGCTCCCGTGTCTCCTGCAATCGAATGCATCACAAAGCCACTTATTCAGGAGGTCGACAGCACTACGCATCAGTGAAGTACCCTCAGAATCCCTCCCTTTATCATCATCTGTCCAAGATAAATTGGAGGAGATGATCAAAATCAGAGAAACCTCACGGCCGGATGGCAGCTCAGTAAGCACGCTTTGCTTTTATTATGCAGCAATTGATCTAGAAAAAAAAAAAAACCCAACTGTGCTCCCTCTATTTGTTTTTGCAGCACAATTCACCACCACTTTCAAAACTATTAACCGGCAAACAAATACTGAGACTGCCTGCAGCTCCTCTGAACACGAGCAGCTTTTACTCTCACAAGAGAATCTGTTGACGCAGGGTGTATCCGAGCTACAGGATGCAGGAGGTTTCACCGTTTCATTCGTATGCAAATTACTGGAAATGCCAAGTAGAACCGTGTGTTCTGCTGAAGAGAAAACACACACCAGTGTGTCCATTTTAACGCTTTGGTAAAATGTTAGAAAAAATAAAAGTGTCCTAACATGATGTGCCAAAACATTTGCACGATTTTTATGTATCTGTTTATTTATTTATGATGAATTAATCATTTTGTTTATTTATAATTAATTAATACTTTTGTTTATTTATGCTTTTTTTATTTAAAAGGTAATAATATTTGTACAAATTATTCAATTCAAATTCAAATAAAAAATTATTCAAATTTGTACAAATCTGAGCAAATCCATCTCCATCTCCATCCCTGGATGAGGAGTTTCCACACGATTTCTGTTTGATTCACTGCGAGAAAGAACCGCATGGCTGGAGATGAGTGTCGAGTTACGAGCGTCACTGATGCAGAATTATTTTAATGAATTTTGTACTTTAATGTAACAAATGAAATAAAACTAATCCTTTGGTTTAAAAAGACCCTTTTTCTAGAATATCATCTTGACTTTATAGAAACAGATTAACACATCCTCATAACTTTATCTTCTCTGCAATAATCTGGCATTAGGTCTGGAGCTCGGATTCAGGGCTTTGTTTGCGTGTGTGTGTGTGTGTGTTTGTGTGTGTGTGTGTGTGTGTGTGAGAGAGCCCAGAGCAGTGTGTTTTATTTTAAACAGTGGAGTGTCTGCTATCAATACAACTATCAGTAGCTGCTGAAGTAAAGGACACACACACACACACACACACACACACACACACACACACACACACACACACACACACACACACACATGCATAAACAATGATATCAATACAATATCATTCTGTAGTTTATATTTATAGGAACTCCTCCTCAACCCCCAAGCAACACACACACACACACACACACACACACTCACACTTTTTTTCCTTCCATACTGAAACTCTCTTCCATACTCTCTCTCTCTCTCTCTCTCTCTCTCCCTCTCTCTATTTTTGAATGCATCTCTCTCTGTTGTTCTCCTGAAGCAACATCAGAGATGCTGATTTCATTACTTTCTTTCCTCTGTGTGTGTGTGTGTGTGTGTGTGTGTGTGTGTGTGTGTGTGTGTGTGTGTGTGTGTGTGTGTTGGGTCATTCACAGTGCTGGTGAGTCAGACTCTCTCGGCTTTGATCCCAGGCTGAGCTGCTCTGACCCTGAGCAGCAGAACAGTAAAAGCAAACAAACCTGCACGGCTCCACCAGGCTCCTGTGTGTGTGTGTGTGTGTGTGTGTGTGTGTGTGTGTGTGTGTGTGTGTGTGTGCCGTGATGACATCAGGTCCCTGCTCTTTTACACTGTAAGGTTAACACACTCCAGTGTAGACGTCTCGGCCGCAATACATGAGTGTAACACTGACTGGCTGTGCTGTGTCCTCAGCGCCGAGCGAACAGGAGGCGATTTAAAGGGCAAAGGAGTTCAAAAGTCAAAACAACTTCAGCTGCAATAAATAAACCGAGCTGAAGCCCAGAGCCAACAAGCAGACAGCACGGAGACAGCTCCAGCATGTTCATCAGAGAGCTGTCCTTCATGACTCTAACAACCTTCCACCCTTCTGGGAAGGACACTGGAAGATTGCTGTGAGGGTCTGATTGCATTAGGGTGTCGGTATTGGATTAGTTCTGGATCTGGATCTGGTGTGTAGGCCACCGGGCCTGACCTTCTCATCCACTTACTGGAAAACTTTCATATGGAGGTTATTTTAGGTCTTTTTAGGCATCTACATACTGGGTAGCATTTCATGTAATATACAGTGCTGTGCAAAACCCTCATTTCTTGAACCTTCTGAACCATCTTTTTATTTTTCTAGAGAGCCAACTTGAAAATATATTCCTTCATGTCTGCCAGTCCATCTTTGTAGATAAATAAAGCAATGGCTGAGAAAAGTAAACATTTGAATTATCAAAGGGACCTTGACAGAAAAATGGGCCAGGAATAGATTTTATTTTATTTTATTCAACATAAAGTGTAGTTACAAAATTGGCTTTACTGGTAGGGAATGGATACTGTTCTCAGGACTGTCCTGATTCACACTGGGACATTTTTAAACTTTTAAATCCCTCCATTGATGGACTCAACTCCAGCTAACAGGGTTGAGAGACTTGATCAGGGCTTACATGATTTTGGAGAAGCGATGACGCAACCTCTTGGTCTGTCCTGGTGTCCTGCTTTTAGGCTACAAGCACCCCTCATAGCCTGGAAGTTCTCCTCCGCAAACACACTGACTCAACCTGCCAGGAGAACACCAAACCTGGCCCGGAGAACGGCCATCCAGGGTGGTAGATGTGGGCACCTTCTCTGCACGGTTTAGTGCAACTCTCAGTGTAAAACAAGCCACTTCCTCTGCTCTGAAAACTGATACTGATTTTTGAATTATGCCTCATACACTGACTCTGCACTTCCATAATAAATATGATTTATGGGCTCCACCTACCTTTTATTTCCACTACACTGGTGTAAAACAGCCTGTAGCCCATCTGTTGTCAACAATTTTTCAGCCGCCTTCACTTTCCTAAGTGGTTCTTGGCTCCAAAGCATGATTTAGGTGGAAAATAAAATTTGATGATTAGTGTAGAACAGAACTGTGGAGTTCTGATCCAAATTCTTGTCCTGGATTAATCACTGGTCCAAGAACTCAAGGAGCAGAAGCTGGATTCGAGGTCTAGGGTTTATAGTCAGTACTGGGCAAAAGTATTGAGACCCTCATTTCATTATACGTATTTTGCTGAGGAATCACCTTTCTTTGGTTTCTTAAACCTGTCAGACGGTCTTTGCTATATTGGTTAGTTTAACTGCATGTGGGAAGAATGTTTTAGAGCTCCAGGCTGCAAAGTGACTAAATATCCAAGGTTCTAGATAAAGGGGTTCCAACCACTCTGCGTTCAGCAGTAAACGAATCACCTGATCATCTGGAATCATCTGCTCCTGTTTCTTCACTGCTTCATGTCTTCAGTTAGACGCTTTGTTGTGCTTGAAGGTTCAGACGTAGATCACTGTGTGGATTAACCAACACAGAACTATCAAACTGCTCAGGTACAGAGACTGGACTGAACATGAGAGACAGCAACACTGTCCTTCAGGGAGATCTGGAGAACTGCTCAGGTACAGAGACTGGACTGAACATGAGAGACAACAACACTGTCCTTCAGGAAGATCTGGAGAACTGCTCAGGTACAGAGACTGGACTGAAAATGAGAGACAACAACACTGTCCTTCAGGAAGATCTGGAGAACTATTCCTCAACAACACATTAAAAAACAAGAACATCTGGATCTTTGGAGGTAAAATATGAAGAAACAAGGGGCTCAAGACTTTTGCACAGCACTAAAGAAGGCAGAGATTCCAATTAAATGGCTGCTAAATGCACAGGAGCCTTTAGTCTTAAGCTGATGTCGAGGTTTGCTTCAAGATTGAATTTGTGAGGATGACTGGAGTGTGTAGATGATTCTGGCTGGGTCACCTCAGTCTATACCTGGCCAGGACGTTCTGACTGAGGCGCGGAGTTTCGCTCTGGTGCTGTAAGCGCATGATTAGTGTTCAATGAGCCGAGAGCAGTCCCCCTTCACTCCGTGAGCTTCAGGCTCCGAGATAAAAGGCCCATATAAAAGTAATCTATCACCTGTAGACTTTATTATCTGTGAAATGGCTCACACAGTGTCCTCCTGTAGGCCACCTGTACCTCTGTGGATGTCCAGATTCAACAGTTTGGAAAGTCTGGCTGTTTACGGCTGCTGAGATGGACTTTAAATAATGCTTCTATGATCTAACACTCCATTTATCAACGAGACAACACACGTATATTAAATTAGCTACTTTCGTTTTCCAGCAGAGTTACAAAGAAGCAAGAAAAGCAAGTGTGCTTCCTAAACTGGAGTGGGGAACAGGAATGAGAGATAGTATTGTCTTTCATCATCAAAAAGAAAAACAGAATAGCCAGCAGCATGTCCCAGCTCACACCTCACACCCATCTGTCATTGTGGTCGAACTAGTTTTGCCCAAATTTCAATATTTTCATGGTTTAACGTCTGCCTGGCCAGTTGATGAGGACATGGAATGGGACAGCAATGGGATTTTTACAGGTCAATCCATCCCTCCATCCAGCCATCCATCAATCATCAGGCTATCTATCTATCTATCTCTCTATCTGCCTATCTGTCTGTCCGTCTGATCATCCGCCCGTCCGTCTCTCAGTCCATCAGGTCATCTTTTTTTCTATTGTCTTTCATCATTTGAAAGATGGTAATATCTTATTAAGGATTATCTCTCCATCTTTCAATCCATTCATCCATCCATCCATTAATCATCAACCTGTCTGTCGGTCCATTTTGCTGTTTGTCTGTCCAGCTGTTTATCCGTCCATCCGTCCCTCAGTCTGTCCGGCTATCTCATCTTTTCTGTTGTTTTTCATCATTTGCAGGATGGTTCATATCTTATCATCTATCTGTCCATCCATTCATCCATCCATCTATCTATCTTCAGGACGGTAAATATTCTGCAGTTTTACTGAGAGTATTCTTATTAATAATCTGAATATCAATGATCAGTATTTCGTGGTGTTTCACTGCGTCCTACTGTTCTTCTCTTGGTTCTTCTCAGCTCCATCTCGTCTTTTTTTTTTTTTTTTGCCACTTCATTCTCTCCCCGCTGTCAGAGGCTCATTAACTGACCAATTACAATCAGGAGGGGCAGCTGAGTGGGCGGCTGATTTAACCCCTAAATTACTGCAAATCCCAGCGTGGACAGACGTGCTCATCACAGTGTGTGTTTTACTGTTAATCACTGTGAAATTCAGTCTGCCAGATGTTTACGACTACTGTTTTGAAATATTTATATTTTTAAGAAATATAATCGCTGTTTAAACACCCCTGTCAGTTCACATTTTATTGATTGTGAAGAAAAGTACACATCCTCTACTGGGAACACGTGGCAAAATAAATGGGAACCAGTTCTGTTTATTTGTTCACCTTAACATTAACAATTTAATTAAATGTATTTGCACAGTCCTGTGCAAAAATCTTGTCCCTTATTTCTTCATATTTTTCTTCCCAAAATCCAGACTTTCTTGTATTTTTAATGTATAGTTGAAGCTGTTCTCCAAGCTTCCTAATGGACAAGTAGTAGCAGTAGTAACAGTAGTAGTAGTAGCAGCAGCAGTAGCAGTAGCAGTAGCAGCAGTAGCAGTTGTAGTAGTAGTAGTAGTAGCAGTAGTAACAGCAGCAGTAGTAGCAGTAGCAGTAGCAGTAGTAGTAGTAGCAGTAGTAGCAGTAGCAGTAGTAGTAGCAGTAGTAGCAGTAGTAGTAGTAGTAGAAGTAGTCATAGTAGTCGTAGTAGTAGCAGTAGTAGAAGTAGCAGTTGTAGTAGTAGTAGCAGTAGCAGTAGCAGCTGTAGTAGCAGCAGCAGTAGTAGCAATAGTAGCAGTAGTAGCAGTAGTAGTAGTAGTAGAAGTAGTCATAGTAGTCGTAGTAGTAGCAGTAGTAGAAGTAGCAGTTGTAGTAGTAGTAGCAGTAGCAGTAGCAGCTGTAGTAGCAGCAGCAGTAGTAGCAATAGTAGCAGTAGTAGCAGTAGTAGTAGTAGTAGAAGTAGTCATAGTAGTCGTAGTAGTAGCAGTAGTAGAAGTAGCAGTTGTAGTAGTAGTAGCAGTAGCAGTAGCAGCTGTAGTAGCAGCAGCAGTAGTAGCAATAGTAGCAGTAGTAGCAGTAGTAGTAGTAGTAGAAGTAGTCATAGTAGTCGTAGTAGTAGCAGTAGTAGAAGTAGCAGTTGTAGTAGTAGTAGCAGTAGCAGTAGCAGCTGTAGTAGCAGCAGCAGTAGTAGCAATAGTAGCAGTAGTAGCAGTAGTAGTAGTAGTAGAAGTAGTCAATGCCTGTTTTCCCCACACAAAGCCTCTGCCAGACAGGACAAAGAGACGGAACCGTCACAGGCGCCGACGGAGCTACACTGAGGCCTGTGTCAGACTGCAGCGGTGAGCGTTTACAGCTCAGAAACTCTGCACTACTGTCACACCACTGCCGTCTGCCACTCTTTTATTTATTTATTTCTTTATTTTGGCCCATGTCAGAAAAATTCACCTCTCAGATTGTTGCCGAGTCATCATGCAGTACAGCGGGAGAGGCAGGTAACACCTGACGCTTACAGTCCCATACGCTGTGGGTGCTACCAGAACAAGAGTGAGACTCACTATGTGTGTTAATACTGGGCAGCGTGAGGCAGGATCCCTCAGAATAACATAATAAACCTCAATAAACACACATTTAAAAAGAAAGAAAAAATGATTTATTTATTATTATTTTATATTTTATATATTTTTTAAATTAAATATTTTATATCTTTTTCTATGTATATATTTATTTTATTTAGTTTTTATATTTTAGATATTTTTTTAAAATTAAATATTTTATTTAATTCAATTAATAATTCTATAATTATTCTATTTTTAATTTATTATATTTATGTCCATTATCTAATAACTTTACCATGTCTGCTATATATTTCTTTAATTTTCTATCCTTAAAAATGAAAAGGAAATGCAGAATGTGGCACACATTTTATCTTTAAGACAGCAGAAAGTACACATGATTAAAAGGTTTTCTGAAAATGTTAAGTGTAGAAAGAACACTTAACGTTGGGTTGGGGATTAAAAAAGAGAAAAGTAATCCGAACAAAAGTACTACTCAAAGAGAAAAGTAATCCGAAAAAAGTACTACTCAAAGAGAAAAGTAATCCGAATAAAAGTACTACTCAAAGAGAGAAGTAATCCGAGTAAAAGTACTACTCAAAGAGAAAAGTAATCCGAATAAAAGTACTACTCCGTTCAGAAACTCTGAGTATCGTGGTATTTGTACTTCCCACCGCTGTTCAGGAAGCTTTTCTGGGTGAAAAATAGATTTTAACATTTCCAATGAAAAAGCACAACTCAGCCTAACTCATCAAGGTTCGTATTAACACTGTTTCTGCTTCACGGCTCGAGCGGCCTCGTCCTGAGTGTCTCTGGTTTACAGCAGCGTTACTGAGGAACTGGGTAGCGGCGCTTCATCCTCGGCTGTAAATTTTGCTCAATAAATGGCAGAGAATCAGTTTGAGACGTGAACATGGTTTGTGGGCTGGGGGCCAGTATGAAAATGACTCTTCAGGAAGCAGCGTCGGTGTGCTTCTGGCCTTGGAAATAGCCGGGCTGAGGATATTTTATGCCATAATCTTGTCTCAATTGGCACTTTGTCACATTGCATTTCCACAACGAGGCAATTGAAATGCGGCCGTGCCGAGGCCTCCACCAGACCCAGGCGAGAGGCCTGTTGACATTTATTGTCTCTGCCCAGGGATGACGGCTCCATTTTCACGAATATATCAAAGCCTGAGCGAACGATAACTCGTGCTCTGGCTCCTTTCTCCGAGGCTGCTGTCTCTAAAGGAGTATTACATAAGCGCAAGACTGTTGTTGTTCCGAAGTGCCTTCGCCCATAATTAAAATTTCTTATCGGCGAAGTGTCATGGGCATGGGCTTTTGGCAACAAGTCAAACAAAAAATAATTCGCCACGGAGATATTGTTTACTACTGCTCCAAATACTCAGCGATAAACTGTTTTTCTCACCGCATGTTCAGACAGCTCCAAACACCGGCTGAAGAAAATAACCTACGAGAAACAATACCATGTATGTCGCTACGGCAGGCTTTTCATTTTGTAACAGCGTAAAGTATATTCAGCTAACTTGTAACATTACTTTCACCATTCTTCTAAGAGGCTTCTTAAAACGACTTGAACTAGAACTTACTTTCTAGGGCTGGAAAATGTAGAATATGGGAGCATCCCAGTAAGTGATTATGAATGAAACAGGCCAACAGTAACCCTGTTTGTGCAAAGGACACGTTACTGTAAGTAAAATGTTCTGCTTTGGTTCTATTGAGAGACTTTTAGTTCCCACTCTGGTCCTGCAGCGTCAGACGTGTACCAGTGAGAGTAAAAGGGGAGGTTTATAGGTCAGTAGTGAGACCAGCTATGTTGTACGGGTTGGAGACGGAGACCCTGACCAAAAGACAGGAGGCGGAGCTGGAGGTGTCTGAGTTAAAGATGCTGAGCTGTTCGTTGGGTGCGACGAGGATGGACAGGATTAGAAATGAGTATATCAGAGGGACAGATCAGGTTAGACGTCTTGGAGACAAAGTTAGAGAAGCAAGATTGCGTTGGTTTGGACGTGTCCAGAGGAGAGATGAGGAATATATCGAGAGGAGGATGTTGAAGATGTAGCTGCCAGGAAAGAGAAGAGGAAGACCAAAGAGGAGGTTTATGGACGTGGTGAGAGAGGACATGCAGGTTTTCTAGTAAATTCATTTGAATGAATTTTTTAAGCTATAAGTCGTTTCTGGAGGAAAACTTTGTTCCAGTATGGAGCCTCATGAACCATTTATCACATGGATCAACTGAAAGTGAAGTGAAAGTGACTACCCTTGTCATTGCGAAGTCACAGCACAGCACATAGTGAACCACAACGAAATTGGACCTCTGCATTTAACCCATGCAAACACCGTGCAGCAGGGGGAAGCTATTGAAAGCACCCGGGGAGCAGTGACAGGGACGGTACCTTGCTCAAGGGTACCTCAGTCCAACCTACTGGTGGGGTATCGAACCCACAATCTTCCAATGCAAGGGCACTAGGCCACCGCTGCCCTGCAGAACCCAATGTCCTGTGGTTTTTAATGAAGTCATCACTGTACACGAGAAACGTGGAACTTTATAGGAGGGATTTTATTGGCTGGTGAATGAAATTGAAAGTGACTATTTGTGTTTGTGAATACACACCACCACCAACAATTTAACTCATTGCACATTGCAGCAGTGGGCAGCCATATCCAGCACCTGGGGAGCAGTGATGCAGACGATATGGGCAGCAGTGGCCTAGTGGTTAGGGAGTCACAGGATTGCAAGGGTTCAAACCCCTTACCAGTAGGTTGCCCTGAAGAACCCTTGAGCAAGGTACCGTCCCCATCACTGCTCCATCACTGCTCCCCGGGCGCTTTCAATAGCTGCCCCCTGCCGCACGTGTGTGTATGGGTGAAACGCAGAGGTTTAATTTCGTTGTGTTGTGCTGTGCTGCGTTTCACGAAGACAAGGGTTGTCACTTTCACTTTCACCTTGCTCAAGGAAACCTCATGGAAAGTTACTGGTCTGGGACTTAAATCCACAACCTTTTGATTATGGCACCTAGTCCCAAAATACTTGGTCACTGCAGAACCATGTAAGTCATACGGTTCATAAACATTTGTCTGCTCACAACCACTCTGTCTGTGATTCAGCTCGGATTTGGATTTGAAATGTTACATTTCGGGCTGAGGTAGGCTTTCTGTGCTGTACTCCAGTTCGATTCTTTTGGTTGATTGTCTTGGCATGCCTGTTGGGTAGTGTAAGTGATAAGGGGGACATTTTAGAAGGCTCCTTTGTAAGACTTTTGCTGGAAGCAACCTGCCATACTCTATTCACTGACCCAAACAGAGCGGTGCCCCCAGGAAACTGTGGTAAAGCTCTTATCTTGGCCTTTAAGAATGACAACTCCAATCTGTACTCCCTTTCCTGGGCTACATTCACTTCCCTTTAACCTTGGCTCTCAGCTCCACTACCTGCAGCACCAGTTCTCCTCTTCCAAGCTCTGCTAAATAATCTAACTAAGGAAGATGTGTGTGTTTTTGGTCTGGTATGGTTTGCAGAAATTGTACGCATTCTGCCTGCAACTGCTGCTGTACATTTGGATTTGTATTGATTGAGGTGTTTTAATGATTCGCTTGTTTTGACCTTTTGCGTCTGCCTCAGTGAGCAAGGTCCTGGCATGCGCTCCAGTCAAAGTTTCCTACTTCTTCTTGAAAATGAAGATTGACTGGGTCACCAGGCAGGACACATTTCTCTGAGATTTTCTTCTTGGCCTGGGTTGTGAGCCAGGGACTTTGCATCATGATAGGAGGCTGTGAGTGGACCATGTGCTGGGGACTTTTTGTCCAGGCAGAGTGCAAGGGGACATGGTGGCAGAGTCTGACTAGGCTGCAAGCCAGGCACTTTGTCCTGGACTAAATTTATCAAAGCCATGAGCCTTGGACTTTAAACCATGCTGGTGGAGTTCAAGTGTGCAAGGGACTTTGTGCCATTTGATTGAAACGTGAGCTGGCTACTTTTTTTTTTCCTAACATGATGGCAGAGTTTAACCAGACCCCAAGCTTGTGGTGTGCATGCTGTGGTGGCAGACCTTGACTAGGACAAGAGCAGGGGACTTAATCTTGTGATATCAGAGTTTGACTGTACTGGGAGAAGTGGATTTTGTGCCATGGTATAAGAGTTTGACTGGGCCACCTCTTGGGGAACTTGTCCCACGGTGTAGAGTATGACTGGGGATGTGAGCAGGAGACTTTTTAGTGTGTTCCAGCTGGACCCAGCTGAAAGTAGAGGTCTTCATGCCATGGTTGCAGAATTTGACTGGGATGTGAGCAGGGGATGTTGTGCAATGGTAGGAAAGTTTGACTGGGCCACATGTGGGGTCTCTATACTTTGGTAGCAGAGTTTGCCTCGACCATAAGCAGGGACTTAAGTGCCAGGGTGGAAAATTATCTGCATTTAACCCATCTCAACACACTGCTCATGAACACAGACTCAGATCATGAGCAGGAGCACTAGGTTGTGTACCTGCGCTGTTATGTGGGTGCGTGCATTGAGGGACACTGTGGTTCCCCCACTTCCCCCCACTCACATTCTTCATGCTGGTTGGGGATTCCTTCATCCCTAACCTTTAGATTACAGCAGAAACAAACCAAGGATTCTACCATATTCCGTTTACTTGCAAAAATAAAAGTAAATTAAAGGTTAGGTGCTTTTATCTTTGTTTAATAAGATCATGGAGTGCTAAGGAAAATACAGCAGTGTCTAGAGCAGAGGACAGGACATGTCAGCAGCTCTTCCTCTACAGGGTGGGCAGCAGAAGCTAGGTCATGTGATTTACATCCTTTGTAGCTTGCGGAACCTTTAAAGTCAATCTCGGAATGGAGTCTAGTGAGAGTCGTAGGAGAGACACATGCTTTTAGCATCTACTTGTGAACAAGCTTCTTTCCTTCTGGGCACAACAAAAACATGTATCTCCCCCATTTTCCTGACTGACCTAATCTATTGTGCAAAAATTGCCATCACAAATAAAGTCTCAGATAGATTTTGTGTACCTTAACTGAAAAAGTCAATTTACATTTACAGCAATTATCATTCTCTTCCCCAGAGCTGCCTAGTTACAGGGAGCGTCTTCGTGGATCTCTTAAGGGTTTTATTCAGCTCAAATGGTGCTGGAGAACGGAAAGAGCCAGGTTCCAACCCACAACCTCAACCGCTCACGTGGATCCTACATTCAGTTAACTGATACTTTACTGAGCAATCAGTCAAACATGCGTATTAATGAGAAAACATTGGAATGGGGGCAGCGGCGGCCTAGTAGTGAGGGGGTCGCCCCGGTGTGACACCGCACATAATGCTGCCATAGCCGATGGCCATAAGGGAGGTACCCCCTAGGCTCGGCATGGTATCCCTCCAGAAAGCCAGAGGGCGCTCTAGCCCCTTATTAACACTGCGCTTCCCCTTTAAGAGCTTACCTGATATAATCAGGTGACTAATTAGCAGGGGTGTCGGTTTTTTGGGGCAGTGTTTGGAAAGAGTTGTGTGATTAAAGCTTTGGGAAGAAAGAGTATGAGGGAGAAACTAAGTTTTCATGTCTCTTGTTAAAAATCCTTTCTTTCATGGCATGTGTATGATATGTGTTCACAAAGAAGACTGGCAGAGCCCGTCTTCCATGTTTGTGGATTAACCCTGTTGGACTATTTGGACACTCATTCAACTCAGGATTACTCCTACCATCCGTTCTATCATCCCCTACTCCATCACCTTCGTGGTAAGACTTCCGTTTGCCATCTACCATCTCCGGAATCATCCTTAGACTGGACAATACGGTTGGACTGAATACATGTACTTTCATTGTTTGTTTGCTTGCTTGCTTGTTTGTTTGTTTGTTATATTCTATGTTGTTTGGGGAGCACTGTTACATATTAAAACACTGAAGGTTTTGTCCCGAGTATTGTGGTGGAGACGGTGTCTGTTCGATTTAAGACGGATAAAGAAATCATTCAGTGAACGCCGCAACCGCTACAGAGTGGTGGCCCGTACGGGGACCTTCAGGGGTATAATTGTTGCTCCCATAATATTGAATATAGTGTCTGTATTTACTGTTCTGTTGTATTTTGGAGGTTGCTATGGTTATTCATTACACTGTGTTTTGTAAAAGGTTAAAAGGTTTCTGTGTTGCACGGTCCCAGGTATTTCTGGATCTACATTTTGGAAGAAATTGGAAGATTTTGGGTTCAATTCCTTCACCAGCAGGTTGCCCTGAGGTACCCTTGAGCAAGGTACCGTCCCCATCACTGCCCCCTGCTGCACGTGTGTGTATGGGTGAAACGCAGAGGTTGAATTTCGTTGTGTTGGGCTGTGCTGCATTTGGCAATGACATGGGTAGTCACTTTCAGAATATTCTGATACGGTTTGCTTTATTGTCAGGGGCTGAAGCACGACATTTGGTTCCCTAAAGACTAAAAGAAATTTGCTAACAAATTTTGTCTGTTTTTTCTCTCTCCAGGAACCATAAGCTCACACTTAAAAGATGAACCTTCCCACAGCCATTCATAATGAGCAGTTATGTTTGTGCAGGAGGTTTGGGATTAAACAAAGCATAGGTGAAAGCCTAATGACCCACATAGCGTGGCTCGAACAACCTACTGAACTACAAACCGTCCAGCTGCCACTGCACCTCATGCAACCAGATTCGAAACGTGTAAGCCTGGCTTTAGCTCTTTGCTGCGATCTGCTTTATCCTACAGTTCGGCACGCAAAGGAAACGCTGGGGAGCTGCTTAAGGGGAGGCTCAGGGTAGCTTTGAGAAGCACATCAAACAGGCCCGATCGCAAATTCTTAAAACATAATAAGAAACAGGAGGTGACATGAGGGCTTTGATGTATACTTTCCCAGTGTTTCTCAAAACTCTTATCTTTAATACCAGATCTATGCAGATAGCACTCAGCTTTTGAACAGGAGAGTGTTTTTTTTTCTTGTTCTCAGCAGAGCCTACGTTTAAAATGTGGCAAATAATCAGTGCAGGTAGGCAGCTGCATACTGATGGCTAGGAACAAAACGGCAACAGGCACTTCATGCCATCTTTATAATGGAAATGCCATTGTGTCACGCCATAAAACCGCCACTTTCGACTGCTGCAATATGCTGTTGAGGAAAAGTGCACCGTGGCGCTGGAATGGTCACGTCACACGTCGGCCTAGATGTGGAGCGGAGACTCGGCTCTGACTCATTCATGTTTTTCCAAAAGCTCTTGAGTTCCCAGTTTTATCAACCCAAGTTTTATTAACAGGACTTTGAAATTCTCAGTTTGATCCTCATTAGCAAAAGCAAAAAAAAAAAATAAAAATCCTGATGTTTTTTTACACTTTGATAGGGAATCACCTTACTGGTGGAAAAATACTGTTTTATGTCTTCAAAGGCTCTTGCAACAGCAAGTGCATACATAAAGTTCTAGATAAAGGGGTTCCAACCACTGTGTTCAACATCAGCAGTAAACGAATCAGCTGATCATCTGGAATCATCTGCACCTGGTTCTTCACTGCTTCATGTCTTAAGTTAGACGCTTTGTTCTGCTTGAAGGTTCAGACGTAGATCACTGTGTGGATTAACCAACACAGAACTATCAAACCGCACAGGTACAGAGACTGGACTGAACATGAGAGACAACAACACTGTCCTTCAGGAAGATCTGGAGAACTGCTCAGGTACAGAGACTGGACTGAACATGAGAGACAACAACACTGTCCTTCAGGAAGATCTGGAGAATCGTTCCTCAACAATGCATGAAGTCTGGCTCGTTGGAAGCTAAATAAGAAGAAATCAGAAGTCTTTCATTTAAATTATTTTCACACATGAAGTCCTCATGTCTGGAGAATCAGGTCTGGAGATTGTCCAGAGCTTCCCCTATATTTGGGATGCAATTTCACTTACTGGAAATGTGTGTGTGTGTGTGATTTAGGTGAAGGTTTGGGTTTGGCTAGAGGGTACGGGAGGCAGGACATGAAACTGATGTTGCTACTTCCTTATTTGCTCACGTCCCAAGATCCTGGATCTCCTTTTCTCTCTAGCGAAACATTTTGTCAGTGTCTTCCTATAAATGACCTTCATCCTCCGATGTCTATTTTCATCCACTCACATGATCAACTCACCCACTTTCATGTGAGGAGAAACACCCCATGGGATCTAATGTCAGATATGGGTCTGATAATTCCATCATATATGTTGAATAGACTTTGAGTCAAAATACAATAACTGAGATGAGGTTCAGAAAACGAATCCACAGAGCTGTCCTTCATCGAGGAATCACATCCAGTGGTTTAGGGAGGGGGAAAAAAGCAATCATTTCATACACTCATTACGAGCTCATGAATTCCTAATGGGTTGGACCAGAGCAAAGGCTTAGATCACAGCGATGCCAATAACAACCGCGGCCGTGACCTTGGGAATACAGTGGAGATGATTACGTTCAGAAATCAATGCCGGAGTCCCTGATGTGCGTTTGCTAAAACAAAGCCCACAGACTATCTGTCATGATGACTTACACTTTGCCTGCCGCACATTAACAATGAATTATATTCTCAGTTGGAGGATTATCGGCGTTTCATGCGTTCTTCAAAATAAAGCTCCCTGAGGTGCATTAATGCAGTCTAATGGGAGTTTGTGATGTCACAACCAACGATGAATAGGAGTCAAAGAGAACTGTGGGTGGGAAGGTTCTCCACTGACGCTTAGTGTTGTCCTTCAAGTTGGTCCAGCAAAGCAAGGTAACATTTTTGCAAATTGTTAGAGAAGAACCACCTTTAGACCTTTGGTGCCATTTAACATTATGGCAACTCATATTCAAGCTCATAAATGATCATTATGAACAGCATTAGAGCCTTAATAAAGTCTTTAAAAGGGTAACTTTGATGTTCTTTATGATGAATATGTGATGAAGCTGACAGTAATGCTGCCTAATTGAGAAGATGAAATTTGCAGTCACTACTTGGAAATGAAAATGTCAGTTTTATTTTCTGATAAGTGCATATTCATGACTTTAACTTATGTGCTACTTAACTAATGATCCTGATTAAAGACTTGATGAAGAGAGTTTTGCTTAAAATGTGGTGTTTAATGAGCCATTTCTATAAATGAGGTGTAAAGAACCTCCAAGGGGTTTAGGAAGATCTCTTGATTTGGTGAAGAACTTTTTCATTATTTGAATCCTTCAAAAGACAAATTTCAAGCATGATTCATCAGGGAACCGTAAGTGGTTGCCTCTCTTAATGATCTTCTTTGAAGAGTGCAAGAGGAGTGAAGTCAAGTAGGTGTTTGTCATTTCCCACCATCTAAGGAAAACACAGTGAAAGGAAATATCTGTCCTCGAGGACCAGGTTGCAACCCAAAAAATCAACACAAGTGTAAACACAGTGGAGCAAGAAGGTGCAAGACTTCAGAATCAAGAGCAAACAATACGATACAGGACAGCAAACACCGAGAGCTGCTGAGAAAAGCAGAAGGAAGTGCCAAGAGTGAAGACGACATAAAGTCAGACTGTACTCTAGCAGTAAAGTGAAAACCCTCATCATTGCAAGGTCACAGCACAGCGAACCACAACGAAATTAGACCTCTGCATTTAACCCATGCACACTCAAACACTGTGCAGCAATTGAAAGCACCCAGGGAGCAGTGACAGGGACGGTACCTTGCTCAAAGGTACCTCAGGGAGGCCTATCAGGAAGGGGTTTGAACCCACAATCCTCAGATCATGCAGCTAACGCCCTAACCACTAGGCCACTGCTGCCCACGGTTAGTAAGTAAATAACTGCAGAAAAATAACCACTTTAAAATACATAATGAATGAGTTCAATTACAAAAAAAAAAACAATTTCATTTGATCTCCAATCCTAAAAAACATGTTTATTAATCGAATTATTTATTTTTTGTAAAAACGAGCAAAAAAAAAAAAAACAGGAACAACAGAATAAAGAAGGGTCACAGTATATAAAAACAAGGGAAATGTTCATTTTGGGTGAAGGCGGTGTAAACGAAAAGATCATTTCTGGAGGGCTTTTAAGGGATTTAATGTGTGAGAAGGCAGGCAGAACTAACAGTGATCAGTTATTTTAAAATAAAATAAAATAAAAATCAATAAAAACTGAAAGAAAATCAAATGCTGAATAAAATTTTAAATAAAATCAAAACTAAAAAAAATTGCAATTAATAAAAAGTCATTTTTCAACAAGGAATTCTTTTTGTATCCTTATTTTTTGAAGGTGTAGAATATCGTTATTTATGTCATGGATCACACAACATGTCTGGTCCGGGTCATCCCCCGAGCTTCTTGTTGCTATGGCAGTGAGTGCGGCACGTCGTGAAAGTTTGGAGATGTTCAAAGACAGCTGGGTTTCTTAAGCAGTGACTCATGCTCCCATGGCCTCGCTTCATTTCACATTCAGCGCCTCACGAAGCCCTAAAGTCAGGAGGTCAGGGCTGTGCTGGTTTTGCGCTCCAGCGGCTGCACCAACAGACCAACGTCTCAGAAAGACTCCACCTTTCCGCGAAGTTTTCTCGCAGGCGTGCAAAGAAACTTTGGGCGCTTGCAGGGAAATACAATGAACCATCAGAACCAATTACTGTCATAATTGTGATGTATTAAAGTGAAGTCCTGCGGTACTGCATCCATTACTGTATGTTCTGCGGGTCATTTGCTGCTTAATTGACTTGCTTGAGAACGGCGGGAGAAGCACACAGCTTCCAGCTGTAGGGCTGTTTATTGTTTCCTCTGGATTTCATTGTGGAACCTGGCAGGTTCATTTCTGGATTACTCTACGGGACAGCCTCGGGATATGGAGGACGTGGAGTGGCCCAGGGGTAGGGGAGGGTGACTGTTTGACAGGCTGCTGGGAAATAATGATGAAAAACGTGGACTTTGACGGGAAATCTGGGTCCACTCCAGTGAAAGATGACATATAACTCACTCCCAGTGTATAGGAGAGCTGAAAAGAGCTGATTTGGCAGGTGGGCTACACAACCACACTAATGGATACAACAAAGCTGGGAAGTGAACCACCTCTCCAGAATTTCAAACCTACATTAGAGATGCCTACGCTTGACCTCTCGTCACCCTGCTTGTTCAGGGCCGTGCTGTTTCCTTCCACCCCCTGAATTGTGTTTACTGGGCATTTTTTTTTTTTTTTTTTTGCATTTGGTTTGTAAACTTTGTTCCTTGCCAGTTGTCATGCATGGTGCATTTTGCTAAGATAAGCACATCCATGGCTGGCTTTTGTGAGTTATGAACTGCCTGTGCAATCCCTGCAGGACAGGCAGCAGATGGTTGATGGTGAGAGAACAATGATGGAGGGCATAGAGGAAGCAAGAAAGAAAGAGAGGGACCTCAGTGCGAGGAAGAAAGCAAACACTGGTGGATCTGTCAAAATGTTGCATGTCTAACAATCTTCCTTCTGCTACATTGTTACCATGCTGTTCTGTACTGTTCAGGACGGCTTTCGTCCCAAAATACCTGCAAGTTCATTCTAGTTACTAATCTTAAACCCCCATCCAGGTCTAAAACTAGACTTTAGGTTGACATTTGCCGTCTTATTTAATATTATATTCTGCAGCGCACCTACTTCTTCTATTCCTCATGATTTCTTGTTTGTGTGTTTGTCTGTTTGATTACAATGCTCAGGATGCAAATGCAAAAAGGGAGCAAAAAAAGTCTTTCAGAATTCAGAAATATTTCATCAGGTATGTTTCTTATCTCTTTTTTCCACCCTGTGTAGTTTTGGAACGAAAAGGAATTGAACTGTGGACCCAAAAATGGAATAATGGAGATGAAATTGCTGGATATTAAATGATAGCTTTCATTAGTTGCTGTATTTTCTCACCTCTGGATCAGACGCTTGACAATGTCTGTAAATTGAGCCAAAAATGCTTTTTCTTTCTTTTTTTTTTCTCTAAATCAGTAAGAAGTAGGTGCATTAACTCCTTCCATCCACAACACATCTCTTAAGCCACTCTTATGCAATGAAAGAAACACGTCAGCATTGAAATCTGTGAATATCTGCAAGTTAAGTGCAATTCAAAAGACCCACACCCTGCAGACAGAGGCTGTTCGAGCTGTCGGGTTCCCGTTGCTTCAACTGATTCACACTGCACTCATTCTTGCTCTTTTCTCTGGCAGGTTTTTTCTACAAGTCCCTGCAGCCCTCTTCTTTCAGTGCACTCTTTATTTGAGCGCCTGCCTAATGACTCCTTGGTGGAAAAGAGCAGCCTATCGCAGCAGGACTTTTACGATCGAGAGCGAAATTAAAGGTGAAGTAGGCTAGATGAGGTTCTTCTTGATATTTCGCAGCTTTGCAGGGATGCACAGAGACACGGTGGCCTTTGCACGTCGGTGGGAACGCCTTGTTTGTTTATTTCAGATGCTGCTTTACTAGTTTTATCACTCCTCATGTGAGTCAAAGAAAGCGCATCTCAGCATCTGTCAGCGTGTGTGAACTTTATACTGGTTAACTCAAGCTTGTTTGGACAGCAGCCCTGCCTGGTGGCCTTCAGCAGAGACTCGCTCACAAAAAACCAACTGTGGTTTAGGGTTTAATGATCAAGTCTACGGGTTTAGTCCGTCTTGTTTAGATCCCGTTTTGAGTGATGGTAATAATGGTGGAGTGATTTTAATCCAGTATGAGCAGTGCAGCTTTTCCACTCTGTCTACAGCAATCTAGATGACAAGCCAAAGTTCTCATTAACTTCGTCACAGCTATATGTTTAACGCAGGCGTTCTTCTCAAGCTATGCACTCTACTTCCTCGAATAATTACCGTGTTTAATTAACTTCGGCTTGGTTTGAAAATATCTAAAATGGCTGAAGCGATGAAATAAAATGCCTTGTTTCTTCGGAGAGCCCTGCAATCATGATGACACACACACACACACATGCTAGCTGATATAGGGAGTACAAAGGGACTGGCTGTGAGCTCACCCTGAGCGCAGAGAAGGTCTATTATAGTTCAAAGAGAATGATGAAGAATGGTTTTATATCAGCCTTGGCTCAAAGCATTTTCCATTAGGCCAGATAGCGGAGAGCTTATTAGAAAGCAGACATGTCAGCACAAGGGTGTGCGTTCATATCCCCCTCAGGATTAGACCTGTGTATTATTCCGCCATCCCATCCAAATAAGCTTTTGAGTTCTGCTGAATGCGCCTGTCTGGAGTCCAAACTGCGTAATTAGTTTAGAATACGGGTATTCATGCCATTCGACAAAGAGATGCTATATTTAATGTGCGATTGTAAAAGCAACACTTTAGGTACTGTAATCCAGTGAGCTCCTTTAATCCCCTCCCTAATGCATATTAGTGAGAGTTGCCTGTATAGCAACCAAAAAAAAAGAAAAAAAAAATGAATGAGAAGGAAAATGCAAAGGGAAAGACATGGGTGAGAGAAAGGCTAGAGAGAAAGAGGGAAGCAGATAAGCAGCAGATCTAGGACAAGCATCTAGGACAGTGGTGCATTGTGCCTTGCCACTTTCTTCTCCACCAGCTGTGCACAGTGCAAAACAACAAGCTAATCACTCCACTAGTAACCAAAAAACAACCCCTTATCCACCCTCGCAGACTCTGCGCTTATGACATCGTCCCGTAGCCGCATCCCACACACAATACACACCGCTGAGCATCGCGTCCCACCCCAGCGCAGAGCACCGACGGCTCCTCGAGTGCCCCAGTGCTCAGGGTGGAGAGGTGTAACAAGCTTGCTTTTGCACCAGCTGTCAGAATGAGAGAGAGAGTGGGAGAAAAGAGGGAGAGAGAGAAAGCAATAGAGCAGCCTCATCTATCACTCTGACCTTCACCACAGTCCACTGTGAATGGAGCTCAATGACCAGCACATATTATTATTTCCATCAGCCATGAGATCTAATCTAGTAAGAGGAGCCTGTGAATGAACATGCTGGACAGTCCCATTTAACATACCTGCACATATTAACAACCAGCATTCAAACAGTTTATTCCCCTTGCCAGGACCCTGGTAGAGCTGCCCTAGTCATGTGTAAGGATTCTGTTTTGGTGTGCAGAAGGGTAGCATCAATAAGAGGGTTCTTTATAAAAAAGCAAAAATGAGAATTTTAGGCTTCACAGGTCTCAGATTGACCGGATCTTAGACATATGTTTAGACGCATTAACCTCAGTCTTGCTTTTAGATGTATCCTATTTTTTTTTTTTTTTTGGAAAACTGTTGATCATGCTGTAACAAAGCTGCAAAATCCAACTTATGAGAAAGTGAAAGTGACTATTCTTATGAAAGTGAAAGTGACAATCCTTGTCATTGCGAGGTCACAGCACAGCACACAGTGAACCACAACGAAATTGGACCTCTGCATTTAACCCATACACACACGTGCAGCAGTGGGCAGCTATTTAAAGCGCCCGGGGAGCAGTGAGGGGGACGGTACCTTGCTCAAGGGTACCTCAGGGTAACCCACTGGGGAGGTAATCGAACACACAATCTTCCAATGCGGGGCAACTCCCTAACCACTTGGCCACCGCTGCCCCATTGTGAAACACAGCGCAGCGCACAATGAACCACACCGAAATTACACCTCTGTATTTAAACACACCGTGCAGCAGGGGGCAGCTATTGAAGGCGCCCGGGGAGCAGTGACGGGGACCGTACCTTGCTCAAGGGTACCTCAGGGCAACCTAATGGTCTGAGGTTTGGACCCATGACCCATCATTTAACCCAAACATTAAAACGCTACATTTTTAAGTCAAGTAAAGTTGTTCACAATAATGTTACCTCTTTTATGGGTAAGGAAAGGTTCAGTGAGATCTGGCTTGAGAACGGTGCACTAAATGAACATAAAAATGTAATAAAATGAATGTTTGATTAGAAGGACACTAAAGCTAATTTGGAAGCTGTCTGAATATAAGCTACAGTTTAAAAAGCTAAAAGCGTTTTACAGCTCATTGTTGAGTCTTCTTCTAGAGCATCGGCAGAACCACCCACTCTACACTACAATATAACGTCCTGCTACTCAATAAAACCCGAATCAATGAATTAATGATCTGATCCAGGTGTTAACTTGCACTTGTAAAAGATTTAAACAGTCTCTTCACTCATAAACCTGCAGAAAGCCAAATAGAAATAGCGTGACCGCGTAGTGTTACATCCCCGCAAGCTGAACAGGATCTCAGAGCATGCTTCTTGGTTGTGGTGCTCGTTTCTTTACGGAGGTGTTTCCAACAGCCACACGCAAGCCTGAGATAACTTTGCGAAGTCACTGACTGTCTGACCGAAGAGGGCTGAAAGCTAATGACTAAGGAACGCGGGCGATTAATTAATGTCTCAATGCGAACATATGCAGACAACTCCCCGAAGTGTGCACTCGAGTTAAACTCCCCCCTTCTTAATGCAATGGCATCGCTGCCACCAGAGGTGTGCACTTCCAGCTGTGCTTGAGCGCTGTGGGTGGAGAAAACCCTCCTGATGATACAAGCTGGAGAAGGAAGCCTTTTGCTAATTGGAAAAGGCTTCTGTGGTTGTAATCTCTGACCTGCACCTTCCTTTCAAAAGATGGAGGCCGAGCTCAAAGACCTGACCGCACACAGGCGGAGCAGGTCAGATGCAAGAGATGCTATGGACTTCATTACTGCAACAGAATGTATTCAAATTTATGGAGACGCTAGCGTCCAGGGGAGATAAGCGATAGCGTGGTGGAATACCAATTAGCCACACTTTTAATGATAGCAGGAAAGCCTGCATAATGCTTACAGCTGACCGGAGATTGAGGATGCATGCCTTTCCGCACTGCAAGGGAGGAAATGCACATTTTAAACCAAAGTGTCAGCATTTGGAAGCATACAGTCTGTTTTTTTTTATTCATTTTATTTATTTATTTTTTTTCTTTCCCCAGAGCTGCTGGGAGTTTTGAGCATCCAGCATCTTCCCACACAGCAACCCGTGTCAAATGTGCCACACTTAAAAAACACTGCCCTGTGTCTGTGCATCGCGGATATGATCTGAATAATTCATGAACCTGCATCATTTACTGTTGAGTCGCAGGTATTCCAAGTTTACGTGCAGTACCTGATGAGCTCATTAGCGCTGGACTCTGCAGACTGTCGTGGCAAACCTTAATACTTCTTTGGGCAAACTTGACTCTCAGAGTGCAGCAGAAGTCAAACCCTCCCCAAAGGCCATAGGGGCAACCCTAAAAAGAACTTTGTACTAGAGGTGTTGGTTCTAAAAATCATCTAGCAGCAGCATGAAATGCTAATCTTTTTGTAAATGTAAAAAAATAAATGAAAGGAGAAACATAAGGAGTACAGATTCAATTAAAAAATTTACATTGTAACCTGTAAGTGCTATGGATGTTGACTTCATCAAGATGTCTCATGGTGACAGTCAGACAGCATACAGAGGGGTTCTGGGCTGCACTGATGAACCTGTACTTCACTGATGAGATCAGATGGTGGCAGCTCACCATGACAAAATGTTAGCTGGGATCAATCAGGGCGATGGTTGTCTAGTGTTTAAAGACAAGGCTTAAGGATCAGAATGAATGAAGTGAAAGTGACTATTCTTGTCATTGCGAGGTCACAGCACAGCACAGAGTGAACCACAACAAAATTGGACCTCCGCATTTAACCCATGCAAACACAGCGCAGCAGTGGGCAGCTATTGAAAGCGCCCGGGGAGCAGGGTACCTCAGGGTACCCTACTAGTAAGGGGTCTGAACCCACAATCTTCTGATCCTGTGGCCGTCTCCCTGACCACTAGGCCACCGCTGCCCTAGAAAGCCCAACGTGGGTCTCGAACCCAAAACCCTGAGATTAAGAGTCTCATGCTCTACTGAATGAGCCGTTGAGCAAGGTACTGTTCCCATCATGCTCCCAGAGTGCCAGATACATGGCAGAGAAACAATTTCGTTGTGGTTCACTGTGTGCTTTGTGATCCCAATGGCAATAAGTCACTTTCACTTTCACTTCACTCAATAACCTTTGAAGTCAGAATCAAAAAGGTAACACTCCCTCTGGTCTGGTACTCTTATGTACTCCAACGGCATCATATTAAAGCCATGACTTGCCTAGAACACACTGAGGAATAGACTCACCTTAATAGTTGAATGAACCCTGATTTATTTTTATTTATTTCTTTTTTGGCCCAGTTTGCCCTGATTTTGCCTGACTGGCTGTGCTGGGTCCGGAAAATGGAAAATGTACTGGTAGGACGAGCAGCATGTGGATTCTCAGACGACTCAAAATGCCAGTGGTTCAGTCACCTCTTTTATTTCTTTTGTCTTACAAACTACTACTTGGATGTAGAGAACATATACTTTTCATACTCCAGTGACCCTCTGAGGGCGTATCCATGGTGATGAGTGTGTATGTTCACTCAGAAACTGTGCATTAGTAAATAAAACAGTAGCCTTCAGGGTGCTGTTGAGCAATCTGGGTCATGGCGCGGTGAAGATGTGGCAGGTTCACATTGCGTTAAGGCTTTGATTTAATTTCCGCGTAAAAGACTTTTCATTGCCATTTATTTCCACTGATCAGTCCTTGATGAAGGAATGACCCTCACCGGTGTGTTCAGAGAAGGATGGGTCTCCTGGTTGAGAAATGAGCATGTTAAATCTGCTGCAGACGAAATAAGCAATAAAAAGAAAAATCATGACGTTGCACTAATAAGTTGCTGAGTGTTCATTTATGCTTGTTGGTGGGTGGGCTAATAGCTATAAGAGCGTGTTGTGAAAATGTGAAAGCTTCTGCAAGCAAACATCCCGGTAATGCCCATTCAACATCCGACCAGGACACTTTAAATATCCCGATCCGGCAGATGAGGACAGCAAATCTATTTGATCATCATAAAGCATCCCAGCAGGCTCGTTTCATTAAGGCAGGTATATGGTTATTAGCCGCCATATGTGGACCTACAACCATGCCCTGGCGCAGAACAATACATCACGTCGCCGCGAAGTGAGAGTTAAAATACATCTGGAGCTGGGCTTTTGTTTTGTGAAATTTATGAGCGCCATTAGAAAAGCAGCAGCAGGCTGAGATAAGAGCGGACGAGCAGGAGAATAGTGCTGAGAGGTGTGGAATGAGCTTGCAGGAATCATCTGTTTCATCTCGCACCATGCAAATCAATGGAGCCCAGCAGAGAGGCACAACAAACCCACAGGAGCAAGGGCTGGCCCACCCAGCTCCATGCACAGCAGAGCATGGCCCCGAATTAACCAGTTCAGAAACATATATTCTTGATCTTGAAGAACATGAGAGGAAAACATTGGAAGTACTTTATTTGGGAGTTCACCTGCAAGTTTTGTAGATGTTAAGCTCTACAGTTTCTTCTGCATGTTCCTCTTTCACACCTCCATGTCCTCTCTCACCACATCCATGAACTTCCACTTTATCCTCCCTCGTCTCCTCTTTCTAGGCAGCTCCATCTTCAACACCCTTCTCCTGATGTACTACTCTTCTCTCCTCTGGACATCCAAATCAAACATTTTTGCTTCTCTGACTTTTTCTCCAAAACATCTAACCTGAGCTGTCCCTCTAATATACTCATTTCTAATCCTGTTCATCCTTATCACACCCAACGCAAACCTCAGCATCTTTAACTTGGACACCTCCAGCTTCCAACCCGTCACTGTTTCCAAGCCATATAACGTAGCTGGTCTCACAACCATCCAGTAAACCTTTTCACCCTTTTTAATGACATTTTCTAGCAATGGTAACAAAAATGAACACTTTGCCTTAGTGTAGCGCTCGTGAAGTTATTTGATCTACATAAGTGTAGGAGGGACTACGGTGGGCCTTTTTGGACAGCACTGGGGTCACGGGTACCAGAGTGTTCCAGCCTAAACCACATCCAGGTCAGAGAAGTCCCAGTCATGACTTTTTTATTATATTATAATTTTTTTTTGTTATTACAAATGTTTGAGCGCCAAAAAATGTGCCACACACACATACATACATATATATATATATATTTGGAGTATATTTATATGTACAGCACTGTGCAAAAGTTTTAGGCAGGTGTGAAAATATGCTGTAAACAGAACGCTTTCAGAAACGGAAGTGTTCATCATCTATTTCCATCAATCAACAAAATGCAGTGAATGAACAAAAGAGAATCTAAATCTGATCAATATTTGGTGTGACCACCCTTTGCCTTCAAAACAGCATCAGTTCTTCTAGGTACACTCGCACACGGTTTTTGAAGGAACTCGGCCGGTAGGTCGTTCCAAACATCTTGGAGAACTGAGCACAGATCTTCTGTGGATGTAGCTCCTCACATCCTTCTGTCTCTTCATGTGATCCAGACACACTGGATGATGTGGAGATCAGGGCTCTGTGGGGCCAGAAGAACTGATGCTGCTCTGAAGGTAAAAGGTAGAAACACCAGATATTGATCTGATTTAGATTTTTCTTTTGTTCGCTCACTTTGCATTTTGTAGATTGATCAAAATAAACAATCATTATTGATATTTCTGAAAGCGTTCTGTTTACAGCATTTTTTCCACACCTGCCTAAAACATTTGCACAGTGCTGTATATATATGGCACAGGCCAGATTCTCTCTTTTTCTCTTGTGTCTTAAATTAAACCGTGAACGGTAGTTTTATTTATTCCTATTTTCAGGAATCTTTATTTCACTACTTAGCTTAATGTTTTTTGATATATATTTATATTAAAGCATGTATTTTTTATATTACATAGCTTTAGCTCAATTTGAAAAAAATAGCTAATTAAAAAACTAAAATTGATTTCTCCTTTCAATTTCAATCCAGTATCCAGTTCTTTCTTCTAGTTAAACCATTTGTACTTTCACAGCTTATATGCACAGACAGTTTCACTAGAAAAAGATGTGTGAAAATTTCTGTTCACGTTCAGCACTGGAAGTTTTTTTTTTGGGGATTTTTTAACTTTTTGTTTTTTTCCCCATTTCATTACCTATTGGTCAGATGCAATTGGTTGGAAGAAAAGGAATAAAAAGACTGTTGTTAAAACCTTTAACCTGCTGGTTAAACTCAAATATGGGACGAATAGCTCGCATCGAGTCCGGGGCAACGGCTCCCATCGTGATATTGATGAGCTGAAGTGACGGAAAGGGCGGCTGGATGAATGTAGACTAAACCCCTGGTGCAGGAGTAGATCTATCAACTTGTTTTCCAAACAAAATAAAATTGACCGTTTGACTGTTCCGTCTCTGGATCGGCCCTTCTTTATTTAACACTTAATCATTCAGGGTGATTAATTGAGTCAAAGTGCCTTCTATTGATTAGAGCATCTTCGACTGCAGCACTGCAGCAATAACTAGTGAGTGACAGATTTAAAGCCCAGCCTTCCAAGCAGGCGTCCCACAAAAACTAGATCTTAAATGAAGAAAAATGCTCAAAATCATACATCCTGCCTGACATTTCTGTGAGATAACTAACATTAACATCTATCTCAAAAATCTAAACGTTAAAGGCAACATGGATGGAGACTCTGGAGAGTTATTCAGCGGTTTCTTCTTGCACCGATCCTTATGAACGTTGATTTATTTAACCAGCTTGGACGTGTTTGTTCATGCACAGGGAGTCGGAGCCGACACACCAGCCGACGGGACATCAAACCTGGGGTTTCATCCACTACAGTCCAGACTTTAGAAGCCGTAACGTTAAAAACACATCACGCCTCAACAAGCATTGAACAAATATTTTGGAGGTTTAATGAACAGCATCCACAGAAGCAGTTTCTACGTTAATGTGCTGCTATTCTTCTTCAGACATGATGTTAGAATTGACAAGGTTATCGCCATCAATCGGGTCTTTAGCCTGGAGGTGTGATAGGATAGGAAAGAATCATACCATCATTTATCATTATTTATAGGAATATCATTATTCATGTTCTGTTCAATGCTGTTTACTTGCTGTAAATGTATATATATATATATATATGTACAGCACTGTGCAAAGGTTTTAGGCAGGTGTGGAAAAAACGCTGTAAATAAAGAACGCTTTCAGAAATGGAAGTGTTCATCATTTATCTTCATCAATCAACAAAATGCAGCGAATGAACAAAAGAAAATCTAAATCTGATCAATATTTGGTGTGACCGCCCTTTGCCTTCAAAACAGCATCAGTTCTTCTAGGTACACTCGCGCACAGTTTTTGAAGGAACTCGGCCGGTCGGTCGTTCCAAACATGACTGTGTTTCAACCTCCGTGTGACATTGATGATCACCAGTACCTGTTTGGTAAAACTGGTTGATGAGACACCGACTATAATCCTACAGAATCCCTGACTTTGTACCTAGAAGAACTGATGCTGCTCTGAAGGTAAAAGGTAGTGACACCAAATGTTGATCTGATTTAGATTTTTCTGTTGTTCGCTCCCTTTGCATTTTGTAAATCGATCAAAATAAACAATCATTATTTATATTTCTGAAAGCGTTCTTTGTTTACAGCATTTTTTCACACCTGCCTAAAACTTTTACACAGTACTGTATATATATTTTTTATTTATTTTTATATATTTAATGAGAGGACATTGCAGGTGGTCGGTTCGAAGGAGGAAGATGCAGAGGACAGGAAGAAATGGAAACGGATGATCCATCCAAACGGATGGAAACGGATGATATATATATATAGACAGAGAGAGAGAGAGAGCTGTTATAAACAAAACATTTATTCTCAGTGTCTCCGATCATCTCTGAAGGCAGTAATTGAATCACAGCACAGCTCAGGGATATTTTTGACACCATTGACTTCTTCAAACCATCGCGTTCCCATTTGCTGAACTTGGCTCATTTTATACTCTTCAGCCTGACCAGGGCCAAAAACCAAGGCGATCACTGCTTATTGCAAATATGCTCTACATGCAAAACGAGCTGTGTATGTAGTCAGACAGCCATTAGTTAAAGTATACATTTACTAAAAACTGGCCTTTCAGCTCCAGTGTGGCCAATTTACCCCCAATTATGGGTGATGATGTTCTGCACTGAGGCACTCCTGCCCAAAAGTCATTAATTTTAGGTGAGCTGAGAGAGGAGTCTTATCGCGCAGGACTTTTGTAAAATAATTGTGCGTTTCTTGACCCCATATCAAAAGGCAGCCATTGTTTCTGGGCTTATTCAAATCGACTCCAAGAGTAATTTAGCTCAAGCTCAAGATTGAATTTCCTTATTCTTTGTTCTGTCATGAGCCACATTAACCCTGAGAAGTCTCACACACCTGCCTTAATCAGGGGACGGTCAACAAGGGAACATCAGGAGACAGCCAGAAGCTCAGAGAGGAGAAAATGATATTTAGGATTTTTTTTTTTTCTCCTGCTGAAAGTTATTATTAGGCCATTCGGTCCAGATGTATGTGTGTCTTTTCATGGGGGGACTATAAAAGGTGTAAAAAAAATCATTTTTTTAAGAGCACATGCTCATTTGCCTGCTCTTACAATGCCTATTTGGGAGGGTGGTATTAAAATGTAGGGCACATGTCGAGTGCGGGGCACCGCGAGCCGCTTGAAGGAACGGCAGTGGATTTCCATAGAGAGCAGTTTTAAAAAAGGAGAAAGAGCGTAAGAAACAGCAAATGGGGGTTGCGCACCTTTTACCGTGATTCTCTTTGCCGCATTATGAAAGACCGGTCTGCATGACTGTGCACGCAGTATAAGTTATCAGGAAACAGGCCCTATATTTTTAAAGATGACTGGCCAAATCATATAGTTTTCACTTTTGAAACTTATTTTTTTCTGACTACAATCTGACATTAATAATCCCCATAGAAAGGCATGCTCAGCTACCCGGATCTGATGAATTAATGACATGGTGTGACCAGGTCTGTGCAGTCTGAGCAAGCATTACTGCTGTGTTCACCAGTGAGGAACCCCTAGTGCACAGAGAAGGTCAAATGATTTCTGTAAAATAGAAAATATGTGTCCGTACATGTTTATGCACATGAGTTATGCCACTGGGTAGCGCTGTCGCCTCACGGCGAGAAGGTCCTGGGTTTGATTCCCAGGCGGGACGGTCCGGGTCCTCTCTGTGTGGAGTGGACATGTTCTCCCAGTGTCTGTGCGTTTCGTCCGGGAGCTCCGGTGTCCTCCCACCATCCGAAGTCCTGCATGTCAAGTCGATTGGAGATCATAAATTAGTTTTGTGTGTGTGTGTGTGTGTGTGTGTGTGTGTGTGTGTGTGTGTGTGTGTGTGTCCACACTCCTGTCCAGGGGTCCAGAACTGTTGTCCAGGGTTTTTCCCCGCCTTTCACCCTGTATCTGTTGGGACAGGCTCCAGGACCCCTGTGGCCCTAAGTAGGAGGGTCAAGCGGCTATGAAAGTGAGTGGACACTCATTCCAAACTTAACATGTTTAATCTAGAACAAGAAACCACCCTAATGTAAAAAAGGGCATTAGCTAAGTGCTAAAAAAACACTAGAACCCCATAGGGGTGGTAGTAAAACTGATCATTTTCTGTCTTCATTTGTTGATTGTGTTTTGATAGACTTCTATTTTCACGACACAAAAGCAAAGTCAATCCTGAGAGAAACATTTTTTCATCTCTACTGGAAACCCAATGTGTCAAGTGTTTAGTTTTCTCTCTTTTTTCTCCTCTGGCTAAGAGCAGAGGAAGTGGGTGTGTTTTGGCGGCAGAACTAGGGCGCACCGGTTGCAGTGGCTGAATATGTAATTGAAGCCCCTGTGGAGTCTCAGCTCAGCTTAAAGTGCAACACAAAGACTCCGTCGGACTCTCTGGCCAGACAAAGGCCAGGAAGAGAGCGAGAGGAGGCTTCAGAGATGGATGGCCTGCCAAAGGAGATGGGAAAGGTGAAAACAAGCGCTGTGAAGATCAGTGGAACTGACGTGGAATCGCTGACCTCAGTCGTGTTTCGCTTAGCAGGAATGCAAATGAGAGCGAAAAGCTTCATCATAAATGTTTCTGTCATGCAGCAGTTAAAGGGAGAAATCTATGAAGGAAAGCTCTGAATATTAATGTGTGCAGGCACATGCTCCATGCTTGAAGAGTCAGATTTGCATGGGCTTGGATTGGAGCCCATTCAATTTAGGGGTACGTCAGCATATTATTTTATATTTCAGGCTGTCCAGGAAGGCTTATGCTTATCTAGGGTTAAGCAATATGGACAGATGATAAGATGTGCAATATTTTCATGTTCTACCTTATTCTTGTTTGTTATTTCCCCCAGAATTTCATTTGGGTTTCCTCAAAAAGTTAATTCATCCTGACTTGACCTTTCGTCAACTTCACGTTACCCTGAATTAAGACATTTTTTGGCACTCTTCCTAAATGGCTGATTTATGTAAATGACCTCTTTTCTGATTGGCTTTCCTTTATTGTTATTTGTATTAAGCATTCTGCGGGAATAAAAAACTCTTTACAATGTTTTAACCAAACCCTTAGCGCTTCTGAACATTAGAAAATGAACGTCACTCATGACGTGAAGATAGACGATACACTTTTGAAACCCCTAATGTTGAGGAACAGTTCTCCAGATCTTCCTGAAGGACAGTGTTGTTGTCTCTCTTTTTCAGTCCAGTCTCTGTACCTGAGCAGTTCTCCAGATCTTCCTGAAGGACAGTGTTGTTGTTTCTCATGTTCAGTCCAGTCTCTGTACCTGAGTGGTTTGTTCTTATTTGGTTAATCCACACAGTGATCTACGTCTGAACCAGAAACAGGAGCAGATGAATGCAGATGATCAGGTGATTTGTTTTTTTTTTTGACCATTGCCCAGTTTCTGATCACAGATATGTTTTGAGAAATTGAGCATTCTCAACATGGGGATGTTGTTTAGTTTTCACATGATCTTCCAAAAATGATGAAGCAGGAGTGATCAAAGACCAACAGCTCTTGAAGGCTTTGAGGATACAAACTGTGCTTTTAACAGATGGGCTACAGGTTCTACCAAGCAAGGTGGAGCTACGAGTGACCGGTGAATGCATTATTGTCTTCTGGGGATAATGTTGTCTATACGCTCATCATTAGGCACGACGGCTTCATCCAACAACAGCTGACTGATCATTACTTTAATGACAGAGCCAGCACCTGCCATCTGCTCCTCACCCACAGGTGTGACTATACACCGCTTTGTTCAGTGTGTAATCTTAAGCCGCGGGCTACAGAGACGTTATCATTAACACGCCGCCATATCTGCCCGAGAGGCAGACGAAGCGCTGCACTTTGAGAAGCATGAAGTCACCGAATGTCCACTTGCTGTGATACTTCTATTCCTGTTCTGTTTTTCACAAGAGCAGCATGTGTGTAGGCAGCGTCTCTCTTTGTTTACGGGCAGCAGGGATGAAGCTGGTGTTATTGTGAATGGCAGCATACGCTACACAAGGACGCCGGGCCCAGAGGCATTCAGCGGCTTGGCTGATTTAAATGATAATTTCCAGCCATAGTCTCTGGAGCATATGCACGCACGGACATCTTTGCATTGCCGTTGCGGAGAATTTATTGACCCATCCGCAGCAAACGTATAAAGTCCCTCGGAAAATGGGTCACGTTATAAACAGCGACACAGAAAGATGCACCTATTTTTCTCCGCCATGGGAGAGAAGCTTAAACTGTATGCAGTGCCTGTCTTTTTCTATCAGATGAAAAACCTGCACATATATATATATATATATAGTGAGATCATACGGAGAACTTGAGTTTTTGTATATTTAGCATATGAATAACAAATTCCAAATGAACTTAATTTGATTTTAGAATTGTGCTGTTTTGCTTTCATACTGTTTTTACAACTGATTATAATTATTGTAGAAGCCTGTACCAAATCTAGCCCTGATCTCAAATCCCTTGATCCAGGACATTAATGACCTGAGCTGACTACATGAAGTGAAAGTGACTATTTGTCATTGTGAAACACAGTGAACGAAATGCATCCTCTGCATTTAACCCATACATTCAGTGCAGCCATTTCCAGCGCCCAAGGAGGAGTAATGGGGACGGTACCTTGCTCAGTGGTACCTCAGGGCAACCAACTGGTGTGGGATTTGAAGCCACAACCTTCTGATTCTGAAGCTTAGTCTTAACCTAGGCCACTGCTACCCCTGGATTGATAGTTAACCAATAAACTGAAGCAGGCAGGCCTGAATGGGGACCCCAATGTGCAGAGCAGGGGGTCCTGAGATGTGAGACTGTTGGACCCACTGTCCGTAATGAATTAAACCATTGAATAGTGAATACTATCAAACCCCAAGGCCCATGGCGACAAAATTTCACTGGGTTTTGGTTTATAGGTCTAGTGTGTGGACTGTAGGCATGATTCATTTTTGAGTTTTAGTTTGGTAGCAACAGTATGGTGGCCTAGTGGTTCGGGCGTGGGCCACGTGATCAGAGGATCGGGGGTTCGACCCCCTTCCCAGTAGGTTGCCCTGAGGTACCTTTGAGAAAGGTGCCGTCCCCGTCATGCTCCTCCCTGTGATGGGCTGGCGACCTGTCCAGGGTGTGTCCCCCGTCCTTCACCCTGTGTGCGCTGGGATGGACTCCAGCGCAACCCTGCTTGGGACAAGCGGCAAAAAAAAGAAACAGTGTTTTTTTTTAACAACTGTACCAGAAGGTCTCTGAGGGTTAGTGGTGGGTGATTTCATTGCACCCGGAAATTGGATGCGATTGGGCGGGGCCTCGAACCAGCCGCTCTGAGGCACTTGGCTTGTTGCGAGTGCCTCAGCTGTAGCGAAAGGAAGATAGCAGATTTTGAAATAGCCGTTCCAAGAATCCCACCTGCAGATAATCATCCACTGAATGGCAACGAGAAATGTGCAAAGATCAGAGTTATGGATTTAGAGTTTGTGCTGAAAGCTAACACACACACACACACACACTCACACACTCACCGATGCACAGATGTTGATACAGCTTTGTGAAGTACAAGCTTTTTCTCTGGCTGGATCAAAGCGGGAGGATGAGGCTCAGATGAGGATCGCTTTGAGGGATAAGATCCACGCCTCACTAAAGTGAAAAGGACTGCATGTATAACAAATGTGAAATCCACTCGGGAAACATACCTCGAGGGTCAACTTCACCACAATATCTCTCGCCATCTCTTAGCTTTCATGCCCCTGAATAAGGAACGTCTAGACATGTCTGTTTGGGTTTTTTAGAATCAACTTTATTCATGACTAATTGCTTCAGTCCAGAAGATCCTTTCCATGCCTGGCTTGGCTCTGGAGATATTTTGATATTTGCATCTCTCTAGTGCTATTGTGCATGGGCAGCGGTGGCCTATTAGTTAGGGAGTCGGCCCCAGGATCGGAAGATTGTGGGTTCAAACCCCTTACCAGTAGGTTGCCCTAAGGTACCCTTAAGCAAGGTACTGTCCCTGTCACTGCTCCCCGGGCGCTTTCATAGCTGCACAGTGTTTGCATGGGTTCAATACAGAGGTCCAGTTTCGTTGTGGTTCACTGCGTGCTGTGCTGTGACCTCGCAATGATGAGAGTAGTCGCTTTCACTTTTCAAAATTAAATCCTGAAATGTATTTAAGGTCTGGATGCAAGATGACAGGAGCTGGTGTTAAACATATTTGGTGGAGAGAATGAGGAAGTTCATGTGATGTAGGAATGAAAAGCCTATCCAGCAAAAGGAATTTGCATTGAGTATCATGTTTTTGTTTCAATGATTGCCATTTTCATTTCTTTCAATAACTTGTCCTTCAGTTTTTCAATGAACATGAGTGAATTCCAACGTCCTGGGCTGAGAGTTACTGTTCAGCCTTAAACCAGTGATACAGTGGTATTGAAATGGAAATGGATGATTGGCTGTAGTGCCCCGTAACAAGAGTGCTGGAAATCGTCAAGTCAGTTTTTCCATAAAGCATTTTTTACGACTGTTGGGTTCGTTGCCCCAAGTGAGAAGACGAGAATGACAGAGACAAAACTCTCTAAAAATGGAGAAAAAAACCTTGGGAGAAACCAAGACTCAAAAGGGGAACCGGTCCTCCTCTGGTTCTCACCTGATAATAAAGAAAGAAAAGAAAGAGAAAGTGCATTTTATAAATGAATAGATTTAGCGATGAGTTCGGGTAAAGTATGAGTTTCTATTAAAGAGTCCATTAGAGTCTGTAATTGGATATGCAAATCCATGCAGATTAGCTAATAGCGGTGGTTCTCTTTGAGTGGGCGGAGCTTTTGTTAGTCTTAGTTTGTGGCAGCAGCTCCTGCAGATGATCCCGTATGATGTAGCTGATCTGGAGTTCAAGTAGGGAAAGGAACCTGATGATGGTTGGTTCAATCAAGAAGACAGTCGGCACAGACAGTGGACTGGCTGGTCTGGAGAAAGGAGAAGTAGATTAAGAAGATGATGCTAGAACATGAACTTTGTATCCTAATGTCCCAAAATGAACGAATGGTTGTGTTCAGGTAAGTGATTACTTTGCATTAAATTTCTATTCTTGTTCAAGAGCCTGCCCTTGTTTCCTTTGACTCCAGGTGTAGAGGATCATTTCTGTAGAATGTTCTAGATTTCTGTAGAATTCTAAAAAATATAGCTCTGAAATGTTTTCTAGAATCTTTCCATCTTATAAAAAAGATTTGTCTGGAAAGTGTTCTTGAATTCTGTTGGATTCTTAAAAGAAGGTTTTGGAAAATGTCCCTGAATGGATCTAGAATTAGCTTAAACGTTAAAGTGAATGTTCTGGAGAACATTCTACAGTGTGGTTAGATTCTGAAGTGAATGTTCTGGAGAACATTCTACAGTGTGGTTGGATTCTGAAGTGAATGTTCTGGAGAACATTCTACAGTGTGGTTGGATTCTGAGGTGAATGTTCTGGAGAACATTCTACAGTGTGGTTGAATTCTGAAGTGAATGCTCTGGAGAACATTCGACAATGTGGTTGGATTCTGAAGTGAATGTTCTGGAGAACGTTCTACAATGTGGTTGGATTCTGAAGTGAATGTTCTGGAGAACGTTCTATAATGTGGTTGGATTCTGAAGTGAATGTTCTAGTGATTGTTCTAGAATATGGTCTTGTTATGTTTGGTACAATTCTGATGGATTCTAGACCGCTTTGGAGGATGTTCTCCAGTTCAGTTGGAGTCTTAACGCAGCAGCAAACAGACGTTCAGGCTTCATTTACATCATTCCAGTACGAGCCAGATATTTGGAGAGTTTGAGACGATTCCATTTTATGCAAACAACATCGTGGGAGTCTTGGAGAGAAAACAAGCAATGATTCATTCATTCATTTCCACATGTCAGATCACATTTTTATTCATTTCATAAAATGGAAGCCAAACAGGGACTTGATCAGCACTTTGAAAATCAGACTCATGCTTGTGTGGGAACATGACTCAGTGTCCTCTCCATCCTGTCCTACGTTGACTTTTATTAAGCAGTTTCTCTTATGGCAAACCAGTCCGATTTTACAGATTTTTAAGATCTAATCGTTTCTGGTCTGCAATCAGAATCTATCAATTTGGAAAGAAATGAGTAAACAGGATTTGTGTGTAAACAGGTTTTGTTGTTTACCAAATTGTTTTTTTAAGAGTTCTAGATGCAGTTTGAACGTGTGTTGGGATTGGCTGGACATAATCGCGGAGGGTCTATCTACATACTTTAGACAATTGAGACACACGTGACAACATAACAAGGTTTTGCTTTTTCTTTCCAAATTTGCTTTAATTTGAACATGATTTCAACTGAACCCTTTGGCTTTGGTACCGAGGACTTGATGGTCTTTCTACGGGAGTTAAATCTGGTCCTTCATTTCAGCAAACAGTGCAAGAAAAAACAAAAAAAGCCTGGGAAGCCAAGAAACTTGAGGTAGTGAGAGACTAATGCAAGTGTACACATCTTGGGTAGCTTTTTGGACTTGGGAAGGACAGTCTTATTAGTTCTAAGCCTCTTTACTGTCACCTTTTGTCTGGATGGCTAATAGCTACGCTGTTGACTTCCTGCCTCTACAGCCAGCGGAGGAAAATAAAGTAAAACAGAAAACCTCAGAGGACCCTATAAAGCAGATCTAACAAGGAGAGTCAATTTGATGTTTGCCCCGACCGTGATCGAGCCTGACTGCAGGTCACCAAGCTTTCCTCACTTTCCTGAACACTGAGCGGCTCCACTCTTCAATACTGCTCATTATGTAAACCCTCATGGCTCTTATTGGATTCTTTCTTGCTTTATTTTATAAGGCATATACATTTCTCATTTACAGTGGCATCCTGGGAAGAGACCATTCAAACGAATAAGTGACACGGTGGACCTTGTTTCAGTTCTCAAGCGGGACATTCTGGATCCCTCCCTGCGATGGGCTGGCAACCTGTCCAGGGTGTGTCCCCCGTCCTTCGCACTGTGTGCACAGGGTTGGACTCCAGCACTGCCCCGTGACCCTGCTTGGGACAAGCGGCAGGAAATGAATGAATGAATGACATTCTGGATCCTTTGTGTGGAGTGGACATGTTGTCCTCCAGGAGCTCCAGTTTCCTCCCACCGTCCTGCATGTCAAGTGGATGGGAGATGCTGATTGTCCTCCAAGGTGCGTGTCTGCATGTCTGCCCTGTAATGGACTGTGGACTTGTTCCTGCTTTTCACCCTATGAGAGCTGGGATGGACTCCAGCGCCACAACCCTAATCAGGACTCTCCGAAAACGACAGTGAGATTAAATAAAAAATAAAATAAAATAAAATAAAATAAATAAATAAATAATAAAAGTAATCAAAAAAAAAAATGTTTATTAGAAAGTAGCCATAAGATGAAGTAAATACTTACAAGGGGAAATAAACAGAACATGTAGAGAAAGAAATAAACAGAAATGCATGAAAAATATAAGCCTAAAGGAACCTGAAAAAATATTGCCATTTTTTTTTTTCTTTCTCTCCTGCTTTCTCTTTGACATGCATGTTCAATCGTTCATGCGTTTCCCTGTTTTTCATAACAGACACTGCGCTGGGAAGAACCTCAGAGTTGGAGGCCAAAGGTGGCCTTCAGTCAACAATCGGAAGGAAGACCATTTCAGATGTGTGCGGCATTATTATTATTATTATTTCTTATATAACAGCAACTCTCTGCTAAAAATGAAATGACAGCTTAGGTTCCAGCTTACCATTTGTGCACAATGTGGCCAAAAGTGACGAGTGCAAATGTGACAACTTACCCCACAGACAGAGTAAACTCTAAAAGACAAAGTGGGCAAATGTAACCAGTATTAGGGAGTCCACGGAACTGATGCAAAAAAAAAAAAAAATCTAAATAATTTAAACAAAAAAAAAACCCTTAAAAAATATTACTTAAATATACATTATTGTTTAATCACAACAATATGAATGTGATTTATTTGTATCAGACTATCAGTAAAATATAGAATATCAGCAGAATAAAATGACATAATTTAAATATAAATGATTATTTTTTATGACACTGATGAATCTGAACATGAAAAAAATGAATAAATGGGAGAATTTTAGTTTTTATAAGACAGGTATCTTAAAACTGAGATGTAAATGCCACGCTAGCTCTCATGTGTATGATTCTTCTTAAACTCAACAATAAAGGGTTCTAGATAGCACTCAGAGAAAGTTATTTAGCTCAAGGTCTTGAACGGCAGGGATCACTGGAAAGGTTTACTTAGGTTTTGCCAGAAATCTGCTGCTTATATACAATCATGCATTAGTTCTTACGAAAAATATAAAATAATCCAATTAAATATTTTCACGTCGAAGCAGGAGCGTAGTAAATATAAGTCTGCATTTTTTGAATCACTCCAATTTCAATCAATGGAAAACATGCCAATTATTTTATGGATTTTTGTGTTTTTACAGGTAGGTTTGCAGTTGAGAAATATTCATTCTTTTAATGATTAACTACATCACTCACTCCTTTTCTGAGCCACCTGTCCTGATTGGTATCATGGATGGTGCTGGAGTCTCAAGTCTATCATTTCCACTCCACCTGTCCTGCAGGTCCCGTCCTGTCCTGACGGACGGAGGAAACACACAGACATGGTGAGAACATGTCCACTCCACACAGAAAGAACCTGGACAGTCCCACCTGGGAATCGAGCCCAGAAAGTGAAAGTGAAAGTGAACGTAACAACCCTTGTCATTGTGAAACGCAGCACAGCACAACACAATGAAATTCAAAATCTGCGTTTCACCCATACACACATATGGGGGCAGCTATTGAAAGTGCCCGGGGAGCAGTGACGGGGACGGTACCTTGCTCAAAGGCACCTAAGGGTAACCTGTTGGTGAGGGAATCGAACAATCTTCCAATCCGGGGCAACTCCCTAACCACTAGGCCACCGCTGCCCCAGCAGCTGTGAGGTGACCAGGCTACCCACAATTCCATTGTGGCATCTTATATTGTAAACATCAAACATAATAAATCATAAAATCAGTTACATTTGACTTCTCGATTGGCACTCTCTGCTTAGCGCTCGTTTAATTAAAGCAGAAGGTTGTTTGAGCATTTTTAAAACATTTTAAACCAGACGACTGGCAGGTAGGACCGCTGGGAGTCCACCTGTCTGTCGATATATGTGTTGAGAAAAACAGCATTAGTCGGTCATCAATCCTGACCTTATACATCAAACCTTTATGGCAAAGGCTTTTAAAGACGAGTGGCTTAATTGAACTGCTATTACTAAGTTCCAATTAACTAATTAAATTCATTAAAGCACTACATACAATAGAAGGGTCGATGAAGATGACAGCAGAGTATTGTTACCATCTTTTTATATTAATTTCAAGCATTCTTTGACTTGTTTTTAGCTTTAAACTCAATTATAGTGTCTGCACAAAAGGTTAGTCACCACCCAAAGAGCAACGAAAAAAAAAAAAACAAAAAAAACCTTCCAGACTTTGTGTTCCGTTCCACTCCATTTGAGGTGACCCAAAAGATGATCCTAACAGTTTAAAGTTGAAATCGAACCCTATTTTATATGCTTCAGATTTTCTTTCCATCAGCATTTCTGACAAAAGTGAATAAATAGAGCTGGGAATCTCCCAAACCTTTTTTTTTTTAATTGGAAATGTTCCGTATTCACTAAAGAGCTTCCAGAAGACAGGTTCATCTGTTTATTAGTAATTTCTCCAGAAGTAGATGACAAATCCTCCCAGCCAACCAGTGTATGAAGGGCTTCATTTGAGCGGTCTTACAATAAGCTGCTCCAATTCATCGCCTCGATTTAATTACGCCTTGATTTGTAGGAATATATTTCCCATAACAGGCACGGTAGACCCAGGAGAGATGGATTTATTGTAGATTGAAATAACTGAACTGGGCCGACCAGGGAGAAACGGATCTTTTTTTTTTCTCTCTGTGATTTTCATTTTTTTTTTTTTTTTTTTTTCCTCCTCCCTCATGCTGTGAAGATCTCATTTGATCGTGACAGTCACGGGACTAATATTGAAGTAAATTTTAATGCCAGTAACACTGACACTTCTGAAATGTTGGGATGAAGCTCTGGGTAACATGAAATCTGTGTGATTACATGGCACGGCACATTAATTTCGATAATCTCCCAACGAGGATCATTTTTGGAATACAAATTAGGCTCTTTATTCTAAGGAGAAGAAAAGTGCTTTGCGGATGTAGGTGAGGCTTGATAACGGCTTTTCTTTTTCATTCAACGTGTTGTGCGTTGGCTGAATTCTGATATTGGTCTTAAATATGTTCAGGAATGTGCTACAGGTAACATACGCGTTTCCTGAACCTCAAGGAAAGACAATGAAAATCAGAAATGAATAGTATTTTTTCTTGGAACACAAACAGAAAACCTTCTATAAAGTTATATAAAATCTCTATAGAGCTATTTTCAAAGTGAAAGTGACTATTCTTGTCATTGCGAGGTCACAGCACAGCACACAGTGAACTACGACGAAATTGGACCTCTGCATTTAACCCACGCAAACACCGTGCAGCAGTGGGCAGCTATGAAAGCACCCGGGGAGCAGTGACAGGGACGGTACCTTGCTCAAGGGTACCTCAGGACAACCTACTGGTGAGGGGTTTGAACCCACAATCTGTCCTAACCATCAGGCCACCGCTGCCCGATTCAATTTACGATTCACATTGGCTTTGCTTCTGGAAATATGAGAAGATAAACTTTATATTTTACTTCATCAGTGGCCCTTACGTCTGTGTGCAGTAAAGGAACTTTTATCTGAGGCAGAAGGTCATTTGGCTTCCACATAGGGAGGGAAGACTTCGTTCATCATCTTTTTTAACAAGTCAGATGGGTGGAGAAGAGTGACAGGAGTGATCAGTGAGAGATAGGTATTAGCAAGAGAGAAAGAGAGGTTTACAGAATGGTAGTGAGACTTGGTATGCTATGCGGGTTAGAGGAGGTGGCCCTGACGAGAAGACAGGTAGTGGAGCAGGAGGTGTCAGAGTTAAAGATGCTGGAGGGATGAGGATGAATAGGATTAGGAACGAGTTTATTTGAGGAACAGTTTGGAGACAAAGTCTCCAAATACACCTATGTATTCTGTCTTTATCCTGTTTACTTTCATTCATCTCCTCTGTACAGCATATCTCCAGCTCTCCAGGGTCTCCTCAAGTTGCTCAATGTTATCGCTGCAGATCACAATATTTGCAAATGCAAAGTGCAGCCCAATATTATTCTTACCGAACTTATTTTACAATATTAAACCTCAGTGCTGGAAATGTATGTAAAGGACTGGAGGGTCTGGAGTGTTTACTTGTCCAATATCTCAGATACAGTACCATGCAGAAGTCTTGAGCCCCTCATTTTTTTCAGATATTGCTGCAGAGCCAGGCTTTCTTGGATATTTTAGTGTTTTATTAAGGAACAGTGTTGTCGTCTCTCATTTTCAGTCCAGTCTCTGTACCTGAGCAGTTCTCCAGATCTTCCTGAAGGACAGTTTTGTTGTCTCTCATGTTCAGTCCAGTCTCCTGTACCTCAGGCAGTTCTCAGATCTTCCTGAAGGACAGTGTTGTTGTCTCTCATTTCCAGTCCAGTCTGTACACAGGCAGTTCTCCAGATCTTCCTGAAGGACGAGTGTTGTTGTCTCTCATGTTCAGTCCAGTCTCTGCCTGAGCAGTTCTCCAGAATCTTCCTGAGACAGTGTTGTTGTCTCATATTCAGTCCCAGTCTCTAATACCTGGAGCAGTTCTCCCAGATCTTTCCTGAAGGACAGTGTTGTTGTCTCTCATTTTCAGTCCAGTCTCTGTACCTGAGCAGTTCTCCAGATCTTCCTGAAGGACAGTGTTGTTGTCTCTCATGTTCAGTCCAGTCTCTGTACCTGAGCAGTTTGATAGTTCTGTGTTGGTTAATCCACACAGTGATCTACGTCTGAACCTTCAAGCAGAAAAAAGCTTAAGACATGAAGCAGTGAAGAACCAGGAGCAGATGATTCCAGATGAGTAGTTGGATCTCCTTCATCTAGAACCTTGTATCTTTAGACACTTTGCAGCCTGGAGCACTAAAACATTCGTCCCATTTTTTTCTTTCATCTTCACAATAAGCCAAATATAAGACAGTCTGCCAGTGTAGTAATAGAATACCAAGGAGGTGATTTTTTTTAGTGAAATATAAAGAAATGATGGGCTCAAGACTTGGATAGAGTGGTGGATAAAATAGTTTTCTAAGTCTAGCTTGGGAAGAAAGCATTTTTTGCTCATTATAGTTAAAATTATGAATCAGCTTCAAACAGGTGATTTGTTGGGTAAGTTCAATAATAGTCAGAGTAACAGCAGCCTAGAGGTAAATGTTTTGGGTGAATGTCTGTGTTAATAATGTGATTTCACTCTGCTCACCTGGATGTATCACTCATCAGATTTTATTTCATTCTGTCCAGTTGCTTTTCCTGGCAAAGGTGAACTCCAGGTGATGTCATAGGCATTTTCATAAGTGAAAATGTTCACTTTAAAAGTCACAACAGCTGTTTGTGTAGAAGACAACTCGGTGAACTTGAGGAAACAAGAGCAAGAATTCAGTCCATCCATTTGAAAAAGAAGGCCAGACCAAAATGTCTGCAGACGAGAGCAGGAACTCAGTCCATCTATTTAAGAAAAGAAGGCCAGAGCACAATGTCTGAAAGAGTAACTAATGATCTCTTCTGTTATTACAGGCCTACTGCATTATTTATTTATTTGACCGTGTTTTAGTATTTAGGCTGTTTACCTCAGCCTACGAATTAGCAAATATATTTGCATTGCAATGTGGAATGTGTGCCCCTTGTGGAAAAGCCTACATTGGTTCCCTTTAATTTCATTTCCCTGAATTGCCACCAGGAAAGAACCTCGTGCTTGACTGTGCTAGTGGCATAAACTTCAGTTCATTTGACTTCATAATGAACCGATGTGAATGGTTGTGTTAAAAGCGCTACATACTCATATTGAAAGTTTGCTCCTTTGGTTAATGGGACCCAAGAGCTTTACTGAATTTTTCTAATTTTAATGTCTGAACTCATTATTCCTATGGCTTTAGCAGCTCTGCCAATGGATGGATGGATGGAAGGATGGATGGTTGGAGGGAGGGAGGGATGGTTGGAGGGAGGGAGGGATGGAGGGATGAACATACCTACAGATATCCAGACAGACAGCTAGATAGGTGGTAGTATGGATGGATGGATGGGCGGATGGATGGACTGAGGGATGAACATACATGCAGGTATCCAGACAGACAGCTAGATAGGTTGTAGTATGGATGTATGGATGGAGGGAGGGATGGGGCAATGAACATACTTACAGATATCCAGACAGATAGCTATATAGGCTGTAGTATGGATGGATGGGCGGATGGATGGATTGAGGGATGAACATACAGGTATCCAGACAGACAGCTAGATAAGTTGTAGTATGGATGGATGAATTTATGAACGGATGGATGGATGGATGAATGAGCAGAACAACTTATATCTAGATAGACAGCTGGATGGATGGATGGATGGACGGGTGGATGGCTGAATGGATGTACTTGGATCCTTTAAATTAAAGTGTCATTTTGTAAAAGCATAAAACTTTAAAGGCCAGTGATTCGTTTACGGCTGATTCTGAGTGGTTGGAACCACTTTATCTGGAACCTTGTATCTTTAGACACTTTGCAGCCTGGAGGACTGAAGCATTCGTACCCGTTTCTTTTATTTCATCTACTGAAAATAGTAAAGATAAGACAATTTGACTGACATAATATAGCTTTGCACCAGTAAGGTGATTCTCCAGCAAAGTATAAAGGAATCAGGTGTGGATTATGATTTTGCACAGCACTTTGTCTTTTTTCAAACTTTGGAAATAAGCTGACACTGTGCTGTTAATATTAATATCCTAAACCCCCTGAATGACAGGATCAATAACTCCCAGAAATGCTACTATATGTACTTAGAATCTAAGGGGTTTATGCGTTCCCTACACCCAAAAAGGTGTATAAGGACCAAGCCTACAGGCCTACAGGCCAGCCCTTTGCTTTGACCTTTCCTGAGTGCACTGAAAGACAGCTAACAAATGAAGACGCATCCCTGCAAAGGCCATGTTTTTCTGCGTCTAAAGGACATCACACAGGCAGATCTGATAGCACTCATTGACTAAACGGCTGGGAGCCCAGTAGCGGAATAACAAGTTTTCTCTTCCTCAGTGCAGATAAACAGCTTTCACTCAGTAGCGGCAGCCTGGAGTCGGAACAGATGAGAGCCACGGGTGATTAGAATCAAGCAAATCGAGTAAGGACTTTCAGCGAGAGACAGCTTCTCAGCAAACAGTTCACTGATAACTGAGACTGGGACGACTGTTGACATAAATAAAAGGCCCACGTATTGTGTCAGGGTGCGGGAGGTGGTAAGGTGGAGGTTTCTAGGCGAAAGCTGTACGACCTACATATCTATATATTTATTTCCAAAACCGCAACTTCAGAGGAAACATCATCAAACCATTGGACGTCATTTCAGAGCAAATTTTCTCACAATGTAATGGACGGCTGCTGAGTGCCAGAAAATGTGTGACAGAAAAATAATAGATGAATGATGAAAATAGCTGCAGAAAATGATAAAGGCTATAAGACTTTAAGAATGACTTTCCAATAAAAAATGACCTTCAGCGTAGTTTGTGAAAGCAGCAATGGAGGCAGATAATTTATCAAAGACTTGCCATAACTATTAAAATGAAAAGTGAATCATTAAAGTACTTAATTTATTATTTATAAACTCCTTTTTGCTCGCAGAATGCCTACGGTACCATGCAAAAGTCTTTTAACTCCCAAAGTCCTGTTTAATTGGTTAAATCGGCGTGGCTGTGGTTTTGAACTGTGATCAGGACCATGATTGGTGCCTTTATGTGCCTGAGCATGGAACTTAAATTGTCCCATGTCCGCTGTTGTCCCACGTCCATGTCAGTAACAGGATCACCTTTGTCTGCAGCAGAAGTGCAGTGCTTCCTGGAAGTCTGGGTTGATGAGAGTTAACGAGAACAACTGTGAAACAAGTGAAAGTGACTATCCTTGAAACCTCTCGTTTCGTGCACACGTGCAGCAGGGGGCAGGTATTGAAAGCGCCGGGGAGCAGTGACGGGGACGGGACCTTGCTCAAGGGTACCTCAGGGCAACCTACTGGGGAGGGAATCGAACCCACAATCCTCCAATTCGGGGCAACTCCCTAACCACTAGGCCACCGCTGCCCCTGGTAGCCAGGGTAACTGGTTACTGGTAACCATACAGAAGAACTCTGAGAGAGCTGATAAATTTGTGATTATTTAACATCAAAATATCTTTTATTTTATAATATGCAACATATTTAATAAAATGTCCCAACTATCTTCAGTTCTCCTGGATTCTAAAATGCCAATGAACACCTTGATGCTCTAAAGGTGGCCATAAATGTGGCATCTCACTGATCTGACTGTTACGATCGACACTAGATCAGCGAAGCTGCAGAGCAGCGAGGAACGTGGCGATGTGAATGTACAATGTGGTAGAGCTGTGGAGGGGATGTGAGGGGGCTTTTGAAGGGGGTGAGTACTCTCGGACCCAGTACTAGTGTGTGCTTTCTATAAGATGTTGTCACATGATGGTAGCATTTATTAAATTAAATGTATTTATTTTTAATTAATCGTCCAGAATGTTCCTTTTAAACAATCTTTAAATATGAGAAATGATGACGAGGGACAGTAGCTGGAAGCAGATGAGTGTAAACGATTAGTCTTATGCTCTATGCTCTTTTTCCTTGTGAGGAAGGAGTGACGTGAATGTTGGGAGTGAATCTGCTCTCGTAATGCACTCGGTTTTAAAACCATAAGGAATCTGTCAGGAGTCGCGTTGCAGAATTTGAAGGACAAGGTCTTGATTCTGAGGGATCAGGTGGACCAGCTGGGTCATGACCCTCTTACAGACCAGGCTTATCACCTGTCTGATTGTGCTCCGGGGTCGGAGACCTGTCTTGTGTGCTGTGTCGTGGGTGCCTTGCCTCCTCTGTCTTTACTTCTGTTTTTCAACCTGCATGTCAGGCTGGAGGGTCCAGAAGAAAAATGCAGCCTGGCAAATCGTCTTTGTCATAGTGAGTAAATTAAATGAAAGAAACAGGAACAAATGTTTTAGAGCTCTTGGCTGCAAAGTATCTAACAATACAGATTCTAGGTAAAGCAACCATTCAGTGTTCAGCATCAGCAGTAAACAAATCACCTGATCATCTGGAATCATCTGCACCTGGTTCTTCACTGCTTCATGTCTTCAATTAGATGCTTTGTTCTGCTTGAAGGTTCAGACGTAGATCACTGTGTGGATTAACCAACACAGACCTATCAAACTGCTCAAGTACAGAGACTGGACTGAAAATGAGAGACAACAACACTGTCCTTCAGGAAGATCTGGAGAACAACAACACTGTCCTTCAGGAAGATCTGGAGAACAACAACACTGTCCTTCAGGAAGATCTGGAGAACAACAACACTGTCCTTCAGGAAGATCTGGAGAAGTGCTCAGGTACAGAGACTGGAATGAAAACAAGAGACTGAAACGTACTGAAAACTGATCACACTATCAAAATGGGTTGGTCTTCTGACCATGCAATGCACATGTTCTTTATATCAGTCTTTCAACATGCACACGAACCAGCGCAGGAAGTTGTGTCTAAATGAGATTGCAGGCGCTTTAATAGTTTGATGATGCTAATACAGCAGCGATAACACTGCCATCTGCACACTCTCATGGACCTCCATGTCCTCGCCTGACACAAGTTCTGCACAATCCTTTTGTCACCATTAATTAATGACTATATAAAATGTGATTAAAAAATAGTATCAAGGTCATATTAATATGTAGGTCTTCTGTGAAAGCTTCTTATATCGCTGCTCGTTGTAAAATTTAATTAGTCTGAACTTAATGGAACAGAGAGAGAGAGTCCGCTCCTGCTGTCAGATTTTTTAAAAAGCCCGACTCAAACTGATGGCAGTATCATTGTGAGGATGAAAACTGCTCACCGTGCATTACAGGTGACTAGACAAAGACAGCGCCTTGTCATCTTCGCTTTTTTGAACGAAAGGGTTTAAATGTTGTTGTTTATTTTGCGTTAAACTCTTAATTGAGTTTTAATTGCTTGATTTATTGGATGTCAGCGGTGATTCATTAAAAAAAGTCTCATTTACTCTCTCCCAGACGCTGTTATGAACAGCTTACCGCCTTTTTTTTTCTCCACCATCACGCTACCATCTCCTTAAGCCTCTCTGCGACACCTTGTTAGCCTGAATGAAGATTAGACTCAACACGTTTATATATCATCCTATCATCTTCCAGAAGGATTTGTCTGAAGCTGTTATTGTCATGCTGAGATTAAGCGAAGGGCCCATGTCCAGACAGTGTGGCCTGGGTTTCGTTCCCTTGGTATTGATAAAGCATACGGGGTAATATTCTTCACTCCAGACAGGGGTTCGATTTCCTCGCTCAAGTAGGCACACCATGCAACACAAATAAGATTTCTGCTAACACTTCATTCAGCTGCCTCTGAACTTTCCATAAGGTAGGTTTGAATGCAGCTCAACACCTGTTGATGGAATTGCAATTAAATCACCTGCTATTGACCAGCTTTCGGTGGAGAGAAAAGGTCCGAGCACATGGGTTATACTATATATTTAGTTTTGGGTCAGTCTCTGGTTGCTCAGCAATAGCTACGGCACCGCGGGTGGCGGTCAACAACCACGCATCACATATGCAGCGGTGGCCGAAAGGGTTGTGGGTATGGAATCGATTCACACCTTCTAACAGAATCGGATTTTTTTATTTATTTACTTTGTTTGAAATAATTGGTGCATCCCGTCATATTTTCTTATATATTTCTGAAAGCTGAAACTCTGTATATTTATAAGTTTCATGGTTTGCCCCCGTAGTTTTGTGCAACATGAGCCCAAACGATTTTAAAAACTTGACCCGACCGTGCCAACTGTGACTTTTTAACCCTAAAAATAGCTGCATGATCAGAGTGGCTGATTTAATCAGTAATAACATGCTGCTGCTACTGAATTACCACTTTCACTTAAATTACCATTGCGCTGACACTAAGTGGTAATTTATCCAAATTTTTAGTCCTTTGTCTTGAGCTCATTAATTTGTGTAACGTCCTATCTGAGAATTTCCTCCTGGGGAGATTTCATTGTGTTTCCGTGGTGATGAAATGATTATGTTTGCTTATTTTGCCTCCTGATTTTGGTTTGGTATTCACACGGCAATTAGAATTTTTAACTCAATACGTCAGTGTCATATGGATTTAGCGCTGGCTGAGTGTACAGAGGACAGACTAGACAATCTGTAAACATTAATTCTCTCATCATTAACGTCTCCTCTTACCGCATAATTAAACTCAGGGGTGGAAAAAGTTTGATGCACGGAAAACTGAGTTTCTGCACCAACACACAGAGTTTCTGCAGCATTCGAACGATTAATCACCTCCCAGCCAGAGACAATAACGCCACAACTTCAAACGAAGAACAAGAGAGCTGCTCAGACGCTCCTGACTGGGCTGTCACAAATCATTTATTGTGGATGTTGTTGGCTTATTTGGCCAGGGAGACATTTGTTTTTGCGGGGGCCTTTGATGTGAGTGCCATGATTGGAAATGGGACCAGTACTATTACTGCTCAATCACTCTCTTGTCTCTCTGGAGTCCCGCCTATTTTTCCTTATCACCATGTCCTGATTGGGTTCCTCTAAGAGGATGTTTACCATCAGGCATGGGGACAGTCTGTAATTATAAATGCTTGTTTAGTGGGGAGATTGGGCAGCTGTAAAGTTCCAGCATCTCTCATAAAGCCAGACCCAGAGTGCCCGATCAGGCCATAAAATTGAATATGTTCGCCATAGGGTCTGCAGCCGCCCCACCAGAATTGATCTCCATTGGCTTGTAAATAACTTTTCTACAACGCATTGTCTGGGACAAGTGTCTCAGCTCACTTCTTTGATGCTGCCACTGCTTTTCTACTCAGTCCCACCACTGGGCACCTTCCCAAGCCTCCTACAGCGCCTCCCAGTGGCCATGACGGAAGCGCGGTTGAGGCGCGAAGAAGTTTGTGGGCAGATGAGCTCAGACGAGCCGGACAGAATGAGCAGACGAAGCCCTGGCAGGGGATGTGAGGAGAGGAAGACCTGCTGTCCACCCCCTCAGCGCCCGCTGTGTGAAGAGCAGCCAAGCTTTCTCTGTCGTCATGCGTGCACACACACACACACACACACACACACACACACACTCACAGTGTCTGCATCGTCCAACCCAAAAGTGCTGCTTGTGATTTTAAATCTTCTGAAAAAAGTTACCCATCAGAGGCGATAGATCCTCAATTTCAGTTCCAAACCTGATCCAGCTTAAATTCTAGTCTTAACCTTCAGTGAAGTGAAAGTGACTATATGTCATTGAGAAAGACAGCATGGCACACAGTGAACTGCTTACTCTGCATTTCAACCAATGTGCAGCAGGGGGCAGCTATTTGAAGCACCTAGGGAACAGTGATGGGGACGGTACCTTGCTCAAGGGTACCTCAGGGGAACCTACTGGTAAGGGGTTTGAACACACAATCTTCCAATCCTGTGGCCGACTCGCTAAGCACTAGGCTGCCCAATGAAAATGAGGAAGTCTGGAGAACAAAACATCCTCAACAAAGTATTAAAGTACAAGAAAGTCTGACTCTCTGGAAACCAATGAAGAATTCATTTTCTTCTTTTGACACTCGTTGCTCTATAAGATCATTTTTCAATCTTAATTTTCACATCATGGTTGATTACGATTAGTGAGAGTGATTTAAAGGAGGCGTGACGGAGTGGCTAGCTCAGTCGTCCCACAGTGAGAAGGTCTTGAGTATGATTCCTGGTCTTTCTGTGTGGGGTTTGCTTGTTTTTCCTGGTTTCATCCCACACTCCATAAACATGCATATGTAGATATGAGTTAAACTGACCCCTCTGAGTTTCCTGCAGTGTGTAAATTCAGTCATAAAAACACTTGACTTGGGTAATGAAGAGAAATGTGGTATGTTAAATGTCAAATGCTCTTCAGGATCAAGATCGTGCACCACTTAGAAGTGATTGATGAACCAGAGTGTGGAGAACCATTTCAAAGATTAGAAAACCTCCACCTATTATTTAGTCCCTGGGAATCACCAGAATTGTGGTCCTTTTATTGAAGAAACCTTTAAAGCTCTGGATTTTCTGATGCTTTAAACATTAGAATTCAGCCTTTTAGGTTGACTTTAGTGATCTGCATCTGTGATCTGGCTTTGTAAATAAGGTTTTGCGTTGCCACAGTGGTGTTGTTTTTGTCTTGAGGATGGGAATGGAGTGCAGAGCAGGTAAAGGGATGAAGGAAATCATGTTAGTTTCACCTGCTGTACTAGAAATGGGATTTCACTTACTCAGGCTGGAAATGCAGCCACAGTTACTGATCAAATGTTGCTCACCATAAAAATGGCTTTTCTGGGTTTGCAGTTTGGGTGTGCTGTGAGGTTTCTGGCATCAGTGGGAAAGACAACAATCCCAACAGCTTAAGGGAGTTAAGGAGAAAACAACCATCTTGTTGTCCATTATCATAATGCAAACTGCAGCTGCTGGTTCAAACCTCAATGTTGGAAAATTAAATCAGGCTCAAATCGAGCCTTTAAGTCAGGTACCAGCCCGGTGCAGCTGAAGTACTGCTCGGTTCCTGGTGTCAGTGGAAAAGCTCCATTCTTCTGGAGTAGCACACATGCTAAGAGTTCACTATGATGAAAGAGATCAGCGTGCAGAAGCATGTATAATAAATTAAGGCAAATGGCTGCATTATATAGTGAGCAATCCGGAATGGATGACGTCCGCTTTGAACATGAAATGGATAAAAAAAATAATAATGCAGTCACGTCTTGGGAAATCTCTCTGATCTGAGAAATGGAGGATGGTCTTCCAGTCTGCCAAGCCTAGAATGTTGATCAGCGATAAGCCTGCTTCTATGAGCGGGCAATTATTTTTGAATGCTTTGACAGACTGACTGTGCACCATCAAGCCGAGATGTCTGAGTGTTGGCCCAAAGATGCTGCAGTGATTCAGCTGGATTAACAGAGGCTACATTTTTGCATCGCTCATGATTCCCAGATGCTGCTTTTGTGAATGGAGGAATGAGAAGCAGTTTGGATCATTAAAATGGTCTGGATTTCCTCAAGGTGAATTCAGCATGTTCTGGACTGTCTGAAAAAATGTACTGTGTGGGAATATTTTTGGATTATCAAGACAAAAACAGTGTAAATGCACCTGCAAAAGAACAACACGGTACTCGAGGTCCAGATTTGGACCTTGTTGGACCTTTGGAACCTTTCCTTGTCCCAGAAAAATGGGGATGGATTTGCATCTTGTTTTAAAGTAGAGCAGAAATATAGAAAGCCTGGAGTTGGGGCAGGGTGTACAGAGTCAGTCGAGCTTAAAAATATACCTGCAGAATATGGTGGAGTTTGGTTTCTTAATTAAGGAGGCTGAAGGCGTACCCTTGAGGGTACCATCCCAGTGACACCCCTGTACCTCTTTTTTCTGAGAGTTTGATTGGGGCTTTAAACTGTCTCCAGTTGTGGGTTCTGCAGAATTTTCATTGCCTCCGGTCCAATTCTGCAAGTTATTAGTCTTCCAGCGCCTTTTGCAATAAAGATGATTTAATTTCCGCTCATTTCCTCTGCTCCTCCGAAACCCTCCAATCACAATTTCTGGAAGAGATTACTCAATGACAGGGCTACAAGGACACGGGAAGTTCATTTTGACAGCTATACTGAGAGCGTTGATAATGTTCTGTTGCTTTACTTTTTTATTCAATATGACCAAATTATGCTTCTCTCGCCGGGGAGACTTGAATAGACTTTTTCAGCCAGAGACTGCCAAGAGAGCCCATTTGCATTCAGGTTCTCTCAGCAGGTCAGTCAGCGTTCGGAACCCTTGTGTTGCGTTTCCCTTCCCGTACCTTCGTGACCCGCGGTGCCTGGCCATACTGCTCCCACCCACGGCGCTGGTGATAAATTAATGAGACGTTTCCCTCTACTTTGGGTACATTACGAAAGCACGGCGGCCACCTTTCAGCACTGATGTAACCCTCGTTATCAACTGCAGCCCAGCGCCGGAGCCCCGCAATGTCCTTGGCCTCCTTGCGAAAAGCCACAGAAGCACGGCGACATGAAAAAGCGGTTGAAGTCCAAAGCTGTGTGTACAGTGGACTTCTGAAACACGACAGACAGCTTTTAATATTCAAACAAGCTCACGGCTCTCGTGCTTCTGTATTACCTTCAGTTACCCCTCATGAATAACATCAAACAGAGCATGAAGCGTGCAGAAATAGAAAATGTGATAACTACGGGGGCTTGTGTTTGAAGTGCCGCAGCAACGGTGAAGAACGTGGAAAAAAAGGGAGTCGGACCAAAGGGTTGGAAGTGTGAAGTTGCTAATGTACTGTGGTGATTTCTTGAAGTGTGTGCGTGTGTGTCCTGGAACATCAGCACTAATCTGGGACTAGTGCAGCGCTGGTGCGCTGGGTGCACGAAGACGATGCGTGTGTTCACTTCCACTCGACAAACCAAGACGGTTGAGAAGTAGGGGTGTGACATCAGAGCGGAAGCCTTTTGGGGTTAAAACGGAAGACGAGCGTGTGAGATTCAATCATGTGCCTCATTTACATCGCCATTGCGGACTGGGGAAGACTGCTGTGCTGAGGACGACAGCCTTGAATTTCAATCGTCAGCGTCCCCTTTAGTCCCTGCTTAACTGTCTCAGTGGTAATGAGGGGTTTTTCTGTAAAACGCTTAGCTGTCCCTTTGCTGCCTCTTGAATTCTCCTAAAAAGGTGCAAGACTGTGTGTTTCTCCGTGAGTGCATGATGGAATTGTAGTTAAAAGGCAGGCTTCTCTGCTTGAAAGACACCCACTCTGCATTTCACTGGGCACCGCATCAAATAATAGCTAGCGCTTCTTCAGCCGCTGAGCTGCCTCATCACAATCCTCCGTCTCCTCAGAGGCCAGGCGCATTATATATTCTGGGATAACAAGCAAGCCACTTACTCCGCATTTTCTGTCATTCCGGGTTTCCCATGGCATGCTTATTCCAACATGAAGCATCTAGGAAACAATTTGTAGATCAATATTTGCAACCAATATTTCTCAAACGTGAATTTTTCAAACACTCTTTTCCCAAAGCGTCCATACTTGCCAGTGAATAAAGGCTAGCCGATCGCTGGCAGCAGCAATTTGAAAGCACTTATGCTTTTCACAACCCAATGCTTACTTTTCCCACAATGCCCAGGTGTTTCCTCCACTACCCAATGTACCAATTAAAACCCTCCCTGTTTGTTGGAGCCTGTGTTGCTGCACTGAGTCTGTATCTTTAAGCCTGAGTGTTAACCCTTAAAGACCTGTATGAAAGCCTTTCTGACTTCAATCATGTCTTTTATTGTCATTTGGCAACAACAATCATTTGTAGGGCTATACCTCCACGTTGAGCCTCAAGCACATCAACATATGTATATACAATAAAACAGGAGATTTTATGAAGAACATCAATAATGCTTCTGTGCAGCAGAAAATAGGAGATACCCAGAAGCAACAAGAGGATATTAGCAAAGTAGATGAAAGTGAAAGTGACAACTGGTCATTGTGAAACACAACACAATACACAGTGAACCACAACGAAATGCAGCTTCTGTATTTAACCCACACCATGCAGCAGGGGGGAGGTTATTGATGGTGCCCAGGGAGCAGTGATGGGGATGGTATCTTGCTCAAGGGTACCTCAGGGCAACCTACTGGTCTGGAATTCAAACCTGCAACCTTACGTTCCTGGGGCTTGGTCCCTAAACACTAGACAACCTCTGCCTATATATATATATATATATATATATATATATACATGATAATGAAATCAATGAAATATATATATTTCAATACATTTTAATATATTGAAATAAGTATGTTTTCTCCTTTACCTGCTTTATTTTATTCACCCTGCTGTTTTAATTCATTCAAGAAGCCCCGATACTTTCAGAAAAACGGATACATGTACAACAGAGCAGAGAACAAGAAATAACAAAATGGTGGAATGAAATAATCCCTGTTGCCCAAGTGGAGCATGTTAATATCCCACTCTCTGTATCACTTAGCCTTAAACCTCACACTCCACTTTCCAGTTTGTTATGTAACACACGATATATTAAGCCACGTTTAGGCTCCTGCTAGACGGCGTGCAGGCTGTCAAAAGCTTGCCTTCTGCAGTGTTTGCCATCCGAGATACACCCACCTGTCAGAACGGGCTCATAAACAACACCAACCAGACGAAATAATAAACGCTCTCATCTGTGTTAAATGTCTCGTTGCTCTGCTGAGTTGAAGTGTTTACCATAAGCCTGAGAGCTCTGCGAGGTAAACGGTATTAGATGCAGAGCCAGTGCAGCGGATGATGCCTGAACAGCCGAGCAGTTGCTGCAGCCAAACGGCGCAGACGCCTGCTTTAATTCTGCCGTTGAGAATAAGGTCTGTTAAGGGGACGAGTTAACAGCCGTCTCACACACAGTTACAATCATCACAAATATTATCAGGTTATTATCCGCCCTCGTTTACCGTGTTCGTCTATTGTGCTAGCGTTTGGATAATGGCTGGGATGACACACATTATAAGGCTCGACTACTCACTCTGACACGCAGACAATTACATCCTCCAAGCTTGGTTATTAATATCTCGGACAAAAGGAGCCTGAATGGAGCCTTTACCAGTCATTATGATCAAAACCAGAATGAATCAAAGGCCAGAAACACAAGAAATATTCCCTATTACCATTAGATATCAACGAATGAGGAAGATGCAGAAGACCGGAAGAAATGGAAATGGATGATTTGCTGTGGCGACCCCTAAATGGGAGCACGACCATTGGGTAACAACCAATGAATGACATCCTTTCCCATATTGCGGTCGTTATCGTGTGTTGTTAACATAAAAGGGAGCTTTTCTTCATGGTTATATTGTTAAAACCATCGCTACCTTGTATCCCCACGTAACCCGTAAAACTCAAAAGCATCTCCGGCGTTTGTGAGCGTATTTGAGCGTAATGAACCGTTACACATGGACCAAACAGTCGGACTGTGTGTGCGACCTCTTGGTCAAGCCTGGGGGAAGATCCCACAGGCAGATACACTTCGTCGTAAACAAGCCGGCTTTGTGGCGATGGCCCGGAGATCAGTGCCATCTGCGCCAGCGGCCGTAGGAGTCCATAACGACCGCTTGTTTGCTTGTGACACAAGTTCGGTTCATTAGAGGGGAGACCTACTCGCTGCCTTTCACCGCTGTTTTCCTGCAAGATATGTGAGCAGAACACTGATGGGAGCTACTTGTTAAAGCGATAGGTTGGTGAAAAAAAGTTTTGCCCCTACATGTGTCTGAAGGGACTTTGCACAGAAGCTATGTCCATCATCTGCACCCAATTACAGCTTTGAGACATCTACGAGAAGAAGTTTCACAGTTAGGGAGCATTTGGGTTCAGTTTTGTCCCATTTTTCTTCAACTCACCTCGTTTTTAGGCTCCCTCTATTTGACCATTTCAAAATCGTCTGACTATTTTTTAATGAGGTTCATTGACAAGATCATGAATGGTTAGTATTGTGTTATTTTGTCTGCATGTTTGGGGACCTTGTTGAAATGTCCATCATCTCACCCCTCTTTGCTGAAATGTCCTGGCACATCGCTCCATTAATGTTTCTTCCAGTGATGCTGAAAACTTCGCTTGTGGTGTTTATCTGATAAACCCTTTTTCTCCGAACTTGACAGGCTGAGTTGCTGCCAAATTTTCATCAGAACAGTTACGAACAGTGTGGCAGAGTCAGCAAAATTGAGTTCACAGCGGTGGTGAATGGAACCAGACATCCAAACCTCTGCAGAATTTTATTGATGATGAATGTGCTGCATGGGATGTTTGAGCAGAGTTTGGAAAGAAAATGGCCAAAAACGAAATGTTTTAATTGTGGAGAGGAACATAAATGGTGTGAACCGACCGACCGACCGACAAGCCGACCGACCAACAAACTGACCGACCAGCCAACCGACCAACCAACCAACCAACCAACCGACCAGCCAACAGACCAACCAACCAACCAACCAGCCAACAAACCAGCCAACAGACCAACCAACCAACCAACCAGCTAACAAACCAACCGACCAGCCAACAAACCAGCCAACCAACCGACCAACCAACAGACCGACCGACCGACCAGCCAACAGACCGACCAACCGAACAACCAGCTGACCAACCGACTGACCAACAGACCGACTGACGGACCGACCAACCAGCCAACAGACCAACCAGCCAACCGACCAGCCAACAGACCAACCAACCGACCAGCCAACAGACCAACCAACCGACCAGCCAACAGACCAACCAACCGACCAACCAGCTAACAAACCAACCGACCAGCCGACCAACCAGCCAACAAACCAGCCAACCAACTGACCGACCAACTGACCGACTGACCGACCGACCAGTCAACAGACCAACCAACCAACCGACCAGCCAACAGACCAACCAACCGACCAACCAGCCAACAAACCAGCCGAACAAACTGACCGACCAACAGACCAACCAACTGACTGACCGCTCAGCCGACCAACCAACCAAACAACAAGCCAAAAAACTAACCAGCCAACCAACTGACCCACTGACCAACCAACCAACCAACTAACCAATCAATCAATCAATCTGACTTGATTTTGAGGTGTGTAAAGATGAATGTGTATGTTTAAACATAATTGAAACCTACTTGGTGCTACATAAGCTTAAATTGTTTGCTACATTACCATTGTACCTCTTGTACCTCCATTTTCAGATACTAAAATTACTTTTCATCAAAGCTCTTATAAGAAAAGTTACTTTGATATTTGGATAATTATGGCTCTAAATAGCATTGTTTCCCTGAAGTCTAGACACAAGTGTAAGAGCTGTGCAGGCTGAACTGCTCTGCTGCACTTTCCTGTCAACAGAAGCTGAAACCAGTGTCCTTAATCCCTGGATTTACGGAGACCTCTTATTAAAACCTAAGCCAGTTAACTCTGCACCTATCACATATCGTGCTGTAATTGCTTTAACTTATTAAAAATCTGTAATTAACAAAACATTATCAGCAAACTTCAAAATTGGAAACGTTTCTGGGGCCTCCATCAGCGATTCCGTTTCATCCCTTGCTAAAATGTATGGATGTAATTCATTTCAGAAGGACAGCTTTAAGACGCACTAATCTTCCTGGTTGGCTGTGAAAGATACTAATTAGATACTGAATCTAAATAACTCACGTCTTTTCAAATAATTTATTATTATTATTATTATTATTAATAATATTATCTTTGCCAGATATCTGTGAATGACTAGGATTGTCATAATGTTTTATTTAAATTTTATTTTAAAAAAGATCAAATTTGGAAGTCTATCAAATATGCAATGGGATTTAGTTTTTGCAGCTTGAGCCCAGGATCAGACAGTTTGAGGATTTGGGTTGAAGCTTATTAGTGGAAGTATTTATACAGTATTAGGTGCACAGTCGATTTCGATTATTGCTGTTATTTTTAATATGTATTTTTGCTGTTACTTTTGTTATTTTTATTATATATTCATCTAGTTAAATTAGATGTGATATGGTCTTTGATGGATCAGAAAAGTGAGATTTTATTTGTGTTATTAGTCTGTAGATACAACAAATAAGCCCTAGAAATCTCTTTCAATGACATGAAAACGTCGGCTTTTATGAAAATATCCAGACATTAGGAATGCTTAAAATGGATTTGAATAAAGTCTGATCACATTAATGTATTGCCATGGCCAAAAGTTTTCAGATATTAATTTCCTGTTAACCATGGTTACATTTGCACAAAAAAGGCTTCACAGGTAAGAATACTGCTGCTGGTAAAGATTGTACCCAAATCAAGCATTTACCAGATCATTAAGAACTTCAAGGAGAGGTTCAGTTGTTGTGAAGAGGCTTCAGGATGACCAAGAAAATGCAGTAAGCTCCAGGACCATCTCCTAAATTTGATCCAGCAGCAGAATTGGGAAATCACCAGTGCAGAGCTTGTCCAGGAATGGTAAGAGACAGGTGTGAGTCCATCTGCACCCACAGTGAAGACTTTTGGAACTTGGACTGGAATGAAGAAGGGCAACAAAGGAGCCACTTCTCTCCAAGAAAACATCAGGGACAGATTGATCTTCTGTAAAAGATACAGGGACTGGACTGCTGAGGACTGGAGTAGAGCCATTTTCTCAGATTAACCCCCTTTCTGATTGTTTGGAGCATCCAGAAGAAAGATCTTCCAGAGAAGAAAAGGTGAGAACTACCATCACTCGTGTTTCCTGCCAACAATAAAGCATCCTGAGATCATTCACATGTGGAGCTTTTTAGCCAAGAGAGTTTCTCACTCACAATTCTGCTGAACAACACAACCATGAATAAAGAATAGAACCAGAATATTCTCTGAGAGCAACTTCTCCCAGTCATCCAAGAACAGTTTTGTGAGGAACAATGCCTTTTCCAGCATGATGGAGCTCCGGGCCATGAGGGAAATGCGATCACTAGGAACAGAAAAGATCAAAATTTTGGGTCCATGGCCAGGAAACTCCCAGCCCTGAATCCCATTGTAAATTTGTAGTCAAACCCCAAGAGGTGCGTGAACAAACAAAAATCACAAATTCTGACAAACTTCAAGCACTGATTCTGCAAGAACGGACTCCATCAGTCAGGATTCGAGCCCAGAAGTTGACTGACAGCACGTCAGAAGTCCTGAAAACTGCAACTACTGACTCTTTGTGTAAACTTCATGTAATTGTTAATTAAAGTTTGTGAAAACCAATACTTGTGTATTTCTCAAGACTTCTGACCTCAGCTGTACATTGAAGTTTATTGTATGAAGTTACACTGGAGATACAAGGTTTAGTTCCGACAGGAACAATCATAGTTGTCCGATTAAATTGTGACCACTTTTTCTGTGTGAACATTTGAATGTGTGAACATTTGTTCCATCCATCCATCCATCCATCCATCCATCCATCCATCCATCCAACCAACCATCCATCCCACCACATTATCTGAGATATCTTTTTAGACGTTCTTTGCAGAAGATGAAATGCATGCAATGAGTCTGATGGTTAATATATAAGCAATTGTACATTTTTCTTTTACCAAACACTGAAAATGGGCTTCCCAGACCCAGACACCAAACCAGTGAGTGTACAAACCAGAGGAACAAAAAAAATCTGATGATTTCCATATGGGAAACCAAAGAAAAAAAACTCCACTCTTTCAGACTTTTCCTGGAAACGAGTGTTGACTGGGTGACTGAAGCAAATGAAGGTTCACTTCTCTATTTCTAGCTTGATCCCAGTGGCTGCTGGTGGTTTATGAGGGTGGTCTGAGAAACCTCATCCATAAACATGCCATTCAAAGCGGCTTAAAGAGACAGTCGCTCAGTCATCTTCACGCTGTCCTGTTGAGTAACTAATATGACTGAAAGCTGTAGCTGCTTATTTGTCATAAAGTGCTCATTAACTGTCAGCTAATGGTGCCTCATGGAGGGAGGAATTTGTTTTTGGTAAACTGCTTTGACATCACCATTATTCGAAGTAATTTATTGGCGCTGCTCAATCTTGTTTGTGGCCATATGATCCACTCAATCAATGTCCTTTCACAACAGATGAAAAACGCTTCGGCACACCCCCGTTTGAGCTTTTCTCTTCCATTGCGTATTCATTACCGATCTCCACTTCTCAGCCTGTCACCGCTGATGTGTTTATAACATTAAGACTGCCAGCTCAGGCATCGTCGCCACTGAGATCCAGGAACTATTTCCTCCACCATTATCAGACCACCAGGGCAGACAGCAGGCCTTGGAAAATCTCCCCCTGAGGAACCCAAACTACTGATGAGGAAGGTTATTCATAAATCCTAGATTACAGCTACATCCATCCCAGGAGATGCTGCCTCTGCTGGTTCTGTGAAATGTACTGCACTGTTGTTCTACATGGAACACTGAATGCAATCTACTTCTCCCAAATGTGACGTTGTAGTGGACCCTCACGCTCTTCCTGCTGCTTTTTCCTTGCTGCCCAAGTTCGAAAATTAGGCTTTGTCCCAGTTAAGAATTGCAGAAAATGCCAGAGCCTCTATAGGGTCATTTGAGAAGTTCATGGTGCAGAATTGTTGCATAACAATGGCTCTGTTGTCCCCATTTCAGCTTGATGGTTACATGATTTTTTTGGTACATTTTTCTTGTGCTTTTGCTGTTTTCTCATTTTTTTACAGATGAAATGAGAGTTTGTTTTAGCCTGAAGGGCCCAATGTTCTTGGAGTCAGTGTTTTGTGATTTATATTGTGTGTTTCAGGCTGAAGTTGATGTGCATCGACTGTAAAAGGCTAGAAATATTTAAAAAAATACTCTTTCTCTGTATGTGTACTTTAGTTATGTGATATATGGTAATAATATATTGCAATATGTAATATTCATATCAATTATATTATGTGTTATTTTAATATATTATTACAAATATGATATATAAAATGAATATGAAAATGAAAACAAATCAAATAAATGGTTAAATATAATGTTAAAGCTTAATGTAAACTGTAAATGTTAGGGTATATTTTATCTTTTTTTCTAAATTAGCATGCGTGTTATAAATGGGGTGTAACGGGACAGGAAACGTGTAATCGTCCAACTCGGTCCACCTGTTCGTCTTTCCCTAATTGTCTATTTAATCCCTCCCACAACAGCTGGAATCCAGAGAGGAGCTTTTGTGGGAATAGCCGAGTGCCCAAAACGGAAGTTGCTGTTTTTTTCTGTTTAATTAGCCAAGTAATAAATCCTCAGATCTGCCAGCAATTATGGAAAATAACTTGTAAACATGTCTACCTTGAACGTGTTCGACTAGTCCCGTCAGATTCTGCTCCCAGTAAAGGTGGTGGGCCAGCAGAAGACTAAAGTCAGGCTGTGCCCCTTAAACACACATTAAAACCTCAGTTCTTCATTAAAATAAAGCTTATGAGTTTGATTCCCAGTCTGGTGAACTACACCCAGCTTTTATTCCCAGTCTGGTAAACTGCACCCAGCTTTGATTCCCAGTCTGGTTAACTGCACCCAGCTTTGGTTCCCAGTCTGGTGAACTACACCCAGCTTTGATTCCCAGTCTGGTGAGTTGCCCCCAGCTTTAAATCCCAGTCTGGTGAACTACACTCAGCTTTGATTCCCGGTCTGGTGAACTACACCCAGCTTTGATTTCCAGTCTGGTGAACTTCCCCCAGCTTTGAATCCCAGTCTGGTGAACTACACCCAGCTTTGATTCCCAGTCTGGTGAACTTCCCCCAGCTTTGAATCCCAGTCTGGTGAACTACACCCAGCTTTGATTCCCAGTCTGGTGAACTACACCCAGCTTTGATTCCCAGTCTGGTGAACTTCCCCCAGCTTTGATTCCCAGTCTGGTGAACTTCCCCCAGCTTTAATTCCCGGTCTGGTGAGTTGCCCCCAGCTTGAATTCCCAGTCTGGTGAACTACACTCAGCTTTGATTCCCAGTCTGGTGAACTACACCCAGCTTTGATTTCCAGTCTGGTGAACTTCCCCCAGCTTTGAATCCCAGTCTGGTGAACTACACCCAGCTTTGATTCCCAGTCTGGTGAACTTTCCCCAGCTTTAATTCCCGGTCTGGTGAGTTGCCCCCAGCTTGAATTCCCAGTCTGGTGAACTACACTCAGCTTTGATTCCCAGTCTGGTGAACTACACCCAGCTTTGATTTCCAGTCTGGTGAACTTCCCCCAGCTTTGAATCCCAGTCTGGTGAACTACACCCAGCTTTGATTCCCAGTCTGGTGAACTTTCCCCAGCTTTAATTCCCAGTCTGGTGAGTTGCCCCCAGCTTGAATTCCCAGTCTGGTGAACTACACTCAGCTTTGATTTCCAGTCTGGTGAACTACACTCAGCTTTGATTCCCAGTCTGGTGAACTTCCCCCAGCTTTGATTCCCGGTCTGGTGAACTTCCCCCAGCTTTGATTCCCAGTCTGGTGAACTTCCCCCAGCTTTAATTCCCAGTCTGGTGAACTTCCCCCAGCTTTAATTCCCAGTCTGGTGAACTACACCCAGCTTTGATTCCCGGTCTGGTGAACTTTCCCGTCTTTTTCACCTCGATGATGAAGATCATTAAAATTAGACTCTAGTTTCTCCATCTTTCATTCAAAATTGATCAGATTTCTTTCAGTATATTTTGATTCATCTCAATTCTCATATCAATGTTGTTTCAATCCTTGCAGTCTTGGGCCATCCCTCATTTCTTTACATTTTACCAGCAAACGAAGACAAATGTAAATACAGCCAAACAGAAAGAGAGCGACTCATTGAAAATCTGTTCTTTTAGATGCTCCTCATAGAAAATGAGCCAAAGGCGATGAATGTGAGGATTAAAAATAAGTAAGTGCATAATCTGACTTTTAGAAAACACTGAAAACGGGCCCCACAGACTCCAACGGCATAAATACCCCTCTCTTCACATCTTGTTACCCTCCCGAGAGATAAAACACCACCTTCGCTGTATCCCATCACCTCTGTACACACAATCCCACACGTTTGCTCCGCTATACATCTCGCCAGGATGCGACTTATATTCTTGCAAATGGCATTTTTCTTTCCTTATGACATTCAGTACAGCTGCATTACAGCTGTTTGCCATTCTCCTGCTGTCACATGGCAGCTGTTTGATGTATATTGTGAAGGTCAGAGCAGATAGTCTGGAACATGCATTATGACTGGAAGATACAGCTCCGTGTGTTCCTGAGAGGCTGAATTTGCGGAGAAACATCCGCTCCTGGGACTGATTTTGCATCCAGGATTTAAATCTTTTTTTTTTGAAAGCGCTGATAATGTCATTAATATTTAAAACCAGCCAATTAAGAAGATCTCCAAGCTGTTCGGGTAAACTGCACATTCCTGTTTCCTTTGAGAGCCTGAGTTTCATCAAGCTTAATATCATTTAGCAGGTTTCGTACACGAAGCACAGGCATACGGATCGGCGTGTTCGGTTTGAATACCTGTGCTTAGTCAACAAGGCTGGGCTTAATTACATAAATCTTCACTCTCAGGCATGTGATCGAGCAGAACAGGTGCAGTTTACCTACAAACTCTGCTGTTCGGTGGGTTGCTGACTGAAATAGGATGTGTTTTCTGCAAAATTCAACGTGATTGGTCCCAATTCTGTCAATCATTTGTACATTACTGTAGGTATTAGAATAGAATAGCATAGATTAGAATAATCTTTTATTATCCCACGAATGAGAAATTCAGGTGTTACAGGGCTCTTTAACAAGAAAGACAGAAAGAATATAAAAAAATATATATAAAAAGAAAAAAATATAAAGAACGAGAACATCCATATAAAAGAGCTATACATGCGGTATATATACATATACATATTTACATGGCAATTAACAAAGAAATAAAGAATATAAAGACAGGAAGACAGGAAAGATAGGAAAGATAAGGAATGATAACCATACACAGTGAGAATATAATAATAACAATAATAATCATAATAATAATCATAATCATAATAATCATAATAATAACTAAATTGAAAAAATAAATGTAAATGTAATAATAACAATGATGATGATAATAATAATAATAATGATGGTGATGATGATGATAACAACAATAATAATAATCATCGTAATAATGATAATAAAAATAAAAGTAATAGTAATAGTAGTAATAATAATAATAATAATAGTGATAATAATATATTATTATTGTTATTATTATTATTATTATTATTAACAACAACAACAACAACAAAAGAACAACAACAACAATAATAATAATAATAATAATAATAATAATAAATGGGTAAGGTTAAATATGTAATGTTATGTTGAGTTGTGGAAAATATTCTACATATTCTACAAAATGCTGAGCTTGGTGTTGGGAGAGATGAGGATGGACAGGATTAGAAGTTCTCTAACTCAGGTTGGACGCTGTGGAGACAAAGTAGAGACAAAGAGAAGCGAGATTGTGTTAGTTTGGACGTGTCCAGAGGAGAGACGAGGAGCTTATCAGGAGAAGCATGTTGAGGATGGAGCTTCCAGGAAAGAGGAGAAGAGGAAGGACAAAGAGGAGCTTTATAACCAGCTTTAAAGTCAATATTTGGAGCAACCAACATTATTCTTCAGCACAGCCTGAACTCTCTTAGACCAGCCTGTTGTTTCTTTAAGCTGTCTTCAGGAATGGTTCTCCAGGCTTCAAAAACATTGATGCTGTTTTGAAGGTGAAGGGTGGTCACACCAAATATTGATCAGATTTAGATTCTCTTTTGTTCATTCACTGCATTTTGTTGATTGATGAAAATAAATGATCAACACTTCCATTTCTGAAAGCGTTCTGTTTACAGCATTTTTTCACACCTGCCTAAAACCTTTGCTCAGTACTGTGTATTCATATATATATATATACCTTTATAATTAAATGTAATAATATTTGAGCTTTAGCAAGAAGTAGGAAACACTTTCCTTTTATAAGGAAAAAACACTGTATGTGTTCACTGATGTGAAGTTAACGCACTCTTGCTATTATAAAGTTACCATGGCAATTTGGAAAGAAAAAGTACTGCATGTGAGTATGAGGAACTCCTCACCTCCTGACATTAACAGCCACTGGCAGAGCAGAACCCAGTTCTTGTCTGCTTTGCTGCTCTTCCACAGTTACCGGTGATAATTACCTGAACTGAGGTCGGCGTGTATGACGCAGCTGAATGGGTGAAATTGCTTTGTTTACCAACATGAAAAGGGTCCATTAATATTCCAAGACTTCAAAATAAACACCCTACGCTGTAAAGGGGAAAAAATGCTGCCCGCCCGTCCAATGCAATCCCCATCCGCGCTGGAATATGACTTGTTTTGATACCAAAGTGGGAGGAAATTAAAGGGGAGTCTGCAAACGCGCTACATGAAAAACGAATCACATTTTTCGTTTTGTTCTCTTTTACATCAGGAACAATTTGCCATGCATAATTACCCCCCTCCTGCAGGAAGAGGGGCAATTTGCATATGCTGCCATGCACCTTGCTAGGAAGTGGGATTTAGCGAAGCTCCTCCAGGTCCTCACTGCCAAAATGGTTTTCCAGGACATTGTGGAAGAGCTCCCTGGGGCCACAGAACATGACATTCGTTTACCACCTGGATGCAATACATGCTGTTTCAATTCTTGCTTCGTTAGAGTCCATAGAGTCTGCCTGAGCTTCACTGAAGCTGAGTTTTGGGTTCAGCGCTCTGAGATACACATGCCGGTGATTGACAGGACAATTCCGCCTCTGACCACAGCCATAAAATAAACTCTTCTCGTGTTTTCTGCTTGTGTTGTTTTAAAGGTTGCCATTGTTCTTCATCGGTCTGTGACCTCTATCTAGATGTCAGGTCTGCTGATGGTTCAATCCTTCACAACAGAGAGTCAAGCGAGTCAATCTGAGGTGGTGTACAATCTGCAGAGGATTCAGGAAAGTCGTCCCAGTCAATGGATGAAGATTGTATTTGCATTCAAATTATATTCAGATTGAATAATTTAGCATAAAGCAGGAACCGCTGCACTAAATTCTCCAAGGAGGCGATTCAGCCTGACCTGGGTTATATTTAACTCCGCAAATCGTATGAAGATACGACTTCGTACTGTGTGTGGTTGAAAGCAAAATGTTCCAATTTATTCACTTCACACAATGAAAGAACCTGGATGACATGCTACACTAGGATTCTTAACCACCTGAGCAAGACTTCAGTGATATAAAAGAAAACCGCTGACGAAACCGCCGCCACTCTTGGTTCTGATAATGGATGGCTGGTTTGATCTTCGAGGTAGGTAGAACTGATCTTTGAGTATAAGTTGCGGTGACGTTACAGACAATTTCTAAAACAGGAACAGGAATTTGTAGAAGCAGAATATGAAGAAAAGAACAGTGGTGATCATATCTTAGGAAGCAGTGTAGTGAAGACAGGGCGAAGATGTTGGATTTGAATTATTCTTCTCGATGGTAGCAAGAGACTGACGGTTAATATGCAGCTGCATTCACTTCAGCAGATGACTACTAACTTGCGATAATTGGTGGTGATCTCACAAAGCCATATTTTCCAGATCATCAGGCAGCTTACAGTATAAGTCACCTTCATTCACATCCAGCCAGAGGAACTAATACTCAAGGGGAGAACATCTTGAAGATCATGAGGAAGAACCAAATGTTGAACCATTTGGAGCATTTGCAGTACTATTTATTCCAAATATTGTTTTCTTCTGGCTCCAAAGTGGTAGAAGAGTGGCATCAGCGATTAAGAAACCTGAACAGATTTGGTTCAAGAACCTGTTCCTTGTTAATAGAAAATGGCTGAGAGGAACTGAGAGGAAAAGACTAAGGAAGAACCATTGAGAGCCAACCTTCCACCAACCCACCTTGGAGAGGGAACCCACTCCATTCTGGTTTAGGCTTTTTTTAATCTATAGGAACGTTTCAACTAAAAATGAATCGATTCAGAATCTGAAACATCAGTGGGTTTTTGGCTCCAGACTAGCAGACATGTTGCACTAAGGTTCAAAGCAACCTGAGTAGAACAACTCCAAGGACATGTTCTCTACTGGTGTTAGAAGTCTGTGGAAGGAACGAAACCTCTGAAGATCCTTAAGAAGAACCACTAAACCGAACACAGATGTAGATAGTTCTGAAATGCACTGAAATCACTGAGAAGAATTCAGAGAATTCAGTGGAGACAGATACCGACACACTGCTAAACTAAGAAGACGGCAAAGATATACAGAATGATAAATACTGGTGTAGAAGACAAGCCGTCTAACTTTAAGGCAAGAAGTTTAACTCGTGATCTACTTTCTTGAGAAGAACGTGATGGTAGATTATTCATTTAAGCCTCCTACACAAAATCAGAGGGGAAATTTAAGCTGTTTTTCTGAGAATCAGTCATCGAGGTGTACACAGAATAATTGGTCCGATGTGAAAGTGTTCATTAAAATAAAAAAGCTGCCTGCCTTTACCATGGTGCTGATATCAGCCAATAATGGCATTATGTATGCATCTTTCTTCTCCAAACCCACCAGCGAACCTATTTTTGTGTTTATGTTGAATATAACGATTGAAAAAGAGTCTAAACTAAATCCAAAATCTAAACCAGGGACTATTTTACCAAACAACACCCTTCAGGGGTCCCTCCACCCGGAATGGGTTTAGTTTAAGTCCAAAATCTTCTCCAAACTCTGGTAAAACAGCATCTCAGGCATCAGGCTGCATCTCCACCACCATTTCTTGTCTGTAGAGGATCTTCAGACGTCTGGTTCCATTCACCAACACTGAGATCGTTTTTAGAACAACTGATAATTCCATGCCAGGTCCCTGTACCGTATCTTTATGTACGGTATTGCGATATAATACTAAAGCTTTGGAAATCTTTTTACAAAAAGCCAATTAATCGCAGGAGCGGATAAAAAAATATGCAGACTATACAGACAAGCCCACTTAATTTACAAGCAAATATTTAATTTCTTCTCTGAGCATATCTTGCCCTCATTCTCCCCTGAGATATTATTTATAATTAGAAATTGTTGCTTTGAAAATGCCTTCAAACTACCCTCCTACCAATTTACAACGAGGAGATAATGACACCTTAACCCTTCACGTCTTCCTTAACGGAGATTCATTACAGTATGCAAATGAGTGCACGCAGTGAGGACTTCTCGCTCCGGATGACTGTGTCTTGGTTCCTTCTTCTCACTTCGCTGGCTAATTATGATGAAATGAGAGCCGCTCTGATGTCTGGACAATTGAGAAAGTGGACACTTGGTCCACTCCCATTCTGTCATGTCTTAATTCCTCTGCTTCAGCCTGGGGGTAACAGAAGCTGTACTCTTCCAAGAAGAGATACGTCCCAGCCAGAGCAGAAGTGAAAGTAAAAATGACTGTCATTGCACAGCACAGAGTGAACCACAACGAGAAACATCCTCTATGTTGCGGGCAGCTCCAGTGCCCAGGGAGCAGTGATGGGGACGGTACCATGCTCAAGTGTACCTCGAGGCAACCTACTGGTCTGGGAATCAAAATTTCTCAGCTGCTGTTAAGTTAGTTTTAAAGCATGCTGGTAAAAAAATAAAATCCCATTCAGCTTAATGAGAAACCATGGCCCCCAAATCAGAGTTTATTTGGATTTGAGCGTGAGGGCTTTAGGACTGCATATATTTCCGCTTCAGTCCTCCTCTCAGCAGGATGGTATGTGGGTAATTCATTATTGTCAATGTAAAAAGCTTATTATGCCAGACACTCTTGTGGAAGATCGCAGCTCTCCTCCTAACATTACCCAGAACATTTACCTGCTCTTCTATAACATCAGGCTTTTCATCACATCACGACGGCGATGGAATTTCACTGAATTTTCTTCACAGAGGCCAAAATAATGCCTAATGGAATAAAAACAACAGCAGAATTAAATGCTTTTCATTTCATACTACACATTTAAAGCATTTCGGATATAAAGATATCTGATTTTCACCCGACATCCTTCCACTAGCCGGGTTGTTTGTGAGTTATTTGCTTTTCATTATTTTGTAATAGACCTGCTTCATCATAGCTTCATTGGATCAGACCGAAGAGATGTTATTAAGCTTTGTATAACTTGTATCCAACTATTTAAGTATTATTTTAATATTATAGTTTTTAGTAACATTTTACCAAGAGCAGCATCTTTAATCTACAGGAGCAGTTTAATCTACTGGGGCAGCGGTGGCCTAGTGGTTAGGGAGTTGCCCCGCATCGGAAGATCGTGGGCTCGATTCCCTCACAAGTAGGTTGCCCTGAGGTACCCTTGAGCAAGGTACTGTCCCCGTCACCGCTTTCAATAGCTGCCCACTGCTGCACGGTGTTTGCATGGATTAAATGCAGAGGTCCAATTTTGTTGTGGTTCACATGGGCTGTGCTGTACTGTGACCTCGCAATGACAAGGGTTGTCACTTTCAGTTCTTGACTGACGTAGACTTCACACCTGTAGCTGGCTGAACGAAATGTGCTTAAATAATCATTTTAATATGTCCCATGATCTTGTATTTAATGGAAAAGTCTAATTGTATAGATATCAGGTTTCATTTCTTTAGTGTCATCATCATCATTGTAAATTCATGTTTTTACAGTGAAGATGTACAGAATCCAACTCTGAGCCTCGAGTTATCAAGCCAAAGCCAACAGGGACCAAAGTCTGCTAAATGCTATTCAGGACAAGGACAGTTTGTGGGTGGATGTAATGATAAGTGAAGTGAGACTCCGAGAGTCTTTTCAGAGAGTGTGTAGTTGAGAGCAGTGAGGAGCTACAATGTGTAGATTAGAGCAGTGAGGAGTCACATTTGGTAGTTAAGAGCAGAGAGGAGTCACGGTCTGTAGTTAGTAGTGAGGAATTACGGTTTGTAGTTAAGAGTAGTGAGGAGATACGGTCTGTAGTTAAGAGCAGTGAAGAGTTAAGGTCTGTAGTTAAGAGTAGTGAAGAATTAAGGTCTGTAGTTAAGAGTAGTGAGGAGTTAGGGCCGGTAGTTATGAGTGGTGAGGGGTTACGGTCTGTAGTTAAGAGTAGTGAGGAGTTACGGTCTGTAGTTAAGAGTAGTGAGGAGTTAGGGTCGGTAGTTATGAGTGGTGAGGGGTTACGGTCTGTAGTTAAGAGTAGTGAGGAGTTAGGGTCTGTAGTTATGAGTGGTGAGGGGTTACGGTCTGTAGTTAAGAGTAGTGAAGAGTTAAGGTCTGTAGTTAAGAGTAGTGAAGAGTTAAGGTCTGTAATTAAGAGTAGTGAAGAGTTAAGGTCTGTAGTTAAGAGTAGTGAGGAGTTAGGGTCGGTAGTTATGAGTGGTGAGGGGTTACGGTCTGTAGTTAAGAGTAGTGAGGAGTTACGGTCTGTAGTTAAGAGTAGTGAGGAGTTAGGGTCGGTAGTTATGAGTGGTGAGGGGTTACGGTCTGTAGTTAAGAGTAGTGAGGAGTTACGGTCTGTAGTTAAGAGTAGTGAGGAGTTACGGTCTGTAGTTAAGAGTAGTGAGGAGTTAAGGTCTGTGGTTAAGAGTAGTGAGGAGTTAAGGTCTGTGGTTAAGAGCAGTGAAGATTTAAGGTCTGTAGTTAAGAGTAGTGAGGAGTTACGGTCTGTAGTTAAGAGTAGTGAAGAGTTAAGGTCTGTAGTTAAGAGTAGTGAGGAGTTAGGGTCTGTAGTTAAGGGTAGTAAGGAGTTAAGGTCTGTGGTTAAGAGTAGTGAGGAGTTAAGGTCTGTGGTTAAGAGTAGTGAGGAGTTAGGGTCTGTAGTTAAGAGTAGTGAAGAGTTAAGGTCTGTGGTTAAGAGTAGTGAGGAGTTAGGGTCTGTGGTTAAGAGTAGTGAGGAGTTAAGGTCTGTGGTTAAGAGTAGTGAAGAGTTAAGGTCTGTGGTTAAGAGTAGTGAGGAGTTAAGGTCTGTGGTTAAGAGTAGTGAGGAGTTAGGGTCTGTAGTTATGAGTGGTGAGGAGTTACGGTCTGTAGTTAAGAGTAGTGAGGAGTTAGGGTCTGTAATTAAGAGTAGTGAAGAGTTAAGGTCTGTAGTTAAGAGTAGTGAGGAGTTAGGGTCTGTAATTAAGATTAGTGAGGAGTTACGGTCTGTAGTTAAGAGTAGTGAAGAGTTAGGGTCTGTAGTTATGAGTGGTGAGGAGTTACGGTCTGTAGTTAAGAGTAGTGAGGAGTTAGGGTCTGTAATTAAGAGTAGTGAAGAGTTAAGGTCTGTAGTTAAGAGTAGTGAGGAGTTAGGGTCTGTAATTAAGAGTAGTGAGGAGTTACGGTCTGTAGTTAAGAGTAGTGAAGAGTTAAGGTCTGTGGTTAAGAGCAGTGAAGATTTAAGGTCTGTAGTTAAGAGTAGTGAGGAGTTACGGTCTGTGGTTAAGAGCAGTGAAGATTTAAGGTCTGTGGTTAAGAGCAGTGAAGATTTAAGGTCTGTGGTTAAGAGTAATTAGGAGTTACGGTCTGTAGTTAAGAGTTGTGATTGCAGTCTGTAGTTGGGATCAGTCTGTAGTTGGCATCAGCTCATTCAGGTGATTCGTGATGTTGTAGTTGGGCTGAAGTTCAGATTTAAACTCAGATATCTGATCTGATGTAGAGAACCCAGAAGGTGGTTTTTCTGTTGTGGGGTTTAGGAACATCTGAGGAAGATCTGAGCAGGTGTGCAGCCTTCCCATTCAGAAAAATACAGAAGCTTACAGTGTTCAGTGCAGGGTGTCATATGGGATTCGTTTCATGCCATAGTTGAAGCCTAATTGAGTGAGCAAGTGAGTGAGAGAGATGGAGAGAGGAAGAGAGATGGAGAGAGGAAGAGAGATGGAGAGAGGAAGAGAGTATTGTACACCGCATGTGTAAAGGCTTGGATCTGTGCAGCGTTGGGGGCGTTTTACGCCGCTCGAGTGTGTCCCTTTCTCCCAGGTAACCTTTAAAAACCTTCATTCATTTAATGGACGTCATTAAGGTTCAATGAAAGGTCAGCATGATATGGATGATTATTTAATTTTGTTGACCTTTGTAAGGACTGAAAATGGTCAGGTGTATGTTTGTGGGTGTGTGTGCTGCAGCGTTATGAAACTTTATATATGTGGCCATTCTAGCTCGGCTTCTTCCTCTTCGTCCTGCACTGATAGACACCAAGGGATTGTCTTTTCTGTGTGTTCCCTCCATTTAGGTTGAATTGTTGATGTTTGGAAGATGTTCACCTGATGAATAAACTTTCCAAACTAGCAAGTTGTTGTCACTTGGAAATTGTTTGTCTGTTTATTGAGAGAGAGAGAGAGAGAGGGAGGGAGAGTTTCTGACCACTGTCAGATGCAAAATGTACTTCTGACACCTCGAGGGAAGCAGAATCTCTTCCACACACTGTGATCAAGTTGTCTGACATTTTGCCTGCATAAATTGCTCCTCTTTCCTGCACTCTGCCGTCACACATGCTCATGTAGCAGGCCTCATGCTTCAGCTTGACCTTTTATTTCCTCATCGTGGGAGCGGAAGTCATGCCAGAGGAGTCCGGGTTTGTCAGCGTGTGAGTAATGAACGAGTGTGCAGTGATTTTCTCAGCAACATGGTGAGTTTATGGAGACTGACGTTCATATAGAGGTAATGGCCCTCTTCCTAAATCTGCACAGAAGATTGTCTTCTGATGAAAGGCGGAGTGCTGGGTGTACCAAGCCGTTGGCGGCAGATTAAAAAAAACCATACAATCCATGCAGAAAAGTGGTTTGCACGTTAATACCAAGCCAACATTAGGAGAAGTGAATAACATTGACAGCTGTCAAGGCAAGTCAGTCAAGTCCTAAATGAAGAAAAAGGATGAGTCTAAGGGTTTGTGCCACTTTAGCAAGAAGCAAGTTATGATGACAACACAACAGGTTTTCAGTCTTCACTACTTTCCAAAATGGTCCAAAGGTCAGCCAGTGAGCTGGTGGCCGGGACTTGGATGTCCAAGGCTTACTGATGAGCACACATTGCTAAAATAGTTAGCACCAAATTAGGCTTTACTGCCATCAATGAACTGTTCTGGGAGCAAATTTCATGCAAACAGCTGAAACAAGCCTTTGCAAAGTGCCTAAAGATACAAGGTTCTAGATAAACCAAACACTCAGCATTCAGCATCAGCATTAAATGAATCACCTGATCATCTGGAATCATCTGCACCTGTTTCTTCACTGCTTCATGTCATCTGTTAGACGCTTTTTTCTGCTTGAAGGTTCAGACGTAGATCACTGTGTGGACGCAGAGACTGGACTGGAAATGAGAGACAACAACGCTGTCCTTCAGGAAGATCTGGAGAGCTGCTCAGGTGCAGAGACTGGACTGAAAATGAGAGACAACAACACTGTCCTTCAGGAAGATCTGGAGAACTGCTCAGGTACAGAGACTGGACTGAAAATGAGAGACAACAACACCGTCCTTCAGGAAGATCTGGAGAACTGCTCAGGTGCAGAGACTGGACTGAAAATGAGAGACAACAACACTGTCCTTCAGGAAGATCTGAAGAACTGCTCAGGTGCAGAGACTGGACTGAACATGAAACATAAAAAGCCGTCCTTCAGGAAGATCTGAACTTTTCCTCAACATTTCAAACATATGCAAATTAAGAAGATATGTGGGTGAATCATAAATTGCTTTAAAGAATGGATTAGGTTCACTTCATTGACTTTGCATCTTATTGTTTCTCAAGTTGTTATGTTGATAGAAGAATAATACCCCTGCAGAGTGTTTCAGTGACTAAAACTATTGACTCTACTATCTCTTTAGCACTCATTAAAACTGCATTTTTTTCGTGTTGTTTCAGGCATGCTGGCAGCTCTGTTATTTCACTGCATGTTTTAAACTGCACCTCCCAAACTACACAATTAGCAGGTCTGTGGTGCAGCTTTCCTTTGTACTGAGTCCGTTTTCCTCCATGTAGCTTTTAAAGTAAATCATATCCGTTTAAATACTTGGGATTAGAGTAATGACAAGTGTGGAAGAGAGCTGAAGAAGAGAGTTCCAGCAGGTTGGAATGGGTGGAGAAGAGTGGCAGGAGTGATCTGTTACAGACGAGTACCAACAAGAGTGAAAGGGAGGGTTTACAGGATGAGACCAGCTATGTTATACGGACTGGAGAAGGTGGCACTGATGAAAGGACAGGCAGTGGTTGAGTTAAAGATACTGAGATTTGCATTGGGAGTGACGAGGATGGACAGGATTATAATGAATATATTAGAGGGACAGCTCAGGGGGAACAATGTGGAGACAAAGTCAGAGAAGCAAGATTGTGTTGCTTTGGACATGTCCAGAGGAGAGACGAGGAGTATATCAGGAGGGTGTTGAGGATGGAGCTTCCAGGCAAGAGAAGAAGAGGAAAGACAAAGAAGAGGTTTCTGGATGAAAGAGGACATGAGAAATGGAGATGAAATTAAGACGTTCAATTTAAGACGTTACACTATCTTAGCCTCAAATTATTGATATTGTGAAATTCACAAGGTCGGATGGGGACACGCAAGCACAGAATTTGACTTAGACAGAGCTGAGCTGTTCCTAAAACATCCCAAAATTTCACTCTGAGCCCACGTGGGTGCTGGAAAGGTCCCAAGTTTTGCTCAGATGTCCTTCAAAGCAGATGCCTTGAATGGTACCTGCAGAGAGTGCAAGCTCCTCCGGCAAGCAAGGTCTGCGTCCTGGCCAACCGTGAGCGAAGTCATGCTGTTTATCAAGGATACGTAGCACAGCCTTGTCAGCAGAACCTCGCTGGAACTGGATGATTATTCCTGATTGTTTTTTGGTTGATCTTTGGCTCTTGGGGGGAAAAACTTGATGTGATCCTTACAGTTTTCTGCACAAAAGAAACATCCTGTGAAAAGTTATAGGACCAGTTTTCTTATCTATAGCGTTGCTCCAAAGAACACATTTTGTCACCGTAATAGTTTCCAATGTCTTTATTTTTTTGCCTTTTTTCCATCCCAAAACAATTCTCCCTGAAGTGGTGAGCACGGCACAGTTATACACCTGTCATCGCTGCCGTGCAGACTATTACCCATCCGGAGCCTCAGCCGGACTGTGCTTCCTCCACCCTGTTCCTTCTGCCCTTCTGATTTACGACGTCTCTTATTGCGAAAATGTTTCTAAGCCATTTCTTTCTGTTATTCATTTCAGTGTTTTTCCACTTTTCCTTTTTTAGAGTTATCATTCTAAAGTTTGGAATGACTTGATAACAGTTGCTGTTATTTTATTCACTTAGTTTATTTTGAATGCTATTTTGACCACAGAGGTAATTGAAAGACCAAGGAGATATTAAATAATAAATTCCTTAAAACGACCTGAATATGTCTTCTGCTTCCTGCAACACTTCAGTGAGATGTTTTTAGCGTTATTCTCTTTCCTATTTGTTTCTGTTTGAAGAGCATCTACAGCTTTGTTTTAATGATCAAGATTTTTATTTTTTCATACAAATTAGACGCTATATGAAGTGTTAAACATTTTAGTGTTTGGCATTAAATGAAATAATAAGTAATAATGAATTAAGTAATTAAAGAAATATATCATTATTTGCTGTTGAATGCAATACTAAAAAATCATCAAATAATAATACAGTAATTAAGCAAAAAATAAATAAGCAATTATGAAATTATCACTTGAAATTCATTTTAAATTATAAAAACAATAGTTGACACTGCAATGATGCTAATAATTGAAATGGAAAAATATATGTTCTGTTTAGAAATTGGTTTATATTAAAAAAAATAAATAAATAATGCTTTTATATAAGATGTTAAATCCAGCTAATTTTATTTGAACTGTGAACGCTGTAAAAAGTCTGTTCCCTTAGAAAGTCGACTCAGTGTAACCTGAAGGAGGTTGTATCGTTAACATGTGCACTGATATTGGGCCAGATGTGACATCACTTCCTCTGAGAACAAACAGAAATGGGTGCACTGGGTGACCATGTTCCTCTGTGAGCTGCATTTCTCTTTAATAAGCTCACGTATGTTTCTGCGGGCCAGAAGTAGAGAGAGCGATCCTGACAGCCAGTATTACAGCGTTTTTCTTATTTCATTCTGAACCTCCTCATGCCCCTCCATCCGAGTCGGAGCCGGAGAGCTTGACCCCTTGGGGTCACTGAAGGGGGCTTGGTTGTTTGGTTGTTAAACTCTGATGGCTCTTTTCCTGAGTGAGAGTGTGTATCTCTCCACAGCCATCAGTGTCCCGCTGGCAGCCCTCGTGTCTGGGGCAGGCTGCTCAATGCTGCCGGGCAAACCGCGGCTGCTCCACAGGGAAGCTCAGCGGTAGCATATGGTCAGCAGGCTGGCATGCCATGCCTACACAGGTTTCTCTCTTGCTCTTAGACTCTGAGCTTGTGCAGACTTTTCGAACTCTGCCATTGCCTGAGTTCTAGAAAACACAAACCTAATACCAGTCAACCCCTTCATGCTTTAATTTCCAATAAAGTAATTATAGATGCTTAATTACAGTCTCAAACTATCAGGAAACAAGGTTCTGGGCAGGTACATTTTTCTTCATCAAGGTGCTAATGTACCCTCAAAGGTACAACATGGTCCTCGTGGTCAAGCTTTTAGGTTTGTCCCAAGAGAAAGGGAGCGGATTTGTACCTTTCCTTGACCTAATGTTTTAAAGCAGAACACTAAAGTAAGAAAACATGGAGTTTGGATGGGGTGCATGCATTATTAAACTGACTCATGAATATGGTGAAATTGTTTACTAACTAAAGAAACTGCAAAAGTCATGAACATGAAAGAAAAAGTCTCTCATTTTCAGTACAGGCTCTGTACCTGAGCAGTTCTCCAGATCTTCCTGAAGGACAGTGGTGTTGTCTCTCATTTTCAGTCCAGTCTCTGTACCTGAGCAGTTCTCCAGATCTTCCTGAAGGACAGTGTTGTTGTCTCTCATGTTCAGTCCAGTCTCTGTACCTGAGCAGTTCTCCAGATCTTCCTGAAGGACAGTGTTGTTGTCTCTCATGTTCAGTCCAGTCTCTGTACCTGAGCCATTTCAGAAGCAGTGTGCGACCATCTTCTCAGAGAACAAAGAACAAAAGACATCCTACGTCCAAAGAAGAGCTTAGGAACGTCCTTCAAGGAGCCTTAAGTGTTCCTGAAGATGACTTAAAGAAAGGACAAGAAAGCTCATCTAAGAGAGTTGAGGCTGGACTGAAGAATAACGGTGGTCAAGCCAAATGTTGACGTTAAAGCTGGCTTCATCCATCAGTTTTACTTTAAATGAAACAATACCAAGAGAAATGGGTTTTAGGAACTAAAGCAATATTTCATATCAATTCAAACCTCCCAAGGACTTCCTAACAAAAATCTTTACCCCACTTTCACATCATGACTAAAATTGGCTTAAGCCTTCAGGCCCGTTCCCTCATAACAAAATAATCTTTCACTGTAATGAAAGGAATTTGTATGAAAGTCAGATACGGATCTCAGTGTCGGCATACTTGGCATATTTAGAGATTTTCTTGTGGATTAGAACTGAGCGAGTTATTAATCAGCGTTTATGTTCTTCTGTGCTGCATGCATTATTTCACTCTGCTCGCAGACTTCGGTCTCCACTGGCACTGTGTTTGAGAACAAAGAACAAACACTCATAAACATGTCTTCAAATAAAGAAAGGGCATCGTTCTGTTCATCCCAAGGATGAGCGTAATTCACAACATGTGAACTGGGTAACCTCTAACATTTGCATCAGGGACTTTAATAGATCATTTTTCATCTTTAATTTCTCCATATTCGCAGCCTAGAGGAGATAAAAAAAAACCAGCTCAGCTCTAAAGTGTGGCAATAAATCCTCCTCAACAACATTATCCACTTTGTGTTCCTGTAGCTGCGAGTGCCCAACTTTAATTCAGCCTTGCCTGCGCCGTCTTAAACTTATGGGAGTGCGTTTGGACTCTCCGTCAGCACTCAGGCTTTAATTAGGCCTAACGAGCTATATTAGCCTAATTAGATATGCTTAGACATGACTCTTCATGAGCTCCTTTGTTGATCAATGGGCTGGAGACAAGTCATTACATGCACCTCGAGGCAAAAGTATCTGACGTGTCTTTTTGTCGAAGCTGTAGGGTCTTGATACACCGCTGGCATTAAACCCATGGGATGACGATTCCCACAGAAACGCCTGTCAGCCAAAGTAAGCATTACTGTAGACTGCAAGGGAGAGGCGGTGCTTAATTCTTAAATTAGCATGCTTATGGCATTTATCTTTACAAAGGAATTGACAAAATGCAAATTCTGATGAGCGATCTTAAGACTTTTTGTTACAACCATCCTTAACACTCATTGTTTTCTAAATTCATGTGGAATATTTGAACTGAGACGGTTGGATGATTTTTATTCTACAGGAAAACACCAATCAACCAAACATTAGCATGGTTACCATGGTACTGGTTAAAGTACATGTCAAGAAACATCCACATGAATGCCTAGCGGCAGAATTTCCCAGCAAATCGTTGCCCAGAGTATCACACCAGCTTAACTCACACCAGTTTAACTACACTCATTGAAGATAGTGGAAAGGGGTCAGCGTGGGCTCTCTGACTGGCTCTCTGATTGGGCCATGGATCCATACGTACCTAGAGAGTTCCGGTTTCCTTTTAACAGAACTTTTACCTTCAGCCGCGATTTAAGGCAACTTCTAGGCAACGACTATTCGTCAGCTGAGTAACATCCTTATAAATCCTGCCACTGATGAGTAAAGTAGTAAAGAGTAGAAGATGCTGAAATATGGGGCTAGAATGGAAAATGTAGTCCCCTAGGTATTCCTTGAACATGTGGACCTTCAGATGAAGCTTGAAGATAGAAGGAAGACAGTTGTGACCGACCACAAAAGGAAGTTCAGTCCTGGCTCCTCAGTGGTGGAATCAAAAGTCTCGACGTGGGTTCTCCTCTTCTCCGCTTAACGCTCTGAGGGGCCGTGAAGAGACCTTGCACCAATTTCTGCATGCTGGAGATGCTGTGACCCAGTTGTTTACCCAGTTTGCTTCCTGTCAAGTGAAAATGAAAGTAACTATTTGTCATTGTGAGCACACAGTATAGCACAACGAGCCACAATGAAAAGCATCCTCTATATTTAACCCACAAACACGTGCAGCGCCCAGGGAGCAGTGGTGGAGATGGTACCTTGATCAAGGAAACGTTAAAAGAAACCTACTGGTCTGGGAATCCAACCCATGTCCTGGAACCTAATCCTAAAAGCCTAGGCCTGACTCGCTGTGAGTCAGAGCGGTTCACATCCTTAACTCGGCCATTTTTCCCGCTTCCACCACATCGACTTCAAGAAGATGAGATGTGATCTATCCTCACGTCTGAACAGGTGCCAGCGCGAATGGTTTTAAAGCCGTGGCTGATCACTGTATGTTCCTGGCTTGCGTCTCAGGGACAAAACAAAAAATGAGCAGAAAAGGTTGATTTCCACTTCACATTGAGAATGTAATCAACTCCGTGAAGAGAATACCATCTTTGTTGAAATTTCGTGCACTGAGCTTGTTTTAAAACCAAGCCATGTCTGCTTCTTTCAGAATGTAAAGAACAAGATCCAATACAAAATTATGAATTATTCTTCTGAAGCTGGATAAGCCCTCCAGCTCTAAGAACCGCTTAACATAATGCAATGACCTCAATTACAGCATTTCATTTGATAGTGATTTTTTATTTTTTCTGGTTCAGAGAGTATTGTGCTGAAAGTTCTTGTATAAAGTGGTTAAATCTGCTTTGGAGGATGGTTTAAACAGTTGAGTGGGGAATTTAAAATGAAACCAATATGCATTGTTGGGAAAGTGCAAAAAAAAAAAAAAAAAAAGATGAAAAGATAGAATTTTTTTGAAACTATTGAATTAGTTTTTCTAATTCAATCGTTCTTTTAATATTTATATTAACCTCAGATGATAACGCGTATGCAAATGATTTATTTACTAAACTGCATTAACATGAGATCCGCTTAAAAATGATCTTGGTTGTGTTTACTCACCTTTAGAACGTCATAAAATAAAAAAATCCAAAATTTACTCCAAAATCGTTTCAGTGCCGGTCTCACTTAGTCAAAGTCCAGTGTGCTGTTCATGCCATAATTTGGGATTTTAATCCAGAGTTTCTTCATGAATCTTGATTAGATGATGGATTCCCATATTTGGGCCATTAGGATGTTTGATTGGCCAGCAAGAAAGTGCTTAACAGCATTTTGACATTTTTATTTTTAGACAATGTTTGGAAACTTCCATCCCTCCATCCATTTTCCTCCGCTTATCCGAGGTCGTGTCGCGGGGGAACCCCCGTTGGAAACGTATTTATTTGAAACCTATTTATTTGAAACCGAGCTCCTAAAGCTCCCGCCAACTGTGAATTACGACTTAGTGTTTTCAATTAAAAACACGATCAAAATAAAAGTAGGCAGCGAGTCAAAGATTAGAAGGTATTTGACTTTAGCGTTCAATACGTTTAATGTTGTTATAATTTGTCAAATAAAGTCCCAATAACTGGCGTCTTCATGGGAGCCTTTTTGTTCATTTATTCCATTGACTTAAAAATGGCAAAATATTTGTAAACAAGAGAGTTGAGGCTGCGCTGAGGAGCAACGGTGGTGGTAGTGAATACTGACTTTAAAGTTGGCTAGAATGAAACTCCCTTTAACTGGTTTTACATGTACGTTTGCACATGTTGCCGTAAATGACTGTGACCATTGATTCATTTTTCAGCAAATATGAAGAAAATATCATCAAATTGGAGATAGCAGCGTCCTGGGTAGCAGTAACGCTGTGATCATAAGCTCTACGTATGAGGTTTAAAAGCGTGACGAGGTCGCGGGAGAATAGCAGCACCTAGAAAATGAGATTCTGCAGCACTGGTGCTGCTCTGGGTGCCAGCAGGCTTAGTCTGCTTATCTCCACACTGCACCAAATACACACACACATACACACTGAGTGAAGCACACATTCTTGTTCCCAGTCATACTAGCAGAGCTTTATATGGGTACGGACTAGGTAACCTTTAATGTGGGACAGGCCATGAGGTCCACATACGGCCCACAGTAGACACTCTTGACAAATTAAAGGGATTTTCCACTTTTAAAGCAAAGAACGGAGCTTTAGAGCACAATAATGCTTCCAAAATCCCTTAAAATCCCATAAAAACAAAGGCTGTGGACGTCCCAAGCACTGAAGAACTAAGGATGGCTCTTTAAAGGTCTTCAGGGACCCCACATTTTCTTCTTCCGGCCGCTCCCGTTTAGGGGTCGCCAAAGCAGATCGTCCTTCTCTATTCCTGCAGTCCTCTGCATCTTCTTCCTTCAATCCGACCCCCTGCATGTCCTCTCTCGCCACGTCCATAAACCTCCTCTTCGTCCTTCCTCTTCTCCTCTTTCCTGGTAGCTCCATCCTCAACTTCCTCCTCCTGATACACTCCTCGTCTCTCCACTTATAAACTCAAATCCTAATCCTGCCCGTCCTCGTCACACCCAAACCTCAGCAGCTCTGCCTTTTTTCTAGTAGTACCAATGTTTATTCAATGGGCCTTATTGGCCAAAACAGTGCGGACACTAAGGAGCATCAGCTGCTTCGTTTGCACTAAAGGACATGATAGAAAAAGGTCAAAGTTATTCTGTGTTTTCAGTCTCGGCAACCATCTCTGCCAATGATTCAAAGTTCAAAATGTGTGGTCATGTTTATTTAAACTGAATCTGCCACCAATCCTGCATTTACTAGCTGTGCTTTACCATTCCTTGGGCTAGACGCCTAATGTCACATTCGCCTACATCTGTAACAAAACCTGGGATACTCAGCTTTGGATCAAGAGCTTGCGGGTCCGAGTCGGGCCCCGTGCTCTCCCCCCGTCGTTAGACAGCGAATGTCACCCTTGAACAGAGTGCGTGAGGAAGTAACAGTGTCATGAGTCGTGCTTAATTAGTGAAAGTGATAACTTGTCATTGTGAAACACAGCACAGCACACAGTGAACCACAATGAAATGCAATCTCTGTATTTATTCCATACATCCGTATGCAGCAGCTGGCAGCTTTTGAAAGCGCCCGGGGAGCAGTGATGGGGACGGTACCTTGCTCAAGGGTAACTCTGGCCAACCTACTGGTCTGGGATTCGAATCTATGACCTTCCGATCCCGGGGCCAACCATGCACACGGTACACAGTGAAAGGAAACGTTCCTCCAGGACCACGGTGCTACGCATAAGATGACCTCTAACATCACACAGAACACAAGACGAGTGCAGACAATAAGAAAACAACTTCACAACAGAGGACAGAAACATTCCTCCGACAGACAGAGCCAGTGTGTACATCAGCGTATAGAGCAGCGTTGTAATGAGTGCTGTACAGTGTACATTTTTTAAAGTGTGGCGTGCACTTATATAGTGCAAAATATAAATAGCACTACTTAAAAATAAACGCAGTGCAAGTACGCTTACATGGCTGATTTTATTTGCAGCGTTTGCCATTTACTGATAAAACTGATCTAAACTCAAATGAAAATAAAATAAAACTACATCTGATTTTGATCTTGACCAACAAGGATTTAGGTTCATCTAAAACGTCTTGTGTTGTTTAGCCTCATATGATAGCTAGTGGGAAAATTTAAGTCTTTTTTAAACAGGTATGCATTTAACATATAATTTAAAATCATATTAAAACCTAGTCCTAGTCATAACAATATCAAAGCCACTGTAAAATATTATCAAGGTGATGCTTGTATGCCAAATTTCACTCGGCCATATTGGTGGTGGATTTATTGTAGAGTAGGGATTTAATGAACTATTGTTTGTTTTGTACGAGGGTTGCTTGACTTCATTACTCACTGACTGGCAGGTTATATAATACAGCTCACAACTGGAGATTAGGACAGAGTTTCAAAGAGCAAAAAAATAAAAGTGTGAGATGCTTATATGGGTGAGATTGCTTTTCTGTTAGTTTGAAAGATGCTCTAATACACCTGGATCAGAGGAACTGGTGGTTACTAACCCCTTCATGAACTGAGAAATGAGGAGCACAACACATGTGCGGTGTGCGATCTGCTGCAGTGGACCATAGAGAAGCCATCTGCTCAACATGGTGAACGCAACTCTCCAACACAAAGAAACAAGAACTGCAGGAAGACATGCAAATCGTTTATCAGCTGCAATGTTCCCAAAAGGAAGTGTTTCCGCTAACAAGCTAAGATGCACCATGAATCGCAGACTGGATCTTTCTTTCTGTGTCAAATGATGCTGTTTTTTGAAAGTGAAAAAGTGAAAGTGACAACCCTTGTCATTGCAAGGTCACAGCACAGCACACAGTGAACCACAACGAAATTGGACCTCTGCATTTAACCCATGCACTGAAACACCGTGCAGCTGGGGGCAGCTATTGAAAGCGCCCGGGGAGCAGTGATGGGGACGGTACCTTGCTCAAGGGCACCTCAGGGCAACCTACTTGTAGTTCGTAACGGGAATAAATCATCACTTTACGGCCAATATAAGTGAAACGTAGCTGCTTTCTGTGCTGAGTGTTCTCCTGTGTCTGTGTTCTTTCTCCAAGAGCTCTGCGTTCCACCCACCGTCTGAAGACATGCAGGTGGACTGAAGATGCTAAAATGCCCATAGGTGTGTGTGTGTGTGTGTGTGTGTGTGTGTGTGTGTGTGTGTGTGTGTGTGTGTGTGCCTTGTGATGGACTGGCGACCTGTACTGGGTGTTTCCTCACCTTTCAATGACCCTAATTAGGACAAGCAGCTCAGGAAATGAGTGAGCGAGTGCATTTTTTATTCGTTTAATTTCTTCTCACCTTATAGTCCACAACCCCCTCCTTCAGATGAGTTTTGGGCCCCTTTCTTGCTTAAAGGTTAAATGAAACAGCTATATTTTTCATTATTTAAGATGAATACGTGAGTTTAAATGATTCTGCAGAAGGGCCTGGTGGTAGATCAGTACCGCCACTTAAATTATGAATCAAGAAGTCTTCTTCGATATGATTGAACGAGGGCTTCATGTGATGTCATTGAGTTGGAGGTTCGGGGGGATGTTTCAAAGCTTTATTGCTAACAATGTATCGCCCTTTGATCTTGAGACTTTCCATATCACTCTTGTATGTAGTGATAGAGCGGTGGGCAATTCGTTCTTTCCAAGTGAAATCAGGGATTGCATCAGCCAATCGCTCGTAGCAACACCAGAGCTACGAGACGCTACCTGCCCACTGAAGATGTATGGAAATCTGTTCATAAAAGTCCAGAGTGCCAGATATCAAACGCCGCGTAGGTGCTACAGTTGGTAAGTATGTGTCTGTCCAGATGGTCACACTTGCTTACCGTAACATCGCTGTGTAGGAATCTGCCCTCAGGAATTGTTATGTAAGGATGCGACAGAGGTTCTGTTTCCTTCTTTGCAGGCAGGAATAATTGCAGCGGAATTAAAATGCCTAATCTCTTTTTTTTTTTGGAAAGCTCGCACAGAAGACATTGTGAAGATCATAGAAGATGGAGGTGGAGGGTTGGTGCCGAGACCACTCTGGTGATCTTCAGAAGGATTTGTTGCAAGGTTTAGTGTCAGCCCTGTTCCACCAACAGGGAACCAACTCTGTTCTGAAACATCGAACCATTTAGACCAGGTGTCCTACCTGTTAACTTCCTTTTTGACCCACCTCCATAGATTACGTGTCCTGGATTATATTGGTTCTCCAAACTGTTGGAAATCCACCAAGAAGTAGAGTAGATGAAGAGTTCTGAAGGGTACTGGTTTAAGAATGTTTTTTCTATTGCTATAAAAAGTACTATGAGTTTGTATGAGGATGGGAAGCAGCCCTCCAGGACTAGGGTTGGAACACTGTCTTGTAGAGACAATACCTCGTATCTCCAATGTGGCATTTCACTGGGAAAAGAAAGGCAAATTTTTCAATGTAAATGAATGTAATGAGGTTTTTATGGACCATTCATGTCCATATAATCACTGTGCAGGGTTAATGTTTGCAGAGATGATTGGTTGCAGATCTACTGAGCTTCGTTTCATCATGTTGGGTTTAAAAACACTTTAAATTTGTATCATGATGAAATCTGGACTGAAGCTCTGGCTAAATGTTAGCATTTTGCTCGGTACTATGTATATAAACAATATTGTCTGATAATAATGTGTATATTGTATGAGCTTTTTTCTGGGTGAGCAATATCTCCTGTTTGTTGACAAGGGTGAGGCACATCTGTGTGAATTCTCTTCTCGCACCACAGCAACAGTCCCCAGTCCTTTCGCTTTAATCAGTTCCAATATTGCCTCTTACTCACTCGCTCCCACTGCTCTTCTCTATGCAGATGTGTGGCGAGTGATAAGGGAATTGCTGGCAATTTTTGTTTACTGCTAATTACAACTGCTGTTCGATGTGGGTCATCTTCGCCTTCATAAACAAGTGCCGATCTGCCTACTGTTTCCGTGTTCCTCTTCTATCACTTTTGTCAGCCAGCTGGAATCAACTGGTGACCTCTTCCATTTCCCATGCCGGCTGAGTGTGCCTCCCATTTTCATTTCCCTTTTCTTCTTCATATCCTACATTCTTATGGATAAAGCTTCCAAAAATTGTTCCTTGGAGAGATGCCATTGAACAGTGTTTCCCAATCTCGGTCATGGAGTTTCCCTGCTCAAAACACATCTGATCTAATTAACAAGCCTTTTTATTTGAAACCAGTGTGTTGCAGCAATCCATATATTTCTATGGCACTCCAAGTCCAGGGTTGGAAACCTTTGCTATTGTTTCCCAGAGCAATGTTTGTACTCTGGAGCCCTCATATGGGTGGTGGTGGTCTAGTGGTAGGGTACTTGCCTATGGACCTATGGCTAAAGAGGTCCCAGATTCAAATTCCACCTCTGGCGCTACCACCACTGGGTCCCTGAGCAAGACCCTTAACCCTGAGTGTCTCCAGGGGGGACTGTCCCTGTAATTAGGAGACGGAAGTCACTCTGGATAAGAGCGTCTGCTAAATGCTGTAAATGTATGGTACCTTCTTATTATTAGCACCAAATTCACAACATAGAGAGAGAATAATGATAATTAGAACATGTGGATCTTCTCTTGGCCACAGCTTGAGAACTGACTCAGAGAAGCAGGTAATGAGCAGATGGAAGAACTTTAATGAGATTCTCCTGGAATGAGCATGTTTAGGGTACAAAACTGAACTTCGTGGAACATCTTGAGGGGACATTTATACTTTGATGAAGTAAAAATCTACACAATACCTTTTGACAGTAGTGCTGACAAGAAGACAGGCAGCAGAAGTGTCAGAGTTAAAGATGCTGAGATGTTCGTTGGGTGTGACGAGGATGGACAGTGTTAGAAATGAGTATATTAGAAGGACAGATCAGGTTAGATGTATTGGAGACAAAGTTAGAGAAGCAAGGTTGCGTTGGTTTGGACATTTCCAGAAGAGATACGAAGAGTGTATCAGGAGAAGGATGTTGAGGATGGAGCTGCCAGTCAAGAGGAGAGAAGGAAGGACAAAGAGGAGGTTTATGGATGTGGTGAGAGAGGACATGCAGGCAGTTATTTGAAAGAGGAAGATAGAGAGGACAGGAAGAAATGGAAACGATTGATCTGCTGCGGTGACCCCAAAACGGGAGCGGTTGAAAGAAGGTGTTTTTTGACAGCGTAGGACCAGTTGTTCTTTGTGGTTCTTTGTCTTGAAACAGTAGTGGAAACTTTTTTTTTTGCTGATATTTTCTGATATTAAGAAACAGGCAAAGAACATTCCATGCAAACTGTTCTACAAAGTAACCATTGCTTTTAGTAGAGAACCCTTGAGGAACCATTTTTAAGGTGGGGCAAAATGCCCTTGAGGCCAGTCCCCATTGGTTAAAAACTCTTGCTAAGGTGGGTGCTTTTACCAAGCAGCTGAAAAAGAGTTCTCTTTTCATCCACATCTCTCCACCCACCAAATTCTCTCCCATGTTTATCTGAGTGTTTTTGGGATCCCTGGGAAGAGCCCAAAGGAGTGTGGCCGGTGAACCCTTATCTTTGACATGTCTCTCAGTGCTGAGGCAGTAATTGTCAGAGTGCGTTGCAGAGAGAGAGAGAGAGAGAGAGAGAGAGAGTGGGAGGGAGAGAGAGAGAGAGAGAGAGAGAGAGAGAGAGAGAGAGATAGAATAGCCATGACGGGAAAAGCAACGAGGGGAGGGGAGTGTGTCTGCTACTGTGCATGTGTGAGCGTGCAGGAGATCAAGGGAGGGAGGGGAGACAAAGAGAGAGAGTGAGAGAGCGAGAGAGAGAAAGAGAGACTTTCCCTGTTCACTCCAGCAGCTCCCGGCCACCATCCAGCGTTTGGGAGGTTCTGCGGTGCAAAGGAGAGGTTTGGTCTACAAACCGTCAGGACTCCTCACACATGAGAGGTGGACTTACGAGGATTTTCCTTGTGTGGGAGAAGGGGTCAAATTGTGGATACTGCAGTGTATGTATGTGTGCTTGCGTTTGTGTGTGCCTGTGTGTGTGTGTGTGTGTGGAGTGTCAAAGTTGCCCAGGATGCTGACAGCGTCAAGGCAGGATCCTTCTTCGTGGAGCTTCCTTTAGTCTCTGAGGAGCGTGCGAGGAGTATCTACACCTCTCCGTTTTTCTCTTTCCTTTCCTCTCCCGCTCCCTCTCTCTCTCTTTCTCTTTCCCTGAATCTCTGTCTCTGGCTTGTTGAGTCCGTGTGGAACATTTGAGCATCTCTCGCTGTCCTACAGGGTGGAATACGGTGAGGAGACGAGAGCGAGAAGGAAGAAAATAGAAGGGAGATAACGAACAAGACACAAGACCCGAGGATTAATAGCATCAGCCAGGGACATCTGTGATAATAAAGGGGGAGAAGGACTTGGTAACGGATCACTATCTCAGGAAGACTTTGCGTCTACTGAAGTGTGGAGAGACTGGGGCTCCTTGTGGACTATACAGAACCTCCTGGGGCTGCTTTTGATTTGCAGGTAAGGCACCAAAATGTGTATACATTGATCAAGCTGTGAGGATGCAGGAGAACCCATTGCATAAGTTGGGTTGAAGTTCTACGTAGGCATGTTCTAGACATGGATGGGGTGGATGGTGGCGCTACTCCCTCTCCAACCTCCAACACCACCAGCACCACCCAATTCTCCGGCTGCTAAAGACGGGGCTTCAGGAGAAGGGAGGAGGTGGTGATGCTGGTGGGAGCAGCTCGAAGCAGAAGCTCTTGTAGTTTCTCCAAAGATGATATGTCGGACCTTTGAGAAAAGCCATCTTGCATTGAGGGTGTTGTGTGGTTCTGCACCATCATCGAAGATGAGCAGAGATTGTGTTCGGCTCATGCTGAAGGACATCCTCTGGCTTGGGTGTGTGTGTCCGTGCGTCCATCTGCAGACCTGCTCAATTGCTCCCCTTTGGAAAAGGAGGTTTAAATATTCATGAAGGCATACACATCCTGTCCGTCCTGAAATATTTACAATAATTGAATAATAAATGAAACCTGGCTGTGGTGCTCTTTTTTAATCCCCCTGTCGATTTTGTCTCCACTAGTCGGGTTCACATGAGTGACCACTAAATGACTTTGCCTCTAGACATGCATGTTCAGGAAGTCTCCTCGTCATGAGGTGGAGGGAAGGTGCAGGGACTGGAACGGATAGGGTGCTTACAGGGATGGGAATTAGTTATTAAAGCAGCCGAGATCTTGAGCTTTTGAGGGGCTGGAGCCCAGCTGCAAACGTTAAATGATGAATATGGGCTTGCTGATAGTGGCATGTGTGTGATTTTGTGAGATCTGTGAGTTCTTTGATGTTTTATTGAGCGTTAAGCAGGCTGGGTGGATTTGGACGCTGAAGACGAGTGCATTTGAAGAGGCTGCTCGGGATGCAAGTGATTCATCTGTAATTTAGAGCCACATATCTCCGTGGCTTATGAGCGCCGGTCCTTAACTACAACCTCTTTTTTGTTGCAATGACAATCGATAACACAATTTTTTCTCGCTCGGTCTCTCTGTGGGAGGGAGGCAGAGGGTTGTTGACGTTCGTTTGTCTGACAGAACAAAAGCAGCTCTCTCCATTTTTGCTTTTTTTTTTTTTTTTACATGTGAGCTTGGGAGTAAAAGGCACGGTTCAGTCCATCTCAGCTGGATTAAGTATCTGCTGATTCACATTCAGTCTCTGTGTATCTGCTTTGTATCCATTATTCATCACTGCCAGTTTCACGGGGTAGGAAAGTAAAGGAGTGAGAGGAAAGTTGAAAAAGTCAGGAATTATTTATGAAAACTAAATTTTACAATTATGATTCAACTTTTTCGCATTATTCTGAATGAGTCAGATTAAGAATTACTTGATAATTTGAATGCGAGACACATCATTCGCATTTTAAAGGCATTTTCAGCAGGCAGAACCTTCTCCACCAGGGGGCAGTGGGTGGAGCTTTTGTGCTAGAGGAAACCCACACCAGCAGGAGCTCTTGACACAGGTTTATAGTCAATTTAATGTACAAGAATTGGGATAAAAATAATGAATAATCACTTTTATTATTTTACTTATAGATATATTTCTTGTTCCTGTCTACCTATACTTCAAAAAAGTAAACACATATGTGTTAAGGATGAATAAGGAATCTAATAACCCTATAATCAATGAATTAGAACTGAACTAGATCCATAAATAATTAGAGAGTTTAATAAGAAGAAAATCTAAGAATGCAGGCTTAAAAACTGGCATTCTGACACATTACTTTTATTGCTCAAGCCTTAAAATCTAGATTTGGGCATGGGCGAAATAAAAAAAAGACTGGTTTAAAAAAAAATAATGATTGCATTCAAATTCTAATCAAAATGCTGGTTATTAGCAACAGCCCTTAAAATCACTATAATTAGAATGTGAAATTAAATATTTTTAAATAATATGTTTATTTCTATAGGTTTCTTTGACTATTTAAAAAATAACTTCATATTTAGGTAGATATTTTAGTACGGTAGTCCAGCATCATAAAAAAAAAAATACATTTTTGAAATATTAGTATGATCTAAACATATGGGTACATTAATTGGCTTTAAAAATATAAATTTAATTTGTTAGACAAGACAGTAACAGTAGGTTGCTTCATTTTTTTCTAAAGAAATTGCTGATGCTCAGTTATATTATCATGCAGCTGTAGTGCTCCTGGGCTCCTGATGGCTGTATGATGGCCTTTTGAACAAAAAATATTTCAAAAGAAATAAGCTAAAACAAACAAGCAAACATAAAAAAGAGGATTCGGCCTGAGGACAGACCTTGGACATGCCCAGTAATTGTTTTTCGGTCTAGAAGAAAATGCACAAGCACATGTGAAGCCTTAAGCATCCAGATCACAGTGTGTTTTCCATCTTCAGCCTTTAAACCAAAAAAGCCATTCTTTTGGCAAACACAGCTGCTCCATATGTTTAGCGTGCAGACGAATCAGGAGGGACAGATGTCCTGAGAGCCTGGGAAATGGCAAGGAGCATCCTAAAGATGGCCTCTTGAAAAGCACTAGGAGGAGATGGATTACTCAAGCGGTAGGGACTAGCCCCCAGGATCACAATTTCATGGATTTGAATTTCAGACCAATAGGTTGCCCTGAGGTGTCTTTGAGCAAGGTACCGTCCCCATCACAGCTCCCAAGGCAATGGATATGGCTGCCCCCAGCTGCACACTGTGCTGTTTCAATGACAAATATTCCCTTCACTTCGCATCAAGTACAGAGGAAGTCTTGGTTGTTTTGGTCTACAGGAGATCCAGGAATAAATGAAAGGTGAAGCATGAAAGGTGCCCACCTGAGCAAGATCTTGGTTGTATTATGTTGGTGGATACGGTTGATATCATGAAAATAAGACAGCTTGTTGTAACATTTTTGCTTCTACAAGTTTGATTATATCAAGTGAGATATATCTTGCTCATCTCATCTGTCAAGGGTTCAGCAGTTGTGAATAGAAAGAAAAATATCAAAAAATGTCCTGGAGACTGGCTCTCCAGGGCTGGAACTGAAGAACCCTCCACTACTGCACTCATTTGTTTTCCACCACAAGGAGGTGCAGTTTGTCCCTTGGATGAGTGAAAGGTTGCTGTTGAGGAGCAGAGAGTTGGCATTGTTATGAAACTAAGGGTCATGATTAGATTTTCTCATTGATATCAGTTCTAACTCCATGAAAAATGTCATAAGCCATAAAACATATACATTTTAAATTTGTGAACAATATAATCTCTCTTTTGCAAATGGTCCATCCTAACCAATTTTCTTCTGAAAAGCTTTGAAGCATTATTCCACCATTTATTTAGCCTTGATCAATTCTGCAAATGATTGATATGAAATTGTTCAGCCAATATTCTCTGGATCAGGGCTGAAAAGCTAAACCAAGGCATATTTTTAGCATGTCCATTAAGGAAGAGGCAAAATAGATCAATGAACACGTTCAGCATCTGGTTTCTGTCTTTTTTAGAGATGATGACCCTTGGCAGCCTTCTTTGCCCTCTTGACTATGTCCCGGTGGTTCTATCACAAGGCTTGGCATGAAGATCTTCACCAATCAGATCATTAGTGTGCATCAGTGTGATGCTAGCTTGGCAGGGGCACCACTAAACTGTAATGACCAGCTCTTCTCTGCCAGCGTAAATAAAAGAGAATAGATGTAATTTGGACTCTGGCCTCATCTGCCATCTTTGTAGATTGGATCCCCCAAGCAACCGAATGGTCCAAGAGATGCTTCACGAAAGGAAGTGTCTGATTTGACTTCACTCAGACTTAGATGTTCACACTTTGATTAGTGTACTCAGAGCGCCGAGGCATGTGTTTGAGTTTCTGAGTGATGCATCTGCACAGAAAGACAGGCAGATGGTGCAGCTAAGCATTTAGTCTCCTCCAAAGTCTGCTGAAGAAAACACTGGCTGGCACTCGTCAACTCACCAGCCCTAAAGTTCAGCCAAAGTCTGAAAGCATTTCTGTGTCTTATGGAACAAGCAAATTTTGCTCGACAAGGTACAAATTTGAACGCAGTGACGGTGCCACGAACGCTCCGGCCCTTTGTGGAGCCCGAATGATATTTTCAGAGTTAAAAGCAGGAATTATGACTGCATTTCAAACAATTTTGGCATATCTCCATGCACATGCCGAAGCACTGAATCCTTTAAGAGCGAACTTGTCCTCATGTATTCCCTGCAGAGCTCGCATCACCTCAGAGAGAAATGTTGAACTGTTTGTCAAAACCGGTTGTCCTTGTTCACGTTAAGACCCTGTCATTTTGAATGGATTTTTTTAGCAGTCCGGGACCTCCGGGCAAGTCACAGCTTCACAATTAAAAAGAAGGAAACAGCAGTCCTGCTCTAAAACATGACTGTTTGCCCGGAGCAGCATGGACGTCTCATAGCCTTTCTGAAATGTTCCGAATCAAAATGAACAGACCTGCCTCAAAGCTATGCAAGGTTCTGGGAATGGTGCAGACTGGCAGGGGGGATGGCTCAGGGTTACAGATGGAGCCTGAGGGAGATTGGTGATTGGTGTAAAGACTGGAGGTCATTAGTAGCATCATTAACATTATGCTGCAAGGAAAACCCGAACGGGGCATCTCATGCTGCGAGGGCAGGTGGCATCCGTGGGTCTGAGGATCTCCGCCTTCAACTAGGCCAGTCACTTCTGGGTGAGGCTTTGCGGGTTGATCCCAAGCATCAGCAGGGGTCGTGTTGAAGGGGAATCTCGTGTGTGGTGCCATGTGGTGAAGGCAGGTGTGAGGACAGTGTCCACTTTTCTGGATGCTCTCTTTATGACCTTCAGATGCCCCAGTCAATGTGCTCTTTCCTTACCTTATTTCCCCAAGCACACCTGATTTTTAGTGGAATTTTCAATGCGAGTAGAAGAACTTGCTCAAGAGATCCATTGCTAAGGGTGTTGCTCAGTACTTTACTAATTGCTACAGTCCAAAATGCAATTAGCTGCAAATGGGCTACAAATCAGGACCATTCCATTCTCTGATTTAATACCAACTAACAACCTCCAACTCCTCTAATTACCCTTCTTGTGCTGTTTGTTGTACTATCTGCATTGCATTAATGGTGTGGTAATCACTGACACTAATCATTTGAAACAAATGGTGATGATAAAGGCTTCACAGCTGCCCTCCTGTTGGGGCCAGACAGTGCAGTTAGATGGTGGTTTGAAGTGAGCTTTGAGCATCATATTTATTTAATCCACTCAATGATGGACTGTGCAGCTATGTGGAATGCTTCACCAAGGGTTGGAGGTTCATTCTTGTTGCAAACCATCTCAAAATCAACCTGAGCTCCAAATTAGCGCCTTGTTGAGTAATTCTTCTTCACCTCTAAACATTTTATCATTCCCTGATGTCTTAATGCACTGATTTGGGGCAGCGGTGGCCTAATATTTAGAGACTAGGCTTCAGGGTTGGAAGGTTGTGGGTTTGAATCCCAGAATAGCAGCGCACCCTTATGCAAGGTACCGTCCCCATCATTGCTCCCCGATGCTTGCCATTGCCGCCCACCTCTGGATGGTGTGTGTGTGTGTTAAATACAGAGGACTTATTCCGCTGTGGTTCCCTGTGTGCTGTGTTCACAAAGACAAGTAGTCACTTCATAACTTTTGGTTAGCATTAGCGCTTAGCTAGAACTTTAGATTGGGACACTATACAGTGCTTTAATAATCTGAATGGGATTTACAGATCAATGTGATGCACGTCTTCAGACAATCCTTTTTAGTGACCTATTAAAAATGCATAGAACCGAGGCATCACTGTATCGTATTGGTTTGAATAATTCATGCTGGGAATTGTGACACCCCTATTAACCAGTAATATCATGTTTCAAGTGCCCCTCACCCATCATCAAACACACATCAGCTCAGCGACACGCCCTGCTACTGCGAGGGAAGACTTAGCTACTGCAGCTCTTTGGGTCTCTTAACATTTAAGGTTGGTTTCCTAGACAGGGATTAACCCAAGCCCTAGATTTCGCTCCTCCATCTATAACTCCAGGACTTGCCAAAAAGCCTGTTCCCTGTTCCTGCTAAGCTGGAATTCATTTTCAGAAATATAAAAAAATTACATTACTGCAGAAACTAGACTGAAGAAATCTATTTTTAAAGATTAAAACTTTCTCATTAGTCTAGAAAATAGTGTTACCTTTAGCTTAAATAAATGGAAGCATTATTTCGACGCAGCTCGCCGCATGTGCAGCGTATCGGCAGTGCTGTCGGTTAAAGTTGCCCATGTGATGCTCTGATACATTTCCAGGACCAACAGAAATCCAGGAATTGCTGGGACTGGAACTGAATAATTAATTAAACGCTCAAGGCGAGAAACTAATGGCGAATTAGGTGATTTCAGTTAATGCCTGCAAGTTGATATCTAAGGTACACTGGAATAAAAAAAGTAACATATGATGTCATTAAATAATAACGATTTAATAATATGGATTGTAAATCTAAAAAGAATTGAATCATTAAATAATTAATTATTTAATGTGTTTCTTCTTCTTCTTCTTCTTCTTCTTCATATTATTATTATAATTTGTATGATTATATTTGCAGATCTGACTATTTACTTGAAATACGTATACTCTATATATCTTTAAAATAAAAACTTCTCCATCTGTTATTTGTGAGTGCTGTTCTCTGAGCAGTCGTTCTGAATACTACGATGCACCCGATGCACCAATGAATCACAGTCTTAGTCGAACCTAACAGAAAAAATAGCATCAACGGAAAGGCCAATGTCAGTGAATGCCAGTTCGTGTACTCCCACCCAATAGACATTTGTCATCTCCCTGTCCACGGCGATCAACGCTACGCAACAGTGGCTGCCATAATCCAAGCACGCTGCCTTGTTATGATGGAGGGGAGTGTATTAGCTAACGGGATGCACTGGGGGTGTTAATACATCGTTTGTCTGAGAGAACAAAGCCACAGCGTCTAAACGATGACCTTTACCTTGTCTAGAATGGATGCCGCTCAACATATGTAATTCCTACCCTCAGATGGCTGAATTAAGAATCAATAAAGGCTTTGTTGGGAAATCCTCTGGAAACAGGGGACCGAGGAGGCGAAAGGGTGCTGCTGCTTTTGTGTCCCGAGCAAGTGGTCAGAAGCTGTTGGCCGTTCAAAGGGGCCGTTATCAGACTACAGCAGACATGCCGGCGTTCGCTGATCTGTGGGTGGGAGAGAGATTGTATGTGGGTATGTGGGTGCTTGTTCTGTAGATGTGTGTATTTATAGCATCTGTCCCAGTTCGGCATCAGTGACACCGCTCAACCCAAAACATAGCGTGTAGGTTTTTCAGCTGCAGAAAAACGTTTCTATCCACCTGAAGTTGAAGCATCTTCCAGTCGAAACGTCAGTCTTGCTCCCCGGCTTTGAGTGCAGGGGCCAGGTGGTCAGGAAGACCAAGGCTCGGTTTCAGTCCAGGTGGCCTTCAGAGACGACGCAAATGTACGGCAGTAATGGCCCCTTCAGGCTTCTTCCATTTGCAGAGAGAGCTGCAGAAATGGGAGGAAAATGTGTTTAATGAATGCCAGCGACTGTGAGAGAGATGTGGGAGTCCGGGTGGTGATATGTGTGGGAGCTGGATGGAATGAATGCACTTGTATGCCAATTCTGTATACGCTTTGATTGCAAGAGACACACGCGCCCCTACGCTGCCTTTCGTTCTATTAATACATCGGTGTCGTTCCCTTTGACAAGTTCGAAATGCAGACTGCCATTCTGGAGCTGAGGATGTATTGTGCTGGCGCGACGGGGACCTTGTCCGCAGCTGCTGTATATTCGAATCAAAGGGGGAAATGGAAAACTCAATGCAAGTGAGAAGTTCCAGTTCATTTATCATCCTTGGTCCTGCAGCTGGCAGTGTTCAACACAAAGCATTGCACAAAATCTTGAATCACACCGTTTCCTGTGCAGCGGTGGCCTGGTGGTGAGGCAGTTGCCCCGGATCGGAAGATTGTGGGTTTGATTCCCTCACCAGTAGGTTGCTCTGAGGTAACCTTGAGCAAGGTACCGTCCCCATCACCGCTCCGCGGGTGCTTTCAATAGCTGCCCCCTGCTGCACGTGTGGGTGAAACGCAGAGGTTGAATTTTGTTGTGTTGTGCTGTGTTGCGTTTCACAATGACAAGGGTAGTCACTTTCACTTTCCTTATGCTTTGCTGGGGAATCACCTTTTGAATGCAGTAAATGCATATTACTAATGCCAGTCATTCCTTTTTATCTTTGTTGGTGTTTTCATGTGTCTGCACACATTTTCTGTGGCTGCAAAGTGTTTAAAGGTCCCAGAAACAGGTGTTCCAACTTCTCAGTGTTCAGCATCAGCAGTAAACGAATAGCCTGATCATCTGGAATCATCTGCTCCTGTTTCTTCACTGCTCCATGTCTTAAGTGAGACGCTTTGTTCTGCTTGAAGGTTCAGACGTAGATCACTGTGTGGATTAACCAACACAGAACTATCAAACTGCTCAGGTACAGAGACTGGACTGAACATGAGAGACAACAACACTGTCCTTCAGGAAGATCTGGAGAACTGCTCCTCAATCATGCTTTAAAAATACAACTCTGGACCTGTGGAGGCAAAATATGAAGAAATAAGGAGCTCAAGACTTCTCCACATTGCTGTATGTGCACCTAAGTAACAACTAAACACTCTCTGTTTGAAGCAAAACCTGGTCTATTACGAGAGACACTGCATGACAACACACCCGTGAATGATAGGAGATCAATGCAGAAGACAGTCTCTAGTGTGTTATTACAGCAGAGACGGCACCAGTGTCCAGCCTGCTAATGCTCTGAATAGGGATGTAAATGGCATGGACACGCTAGCCACTTCATTAAAAGTAGACGTTACACCCTAATTACACTCAGATAAAAAAAAAAAAATTGCGCTTCTTGCATCCCGGGGTCGTCCCCTCACGTTTACGCCCTCAAAATCTTCATTCAGAGAACTCAGCTTCACCATATTCCACTGCAGGCGTTCTAAAGTAGACTGAAGCCTTCCACCCTGTCTCAATGTCTGTTTCTACTCTTCTACTTAGAACCTGGGGTTATTGTGGGGTGGAGAAAGTGATGTTTCTTCTGGGACAAACATAATTAAGATATCCAAATGGACATCAAGGAGCATGTTTTACATTTGTGGATACATAGACATCATCCGTCATCCTACACCACTATTACTAGCAATCGGGAGAGAGATGAATCATTGTTTTATCATTTTTCTCACGGGTGAACTGTAGATCAGTGTATGCTTACATACTAAGTAAAGCGTTATTCAGAAACAACTTCATCGGCCACGTTAATGTCACTGCAGCTCTGAGGAGATGGCATCGGTTCCCTCTTGAGCTCTGAAAGAATAACTATGTAGTTTTTATTTTTATTCATTGGAATCCCACATCTCTGTAAAGAAGTGCAGGATTTCATTTTTTCCTTATTATTAGGATTTAGTTGGAAATAATAGGTTTACAAAAGATGATAACAATGTAATTCTTTGTTGTATAGGTAGATATAGCTGAGCTCTCGCATTGGTTCGACCTTCAGTAATTAGAATAAAGTCGAAATGTGTAAGACGAACCCAGGAACCCCACTCCTCTCTGAAGATCTGGGAAAATGAAGCATATTGTAAGTGGCTCCCCGGTGCTGGCAAATTATACAACATCCTGAAAACCCGTTTGAGAGCTAGGGAGTGGGCGAGAGAGTGAGAGAGTGAAAGAGAGAGAGAGAGAGAGAGAGAGAGAGAGAGAGAGAGAGAGAGAGAGAGAGACTGACTGACTGACCTTGTTGTCCATGATTGACAAATTTATTTTCACCAAGGAACCAACCAATCACATCTTGTTTTATGGTGGCTGGGACTGATTCTTGAACGTCCTTCTAGGTCTTCTGGAAGTTCACTGAATGTGAAGTCTAAACTCAAACCGCTGGGTTTATATCAGATGTTCAGCAGCAGCAGCTCTTTACTGAAGGAGTCGCTGTAAAAATGCCAGATTAGATTAAAGAGCTAACGCAGGTGATCTTTAATCCAGAGTGGCCACATGCGACACCCATAGCGGAGTTTTTTGAACATTTTTGACATTCCTGTGATCATAGCAGGATTCCTAGTATCTGAACCAGGATTCTTGGACTACTCATGGATATTCATGGTCTCCATGATGCACCTGAAGACCAACCTAATAGCCACGGTTCACCGCTGAGATATGAGGATGACCCCGCTCAGAGCAGGACGTTAATAGAGCAGTGCTATCAGGATTCCATCAGGCTACATCACGGCTGCTATCGACCAGAAGTCACAGGTGACTGACGTTCTTGTCCTCTTTCATGTGGAGAAGTCACAGTAGACCAGTGCTCAGGATGCACAGTAAAGATGAACAGTCTGAAGAAATTATCGAATCATGGTGTTTTTTCACCATCTATCTATTTACATGTGTAGTACATCCATCCATCCATCCATCCACCTCTTTTTTATTTTTGATCTATCTATCTATCTATCTATCTATCTATCTATCTATCTATCTATCTATCTATCTATCTATCTGTCTGTCTGTCTGTCTGTCTGTCTGTCTGTCTGTCTGTCTGTCTGTCTATCTACATGTGTAGTACATCCATCCATCTATCCACCCATCATTGCATCTCTATTTTTTTTTTTGGATCGATCGATCTATCTATCTATCTATCTATCTATCTATCTATCTATCTATCTATCTATCTATCTATCTTTTGCTTTCTTCTTTTTTCTTTCATTTCTCTCTAGCCACTGTTCACCCACCTGTCCATTCATCATTCTGTCTTATTCGTCTCCCTCTCTCTTTCTTTAATCCCTGTCTTTTCTTACTTCTTCTTATGGAAAATACTTGGACAACAGTTACCGCCAATGTTTCAAACAGCTGTCAGTGCATCATGTTCTATAATGTTAGTAAATATATAAATATAATTATAAGTCTGTCACTTTATTTTAGAATCACACATCCTGACTCAAAGCCGTAGCTTCGGCCCAGTGCTGCTGAACGTGCAGCCAACATGATTCTTACACCCCCTCTGCACCAACATGGCCGAAAATATCCCTGCCTACCATCTGGGACTGAAAACTGCATTAAGCTGTGTTCCGCCAATGCAGAAACACACTTTTACTGCTCCCATCGGCACCTTTTATTAAGTTACGTGACAATAACATTCTAGCGCTCTCCTGGATACACAGAGACGACGAGCAGAATAATAGATGCTTAAGTAACTGTCTGTCCTCTGAACTGGTATCCAGCAAACGCCGGCTGGTGTGTGGAGGTATTTTCAGGGTGTGAGGCGTCTCTAAAGAACCGCTCTGTGCTTCATCTCAAGCTATGAGAGCTCAAAGTGATGAAACCTTGTATCTCAGTGCTTCCTCAGAACCAAACCACATCTGCTGGTAGGTGGTGGCTATCTATCTATCTATCTATCTGTCTGTCTCTCTGTCTCTCTGTCTGTCTATCTATTTATCTATCTAGCCGAAACACCCCTTTACCCCCTCAAAAAAATAAGAGGCATAAATTATTCATCTCTCGGATGTGCCTGCCCCCGGATCAATGTGAGCTCAAAGACTATCTACAATGGCATTTGGCTCAAGGCCATATTTGATCACTTCCTCGCCCGGCTCCGGTTCTTTCGTCTCGGCCCAGGGAGACGTCATTATCTCCAACTGTTTGTAAGCTATTGTTGAAGGAACAAGAGAGAAACATGCTTAAAGTTCAGGGGGAAGAGTGGAAAAATCTTTGATGACACATGAAACCAGACGGATGGTGTTGCCTGCTAAGCAGATGAGAACGAGAGAGAGAGCGAGAGTGAGGGGGAGTGATTTGGAAAGGGGGGGAAGAATGATATTTGATTCACCACTCGTCTTCTCAGAGAGAGCCTGCCGGAGAGTCATGCATGACAATAAGCCAGCTTGCGCCGTGATCATATTAGATGAGGCCTGAAAAGATGCAGGATATTATCAGGCATTTGCTTTTTCGCTCCCGTTCCGTCAGCACATCGACTGGCAGTGCTGACTCCGTCGTGACTCATTTCAGCAGACCCGAGACCGAGTGTGAACTTTGACGCACTTCGGAGCCGGGCAAGATTTACATTTTTAACTCCTTACGTCAGTCATCGTTTTTCTCATTTCACCGGAGAGGCCATCCAGATGACTCCCGTCGACCCACCAAAGCCCAGAAGTGGGCACAGCTCACCACGCCATGCTTGTTTGGGTGGAAAACATCTGATTCAGAGCAGAACAGACTCCGAAATGTGAAGCCCCCGGAGCCGGAGCTCTCCCAGGCTTGTGGAACTAGCGGAAGAACACAGGTTTTTCCCTCCGCCACTTCCCTTCCTCTCTCTCTGCAGCCCCAGATGGTCGGGGCAGATGCCCAAGACTCACCCAGAAAGATCGGCCTCCTCCTCCCGATCTGCTGCCAAGCGAAATCTTCCCTTCTTTCTGCTAAGCCAGGGAACAGGGCTGATTGGCTAGGTGCTGTGGCCTCGCTGCGTCTGATCGAAGGGCAAGAAGCTTCAGCTAAATTTAGATCAAAAGGTCCTCCATCACCACCGGCAGGAAACGGCAAGACAAGTCAGCGCTGGCGTTTTTCTGCCGACTTAGCAAGATTCACAAAACGGAGATGCAGAGGCACAGCAGTTTTACTGAATATGTTGACAGAAGTTCGATCTTGTCATTTATACATTCGGTTGTTCATTCGATTCACGTTGACCGTGTGGAAACCACCCATAAATACATTCATTTTTCTTCTAATTACAGTCATTTACTTTGTTTATTTGCATCATTTTCAAGGATCATCTCTAAAATATATCAAAATTGATTGAGAAAGTCCTTTTGCGTTGTTTTTTTTCCATTATTTATTTCCTTCTTTTGAAAATAGAGAAGCAAGGTTTCATTGGTTTGGACACGTCCAGAGCAAAGATGAGGATTATATCGGAATGTTGAAGATGGAGCTGCCAGGAAAGAGGAGAAGAGGAAGACCAAAGAGGAGGTTTATGGACGTGGTGAGAGAGGACAAGCAGGTGGTCGGTTTGAAGCAGGAAGATGCAGAGGACGGGAAGAAATGGGGACGGTTGATCTGATGTGGTGACCCCTAAACGGGAAGATAAGATTTCCTTCTCTTAAAAAATCCCTTTCTGTGAGAGGTTCTGTTAAGGACGAATAGTGGCCACACATTAGATGGCTCCGCCCACAGTGTGATAACCTCCGTTGTAACAAAAAACAATGCCTTATAAGGAAGTTCTGGATATCATGGAGGTCAAGGCTTCTCAGATTTGTTTGGCTAAACAAATTTGGCTAAATGTCCTCTCTCACCGCATCCATAAACCCCTGTCTTTGTCCTTCCTCTTCTCCCCTTGCCTGGCAGCTCCATCTTCAACCTGGTGTCCAAACCAACACAATCTCAGTCCTCTGTCTCTTAATCCATGGCCAACGCAAACCTCAGCATCTTTAACACCTCCAGCTCCACCACCTGTCCTTTCATCACCATCTCCAACCTATATGACATATGATTACAATCTCCAACCCGTACAACATAGCTGGTCTCATGGCGTTCAACTGCTTAATTTCTGGTGGGGAAATACAGCAGCATCCCAGTGCAGCCAGGCGAGACATGTGATCTGAGCATCAGAAGGTCCGGCGCTGGTCATAAAAGGATTCAGCCCAGGGGACTCAGGTCAGGTGACTCCCGGGTGTGTCCAGAGTTTAGTCTGTAGAAGAGCTGCTGATGCAGTGAGTAGTGATGGGTCCTGTAGCTTGGAGAAACATCCAGGAACCAGAGTTTTCTTCATATCTCTGGATCTTACAGCTAATAAGCGCATTAACGGTGGTATTAAACATCAAATATACTCTCATTCATGTGTTTTCCGGGTTCTTAAACACGAATATTTATTAAATCAGCATCAAAAGCCAGTGACAACCGAGCACAGAAGGCTGAGATGTTTTTGTTTTTTCTTCTGCGCCTACACAAAATGGCAATCATTTCTTATTTATTTTCCAATCTTTCCATTTCTACTTTACTGTTTTCTTTTCTTCTTTTATTGTTCAGCCCGTTGTGATACTTGTCCGTGAAAAGGGCTTCATAAATACATTTTATTTACTTATTTATTTACTGTCCTGGCATCACTACGGGTCAAACAGTCTCAGCAGTTTTATGAGTCAGTGGTGTTTTTTCCTCTTCACCATCTGTAGCTCTAAGCAGGACTGTTGTGCATCAGTGTGAAAGCAGGAGAAGCAGCATCGCTGCCTCTTAGTTCACTTTTCTATCTGGAGTTATCTGGAGAAACGTCTCTACGGACAACAGTATGTATTTAATTTGCAAAGCAACGTGGGATCCACTAAAGTAGGCATCGGATCTGATCTAGGGACACGTCCTGACACAGATTAAGTTCTGACTGAGTCTAATAAAGTGGACACCGAACCTTTCTCTCCAAAAAGCCTGCGTTTCGTGAAATACCGGCGGGGACGTCCACAGCATGGACTAGCAGTCGATTTTTTTCTTTTCCGAGTCGTGTTCAAAATGACCGTCCTGTGAATCCTGTTCACACATAAACCATAAAAATATCAACCATAATGCAAAGACACACTCGTGTCAGCAATCACTTCGGACAGCTCTCTTTAGAATCATGTAGAAAATACAGATGTGAGAAGCACAAAAACTTGAGTAGAGCATTCAGGTGTTTGTATGTTACAGTGGAACATTCTCAGAATAAAAATAATAATAATAATAATAATAATAATGATAACACATTATATTTGTGTCACAATGTGGACAATTTAATTACTAATCTGGAATACACTTTAGTGTCCTTTGATCGTCCCTCTCCTGATACAAATTGACAAAAGTGTTTCCATAGCGATGAATAATTGCTCAGAAGCTATCCAGGCAAATCCAACAATAAAGACAGCATGGAGCTTCTTTTACAGAGTTATAGAAAACACACACACACACACACACACACACACACACACATACTCACGCACATCTTGGGCAGAATTTTTTGAAACAGTTAGAGTGGAAACATTCATTCTATAGAAAGGATTTGTTTACACTTGATATGATCCAGATCTGTGGGGCAGCGGTGGCCTAGTGGGTAGGGTGTTGGCCACATGATTGGTGGATCGGGGGTTCGAACCCCTTCCCAATGGGTTGGCCTGAGGTACCCTTGAGCAAGGTGCCGTCCCCATCCTGCTTCTCCCTGCGATGGGCTGGCGACCTGTCCAGGGTGTGTCCCCCGTCCTCGCCCTGTGTGGTTTCACCTGTAACCGTCAGCAGCTAAAACAGCAGCCAATCAGGAAGGAAGACAGCAGGAAGCTTATTGGCTAGTGATGATCTTCTCGTAGGTGTTTGTTTATGGTCACAGGTTCAAATCCTACCTACAGCACCACTGGGTTCCTGACATCCTTAATTCCAAGATGATTCAAGGCCCTGTAAAAACATGGAAGTCGCTCTGGCTGAGATCATTTGCTAAACAGCCACAAGAACTACCTTCTCTATGAGCTCACTTTTGCGTATCAGCTGCCCTGAGCAAGGTACCGTCCCCATCACTGCTCCCCGGGCACTGAATATAGCTGTCCCCTGCTGCATGCTGCAGGTTGCAGGACACTTTCACTGAAGCCTGTAAAGCCAATTCAGACCCTGATATTTTGTAGCGCTGAAACACTGGGCGACTGAGCAGAGTGCTGTCAGGTGGGGCGTCAGCAGGATGTTGACTGAGCTGTCAGTCAAACACAGAGGGGTGTTTGAGAGGTGACAGACAGACGCCTCCCTCCCCCTCCCCCTTGGCGACCACGGGCTGGCTCATTACCAGGACATTTGAGGGGGTGTTGGGTAACATCCATGTCTAATTGAAGTGTGCAGCGTCTGGCGCCTGGGTCTGTCCTGCTGTCCTTCTGAAACCCCACACTGGTGGAATCTCTCTCTCTCTCTGTCTCCACCTCTTTCTCTCTCTCTTTTTCTCTCTCTCCCTCCTTCGCCCCTTTAAATGTCTTTCTCTTTCAATCAGTGTCTGTCTCTGTCTCTTTCCTTTCATCTTTCTCTCTCTCTCTCTCTCACTCTCTCCTTCTCCCCCTTTAAATTTCTCTTTCTATCTCTATCTGTTTCTCTTTCTATCTATAATAACACACACACTGTTTATCTCTATCTGCTGTCACTCCCTCTCTCCTTTAATCTATCTATCCATCTATCTATCTATCTATCTATTACACATACGCACACACACATTTTCTCCCCACCGCCATTTCTCTCTCTCTCTCTCTCTCTCTCTCTCTCTCTCTTCCATTAAAAGTAGAATTTATTATCCTGACACTTGAGCTGAACACTGTCAACACATAAAGCATCTCTTAAAGCTTTTCTCTTCTTTTCTTTCGGCCGGCTCGACGCATGCTCTTTTTTGTCTGGCTTCATCCCAAGAGGCCGAAAGGTCAGGCAGCGCTGCATGTAGCTCGGCGCTGGAGGAGAAACGGAGGGAGCGGAGATGCACTTTCATTAGGCAGGAAGTGGGTCACACTGTCAGCAGAAGAGAGATGGCACAGGAGATATGGCTCCTGGATACTTTCTCAACAGAGAGAATATTTAACCGAACTCCATCCGCTCTTAGGCGAGTTGTTTGCTTTAACAATGATCCCCGTCTTTATCGCTCCCTTACTGAAAGGCTGTCAGATGGACAGATGAGGCGTTGGCTCGGTAACAGACACTGTTATCAACTTAACCCTTAAGAGTCCTGTTTGAACACAGTTACATATTTGCATGCATAATTAATTCATTTACCATTTCTGCCTTTCATCCCCTTGCTTAATTAACGTAAACATTTTAAAAAATCTATTTTATCTCAGTAAAATATCTTTTGAATTAGACATTTCCTAAATTTTCTAAAATTTCTGATGTTTATGCACTTATGTTTTTAGTTAAATCCTAAAGTAAAATTTATTACAAATTCTCTTCCCCGTGGTCCACCAATCAGGTAATTAGTTCTACGTTTCCCAAGAAGCAAACAAGCTGTAACAGTGCCTTTCAGACTGATGTATGTAAGTACGGTCTGTTCTGATTGGCTCTCCTGTGTTGTAAGCAGTGATGAAACACGTCACTGTGCACAGACAGAGCTAAAGTGCTGCAGGCTGAACTGGCTCTCAATCAGAACATATGGTTTGGGCTGTAATTTAAATGCCTTCGACATCCTGCAAGTCAGAAATGATTAGAATCAAATTGCACTTTATTATCGCAACAGAAAAGTGCAAACTGTAAAGTTCAAGATTTAAAACCCTGTTTCCTCACTGCCAGCATTAAAAGCCGATGGCGAGACCACACAAGAGGTAAAGTGAACCAAAAACCGGACTGATTGGGAAAGTCAGGCAGTAGGGGTCAACTTGCTGGAGGACAAGGATCTAGAAAATGGGATAAATGGGGGGATGAATATTTTTTTATGGTGGCTATACGGGTGGATGAATCAAGGAAGTGCAGCGCTGTATCAGAACAAAGAGGCTTTTTGTTTGAGTTCATGAAACTTTGTAAACCAGCCTTGATCTTGTTGAAGACTAAACCCACAAACCCAGAACTGAATTTCTTCCGAGATTTTCCATTTCTGCTTATCGTGGTTGTAAGCCTCCACTACCAGTCCTACGATACCTTGGGTTAAGCCCATGGACCAATCAGAGGCTGTGTTTCTGACTGGGCGTGGCTCTGATGAGGAATAAGGCCCTGTTCTCCCATCGATAGGTCTCTATTTTTAGGACAGCTCCCCAAATAATAGGCGATAAAGAATGTTCTACGAGGATTAAACGAGTGAGATGCTTAATTGGTTCTCCAGCAGTACTGAGGGAAAGAACAACTTCCCTCCCTGACTGCCTGCCAGTATCTTTTTCTGGGTACGACTACAGAAGCTTCTCTAATCAGCAGTCAGGTTCTGATACACCTACTCAGTGGAGGCTGCCGGTTAGACAGGAGTGTAACCTTGGCTCAGAGATACAAGGCGTTGGGAGGGGATGTTCTTTGCCTGGTTTTATCGGCAGCTAAAGCACTAACCTAAGATGACGGGCCTCGGCGTCCCGAGAATCCAGCCGCTTATCTACCAGCCTGCTGATAACACCCTCTGTTCCCTCTCTTCTCTCTCGGCTATTTGTGGAACTCTTACCAAACACGGACGTCCAAATGAGGAAACCTAAATCGCAGGGTTTTTTTTTCTCACTTTGTCCTCCCACTACCCCTGCAGTTTTGCATTCACACTTTGCGGCACAAAAGGAAATTTAATGACCCTCCAGCGCTCCATCCAGTTGGCATGTGGAGCGCGCAACCGAGGCAGAGAGATTATATGCTCAGAAATGACTCTCGGCCTGCGTGTTGAGTGGTGCTCTCAGAACACTTGTTAACATAGCTTCGGCAGGCAGCAATAGAACAGCTGGGGAAAATATCCAGTTTTACTCTTGCTTAAAGTATTAAAGGGATGGAATAATTCTGGTTCATTTCCAGAAACTTTCCTGAAACTTTCTTGGGGAAGTTTGCATGAGAAGCTAACCTTGGGAATTGTGAAAATGACTCAAAGCGAGAAGCTCCTGGGTTCGATTCCCAGGCAGGACCATCTGGATCCTTTTCGAGTGGAGTTTCATGTTCTCCCCGCATCCCCCAGGAGCTCTGGTTTCCTCCCACTGTCCAAGGTGTGTTCACCTTGAGATGGACCGGCAACCTGTCAATGGTGTGTCCCCGCGTTTCACTCTGATCACCCTAATCAGGACAAGCGGCTCAGAAAATGAGTGATTGAGTGAGTCTGTCATGAAGAGACAAGGAAGCGAATTTAAAAATTATCGTTTTTGACTAGCGCAGATGAACATGTCTCAATCAACTCGCTGACTTAAAATAGCTCCCATATATTCTTGTTAATCCCCAAATGTTCTCATTATTTATTCATGGTTTTGTAGACCTTGGAAAGGTCTCTTGATGTAGGAACATCAGTGTGAAGATTGAATTGCGTGAGGCCATTGTTGAGTTTAAGCACTGCATTAGTTCTCACTCTCAAGCACCCTTCCGACTCATCCCAGAGGTACTGGATGGAGCTCCACAGCTTCATGCTGAGGTGATTTACACCCTACTGACCTCATGCTCGTGTGGGACCTCTTCAGAGCATTGCAATCTATTGTTTACTGCTTTTTTGTAGAGCTTGAGGCAGTATGCAATCATTGCACCTCAAAGCAGGTGTACAAAGTGCTGATGGATAGTAAGGGAACTTTAAAAAGCATCTTTTTGATGGAAACTTAATGGAAGAAATTTGAATGCAAATCATTTTGGACCTTTTCTGTCGATTTGTTTGATCTGACAATGTACCATGGTTTCAAATTGGATCAGAAATAAAAATAGACACTAGTTCTCATTCCTACAATAATGACCTGGTTATTTAGTTAAACTGGATCGAAGACATCAGCTCACTCAGCGACAAAGAGGCATTTCCGTTGCACTTCACTATTGGACAATAATTGCTGAAGTTGATTGATTGATTGAGTTGGTTGACAAGTTAATAATGAGCTGCCAAGAAAATGTCTATCTGTAGGGCGTAGGTCTTTTCTGTGTGGTCAGATGTGGGCTATTTATTGTCTGTTTCTCAGCAGGGAGTTGGATCAGATGTAGTAGTGCAAGGTTAACCACTACATCTTTTCTGAAGGGAGTTCGGAGTGGAGTGTCCAGCTCAAGGGCAAAACATCAGCAAGCGGTGAGCGTCATACTCTGGAACCAAATCCACTACCCTCCGGACACTGGACCATGTCCGACCCATCCGTCAGCTCTGCCACTGACCCAGATTATTGGCGAAAAACAAAGAGCTTACTGTAAACTTGACCATTTTAACAAACGATGGTGTCTAGTGTCACTGTTTTCAGAGAATATCGCATGTGTTGTCTCTAAGATTGGCCAGGGGCTTAATAAATTTGACAGGATGCTGCTCGGCTGACCTGCAGACAGGTAGTGTTTTTATATGGAGCCAGGTGATTTCCTTATATCAACTTTTGATAAAATATTGTGAGGGGTAATACATTTTTCTCCATTTTTACACAAGATTTCATTTTTGTTCACTCGTTTTGATGCACAAATCCTTTAAACAGCATGTATCCTCAGTGTTTGTCTTCAGTATCTCATTTCTGCATTTAAATCCATTAAAATTATAGATTATTTATACACTGAATCTTAAGATACACTAAAACGCAAACAGCTTTTCCACTGGTGAGGTGAGGAACGTAAAACTCACTCAGTCATTTTCTGAGACGCTTGTCCTGCATAGGGTCGCAGGGGATGCTGGAGCCAATTCCTGCTCTCACAGGGTGAAAGGCGGGGACACACCCTGGACAGGTCGCCATTCCATAACAGGACAGACTCACAGACAAACACAGTCACACCTAGGGGACAATTAGGGGACAATTCCCCAGCATCTCCAGTCCCCCTGATGGTCAGGTCTTTGGATGTGAGGAGCACTGGAGCACACACAGACACATGGAGAACATGTCCACACAGAAAGGACCCAGATTGTCCCATTAGGGAATTTAACCTCATAGCTCTTTGAACCCACGAATGTAATAAGTATTAGACATTACTGAAAGTTACTAAACGCGGTAGTCAAAATTTGTAGAATTTTGTATATATTCTGCATTAAACACAAACTTGAAAATCAATATTTCCTAAAAGTAGATAAAGAGAACCCAGTTCAGCAAATGAGTTGAAAAATGTTATTCATGGTTTCATATTAATTGAGAAAAATGAGATTGTAGTGATCAATCATTTTATTTTTTAGCACAGGTCTAGACTGAATCCAGAGTCCATCTCACACACTGAAAAACCTTCATCAGGTCGTGATAGATAAAATCCAAAAGTGGGACTTTCAGGGCTGTACCTTTTCTCCATGTTGGCAGAACATTCGGAGCCCAGCTCGAGTCTCGGAGAGAAAATTGGAGCTCCAGCAGAGAGACAGCACAGTGATGTTTCTGTCTTTAGACGCCAGGTCACTTTGGGAACAGGGAAAGAGCAAAAAAAAAAAAGTGGGCATCTGCTTCGTGCAGCTCCGCTGCCAACTGTTCGGAACAGGTTTGTGCCCAGACCGTCGGACATTCAGCAAATCTGCTAACCACATGGGCTCATTACAGCAAGACTTACTGCTCCTGAGCCAGGCTGCTGGCTTCCCTCACACTGCAGCACAAGGAGCAGCGTTACCGTTGGCTAACACACACGTTCTACCTGAAGCATCTGAGATGGACACATTGTACACATTCACAGGTCCATCATACCAGACTAGGTTTTGTTGAATCTGCAGAACAATGACATCGATGTTGACTGTGTGGTGCTGTTCCAGGCTTGACTCTGTGGCTAGGAGTGTTAGAGTGGTCCAAACATCCAAAAATATTCAGCTAAGCTCAGTGGCTAGAAACTGACCCTTGATAAAGGTCTAGAGGAGCTGCATCAACAGGCGGCCTATAGACTCACAAGGTAACAACGTGTTTCCGATAAAGTGGCCAGGCATTGCAGATTTCATGATCTGTTTCCAAATCCTAGACAGCCGCGGAAGGTCCTACGACGCTGCCATTTAGGAGTCGCCACAACGGATAATCCGTTTCCATTTCTTCCGGTACTCTGCATCTTCCCCCTTCAAACCAACCCCCTGCATATCCTCTCTCACCACGTCCTAAACCTCCGCTTTGGTCTTCCTCTTTTTCTCTTTCCTGGCAGCTCCATCTTCAACATCCTCCCCCCGATACAATCCTCGTCGCTCCTCTGGACACGTCCAGACCAACGCAACCTCGCTTCTCCAGACTAATGAGCTAAAAATAAAAATCTCTTCTGGATGACTATCTGAGATATCGTTAACTCTGATATAATCCACTATCTAATATCAACTGTATCGCTGGTTTGGATCTAAACGCACTCAAATATGAGATCCGTGTTGACCGTCCATTGTTTTGGGATGGACTGGTAACCTGTCCAGCATCTACAGAGGGCTGGGAAAGTGCCCGGCACCACTGTGACCCTGGTTAGGATGAAAATGAATTGGTGGATGGGTGGAATTTCCATTTGCTTTTTTAAAAAAAGCAAATAACCCAAAAAATAGAAATGCTAGGATGCAGCTATTTACTGCTTACATCTCTTCCCAGATGACACATGAAAGTGGCAGATCTGGCTTAATGATAGGGGAAACACTGAAGCAACTTCAATTAGAGAAACTATAAGTTTGAAGGCGTTTACTGAAGGTTATTTGATCTACAGATGAAACGGGCAGCCTGATTGGTTATGCAGCCTATATGTATTTACATGTGATTCATAGTATGTTAATCAGACCAGTGGAGCTGTCACTATTTCAGTATATCGTCATTCGCTGAGATTACATTTGACGCCTATGCTGTGCTTTACTGTGTGCATGTTATAGTAATGAGATGGTCTATCAGGCTTATCTTTTAATCATGAAGATGAAGTCGTACGGAAGACAGGAAGCTTTGATATAAGTGATTCATAATGCAGAAAATATGTGGGGATCTCATTATGTCCTGCCACTGTGCTTTTTCTTTGTGTGCTCCTGCAGTCGGTCTCAGGGGTGCTGCCATCCGTCGTGAGAGGATATTTCAAAGTGCATCATTTTAAGGATTCGGATGAAGTTGTATTTGTTCTTTGCACATTTGCATTCCTTTATGGGCCAAGAAATAATTAAATCAACAGATTATCACTGTTAACTTTTGGATGTCGGTCTGAAAAGGCTTCCCTGCGCACCCTACCACCAAAACCATCTTATTTCCAAGGCGTCAATATGGCTTTGTTGGCTGGTGATGAAGAGTTGAGGGCTGCTGCAAGCCGAGTGTTTAGCAAACCTATTTTATGACGGATCTTAAGCAGGGTTCTCGAGTTGAGACGTCTAGATTAGGTTTTTGAGATCTAACCGTCTTGAAGCCATTTGGGTGTCTATGCAGCCAGGCTTACATTAACATGGCTGAGAGACACCCTGCAAAGGGTGTGGAAGTGTGAGTCCAACACGTCTGAGAAAAGAAAAAAAGAAATTACTTTTACTTATTTGTTCATTTATGGATGTTTTGGGTAGTTTGCAACACTCAGGTGATTTATTTTTTCATTAATCATTTCCATATTATTATTATTTTCCATAATCTCCTTTTCCCTTATGATTAAACAGGCTGTTTTTCTTCCTGTGCTGATAAGTACATTTGTCAGTTCTGTTTAGCTGCCCTCTACAAGAAGCACTAAAGGACATTTAATCATTTCTGATCGAACTGACAGTAACTGCACGCTGAATAGGTGGATGCGTGACGATAAGAACAGGGACTTTAGATCAGTTTCTGGAAATTGGTTTCCATGTATGGACTGTATGGGAAATGGAGCAAACTGTACATTGAAAAAAAAAAAAAAATGAGATCCAGGATGCAAAGTCCTAATCATCCAAGCCAGATGGTGAATGGAGCAGGAGATACACTAAATTAGCATATTGCTGATAGAAACAACATGTTTCCCAGACTTTAGCTGAAGGTTCATTTAATTTACAAATGAAACAAGTTGGCGGTTTGGCTATTCATGCTTTTACATCTAATTCATTACATGTTAACACTCGTTTATTTAGTGTATTGGTGTTCGCTGAGATTAGATTTGACCTGTGCACTATTACACTGGATGTTAACCTCTTTCCTGCATTTTTTCATTCATGGATACTTTTAAGATATGAAATTAAAAGTCCATTTTATCAGTTTACAAACTACATCAGTAATGCAAAAAAACAACAACAACACAGATTCATTACGAATGAGCAAATTGTCAAACTTCCATCAAACCTGTGTCCTACCCAACGGTGACGAAAATAAATGCATTTAATGTATTTAATACATTTAAGTGTGATTCTAAATATGATTTGTAACCTTTATCCGCAGCACACATGCACTTTATTTATTTAAGCGATATTTATAATGGATCTGTTGAATGAATGAAACGTTTTAAGTCTCAGATTATTTTCTTTGAAGATCTAAGTTGCAACATATTGTTGCGACTAACAGCCCCGCTGTCTGGAGGCTGTTCTTCACCTTGGCTTGCTCTCGCTGTAATTTGTTTACATATTCGTTTACATATTGGTGCTATATTACAGCCACCGACTTTGCTAATAAGAAAATGTAGGTGTGAATTTTGTACGCACTCGGTGGGGACGCTTACAATGAACAAGTTATAATGCATGTTAGAAAACAAGACTCTTCGGGGTCAGTTTCACTAAATATCAGTTCGAATTTGCAGAAGACGCTGATGCTGGAAAATAAAAGCTCTCGCACGATCTCCCTCAAGATGCATCAAAATATCCACGTTGCATTTTCACGTCGCATATGATCCAATGATAAAGTTTTGTGGGTCAAAGACTCTCAGTCTCTCTCACTCACTCATTTTCTGAGCCGCTTGTCCCGGTTTGGGACGCCTGCCGGTGCTGGTGTCCATCCCAGCTCTCACAGGGCGAAAGGCGGGGACACACCCTGGACAGGTCACCAGTCCATCACAGGGCAAAGACATAAACCAACACACACACACACCTAGTGGGGCAATTAAGCATTTACAATCCACCAGACCTGCAGGTCGCTGGATGGTGGGAGTAAACCGGAGATCCTGGAGGAAACACACACAGACACTGGAGAACACAGGGAGAAAGAACCCGGGCCGTCCTGCCTTGGAATCAAACCCTGGACTCGCTGTGAGGCGGCGGCACTACACACCCCTGTGGGTCACCCAGTGCAGTTTAAAATGCCCCTCCTCCGCTCTCCTGTATCCGAAATCTATAATAAGCAGTTACATCACTGATGCTGTCACAGCAATTCCTCCCAGTTTTAAAAGCAAGCTTCACTACGTGTGCAGGCAGCCGGCAAGACCTTCCCGGGTTCAACACACAGAGAGGCACCAAAGAAGCCGCAACAAGAGCAGGAATGAATAGACCTGCCGTTTCCATCATCCTCCATCAGACGCTTAAGCAGCCACCCAGAGGTTCGAATGGAAATGGAAGAGCTACAGTTGTGCAAACAGAGTGGAATACAAAAACCCAAGCAGCCTTAAAAACCGAAGCGGCAACATCATGAATTATTGAGATGGCTCAAAGGAGAGAAGGCAAATGACAACAGTGCTTGTCTTATTTCCTCTCATTCTCTCTCTTCTCTCGCTCTCTCTCATTTTTTGTCTCTCACGCGAGCTGTTGTTGCACTCTAAACAGTGTGTGAGTGTAAGATGGCAGATGCACTGAGACAGTTTAAATGCCTTTCAAATTTCGGGGATGATAAAAATGAATGCTCGTATCTCCCTCTACCTTTCACTCTCTCACACACTTCTCATTGCACATTCACTCACTCGCTCACTCCTTCACTCATTTCTGTCTGGTTTCTGCCACCACTGAAAGGGAAGAAAACTATCTATCTATCTATCTATCTATCTATCTATCTATCTATCTATCTATCTATCTATCTATCTATCCATTTATTTTTTTCTGTCTGTCAGACCATCTATCCATTCGTCCCACTTATATCAGAGAAAGAGAGAGAGAGAGAGAGAGAGAGATTTTATCCTTCTCCACAGCTGGTTCAAACATTTCGTTCATTCATCCATACGTCATATGAGATGATGATCCTAATCAGAATGATGGGGATACTGGAACCCATCTCAGTTCTCACTGGGCTACAGGTCACCAGTCCATCTCATTGTAACCAATTTCATTAAATGTATAAATGTGTTCTTTTAAACGGTAATTGTAGACCTGCTGTAGATCCAATAATTCTAGGTGCTTTTTTGTCACCTATCCAGAAAATCAGTGTTGCAACGTGCTCGTTCTGCCTCCAGACACAATTTGGAAATATGGACAAGCACAGATTTCAATGAGAAGTCCAATCTAAATGTGAAAAATGAACCCAAGAGTAAAAATAATTAGTCTATCATACTGAGTGCTCCAGGTTCTACCAGCCAGGTCAGACAAATGAGACCTTTCCAATCATTTAAAGGCTCCTGGTGAAAAGAACTAATTGCATCTCATGGTGCGAGTGCTATTTTAAATTGTTTTTCCTCCTAAAATATCTCTTTTTGTTCATCTAGGAGGGCCTAACATTCCTGAGGTCTAAAATTAATCTTACAATTGAACTCAGCAAGCAAAGTCACTCACAGTAGCCTCCAAACATGGTGAGAATATGAATGACCACTCTACTCAAATCTGAGCATCTTCCCTAATTATCACTCTCGATGGTTAATGCTGGGCTTAAAGGTGGTTCACATTAACATGCACTTTTAAACCTGCCTTACTCGTTTCTAAACTTCTTTTTGTTGCATTGCAAGCATGCATTTAAAAGATCTTCACTGTATTTAGAGACTCATGCACTCTATCAGCCGGTTCCTAAAAATATGGCACATCAAGAAAATGACATACTGTGTAAGCATCTACTGTTCTGCAGTCAGGAAATGCTGCAAAGTCTTAATTGCTGACCTTCCCACTTCCGAGGACTAATTATTAATCAAAACCTCCGCACGTAAGGCTTTATTATTATCATATTTCTTTCATCTGAAAGATTCTATAGTGTCTGTAGATATTGCTCTGATCAAACATGAGGCAGTGATGAATTTTCTAAGATAAAACTCTCTCGTTCCAAAATCGAGAATGAAACTAATGATGCTTGCAGCAGATGGTCAGTCTCGATATTCTTGTCTCCCATTCACACTTTCAGTAAAAATGGCTGCCAGAGGCCAAGAGAACGAGCCATATGGCCGTCCGATCGCACACCTTGTTCGGAAACCAGTTGGAGTGTGGTTATCAGCAGACAAGGAAGCGACTGATTTGTCACTGAGTACCATTTTTTTTTTTCATCTCATGCATTTTAATAATGTATTGCCTAAACCCAGCTGTCAGGGTCTGTGTGCTTCTGAATTCACCTCAACTGGAAACAAAACAGGCGTCGGAGAAAAGCCCAACTCGTATTGACAGGACCCTGGAACGTTGCTCCAAATATAGCTCATAAGAATTCTTGACCCTAGTCTGATCCAACCCAACACAACCCACAGCACCGAGATGAGACTCGGAATCTGGAGACCAACAGAGTAGAGTCTGAACCCACTCGTAGCCCAAACTTAGAATAAAACTCTAGTTCTGGAATAAAACTTTATACCCAGCTGTATAAAATGATAACTTCTGTACAGCCTAACAAAATTCAACCTGGAGCAAACTAACCCAATCAAATTTGAGCTGAAGCAGAGAGTGGCTCAACAACTGTGGTCTCAACCAAACTGTAACCCAACGAAACTTACTCTAGAGCAGAATTTAGCCCGATAAAATTCTAGTCAAGCTCAACTATTGCTTAAATCTCTGTCTAATCCAGACTGAAGCCCAAAAAACTTCAGTCTGATCCAAGCTAACCCAATGATCTTGGACCAGAACCACACTATAACCCAAAAATGTGTTCTGAACAAAACTATTACCCATCAAACCTAAAATTAATCTGTTCTGAACCTGTGGATCAACAAAATTTCATCTGAACCAAGCTGTAATCCAACAAAGCTTAGTCTAAACCACACTTTAGCCCGAGAACATTCTAGCTGAACCCCACCATAGCCTAAACCTTCGATCTAAACATAACTGTAACCCAACAAAGCTTAGTCTAAACCACACTTTAGCCCGAGAATATTCTAGTTGAACCCCACCATAGCCTAAACCTTCGATCCAAACATAACTGCATCCCAACAAAGCTTAGTCTAAACCACACTTTAGCCCGAGAATATTCTAGTTGAACAACACAATAGCCTAAACCTTCGCTCTAAACATAACTGTAACCCAACAAAGCTTAGTCTAAACCACCCTTTAGCCCGAGAATATTCTAGTTGAACTCCACCATAGCCTAAACCTTGGATCTAAACATTACAGTAACGCAATGCATTTCAATCTGAACCAAAGTCAAGCAAAATTAGGTCCCAAACTAGAACACAACAAAATTCAATGTTAATCTGAATGCAACGCCATAAAAAACCCTGTCCCATTTTAATTAAGCACCTCCGAGTCAATAATCAGAATAACATTTTTTGGTTTTATGACACTTCTCCTTAAGTTACCTTAGTTAGGTGACACAGACATCTCTCATCAGACCATCAGCAAGCAAATAAAGAAGCATCATTTTCACTCCAAGTGAACTTATTCATCAATCAATACTTTTTGGGCAGACCTTGCCCAGAAGAAAGGAGAGGAAGAAAGAAGTAGGAAAAAAAAAACGAAGCATGGCTGAGGGCAAGCTGAAATCCATTGGCAGTGGTAAGATGAGAAAGTGAAGAAACATGAAGAAACCTGAATATAAAATTTGAACTCAACCCAAGCCTGGCAAATATTGGAGAAATGATGTTCGAACCCGAATGAACCTGCCATGAATATTTCAAGCTCCTGAAGCAGCCCATCTCGCAAGGCTGGGTTGGGTTAGCTTGCCGACCGGCCTCCTGGCTCTCGGGCTCTCCTGCTTAGGACCTTTTTTCTTTTACCCTGCTAATGCAATCATTTACACCTCTGGTCATCCAATCTCAGCACAGTGTCACATGCACCCGGAAGGGTCTGCAACCTCCAGTGGCAGTAATTAAGCTTCCACCTGCCCCGTTACCGCATTTGCAGGACCCGAGTGCCATATATATAAACAACTGCACATCCATTTAGAGTTTTGTGGGCTGGTTTGTTTCCATTACTCAGGAAACAGCTGAGAGGGCCGCTTTAAAATGGCTTCCTGTCATGACACCTGACCAGAAGGTAATTTGCCGGCGTCGCAGCGCTCCATCACATTCAGGTCTGCTCAGTGATTTGCTCTCCATCTCTCTATACCTCGCTCTGCGTTTCCCTGGTGATGGCAGACAAGGACATCTTTTTGTGCTTTTTCATGCAAGGGTTTAGTCCTTGCGATTCCATGGCGACTGGGGAGAAAAGCCTCTGTGCAATGTTGCGGGGTCAGGTCCATTTCAGCCATAATACACAGCTTGCTCTGGACTGACCTTTCTCAGCTCACGGAAACAATTAACAGGCAATATTTTGCAATATACTGCACAGTCCCAGACCATTGCAGACAGATTATTACAAAGTTAGTGGATTTACTGTATCATCAGGCCATCTGAATGTCCCAGAAACAATTTGCGAAGCGATAGTTGCTCGGGTGGGGGCTAAGCAACACAATCTTGTAGAAGCGAGAAGTATGCACTCAATCTTATAAACAGCCCACTTGCAACCGGCAAACAGAAACAACAGAGGGGATCCAATTAGAGAGGAATCCGAGCAGCGGCTCGATAAATGGCCGTATGCAGGACTGCTGGGCAGTAGCACCCGCTGGCCTAATGGGTCATTGCGAGTGACTGATCACTTCATGGCTTGGCTTTGGCAGATGGAGTCTGCTGAGCCTTTAATATGGATTAAACCACCAACCCTTTGTTTGCCACCTTTCTGCAGAATGGGTATCGAACCCACGTCCTTGAGGTTCCCAAGCATCCAGGAAGTCCAAGTCCACTGCTGTGTCTGCTAGACTGTAGAATGGAGAACAGACTTAACCTCCTAAATGTTACAATAACTAACTTTTTATTTCGTCTTTCATTTCAAAGCAATATTTTGGACAGAAACCAAATGTGCACCTTCTTCCCAAATTCAGTCTGAAAATCTATAAGTGAAAGCAAGTGAAAGTGACCATTGTCTTTGGTGTGTACATGGAACAACACACAGTTAACCATAGCGAAATTACACCTCTGCATTTAACGCCCACACAAACACGTGCACCCGGGGAGCAGTGACGGGGACGGTACCTTGCTCTAGGGTACCTCAGGGCAATCAATCTGGGGCCTAGTCCCGCGGGAACTAGGCGGGAATTTGATATTTTCGCTTCATGAAGTGCAGACAGTCGCTTCAAACTGCATGCAGCGAAACGAACGTCTTTTTTATGCGATTTACGCTTTTTTCTGATACTTATTTTAATAAAAATGAATAAAATGATTGCACGGCTTCACCCGTGGTTGTACCAGGAAGGTCATGCCATTTGAATTTTTGAGCAATACATTGTGTTGCCTAGTGTTTAGGGTGGAGGCCTCAGGAACAAGAGATCATGGATTTGAACCCAGAAGGCTGCCCTGAGGCACCTATGGGCAAGGTACCATCCCCATCACTGCTCCTCGGGTGCTGGTTATGGCTGCCCACTGCTGTACGGTGTGCTGTACGGTTAAAAGCACAGGATGCATTGCATTGTGCTTCACTGTGTACTTTCACTTTCACTTTTCTCGCCCAGTAAATGATGCAGGTTGTTATTTGTGAAAGTGAAGATGTTGTGTCTGCCAGCAGGTCTTTCAGAGTTAAAGGGGTTAATACGGTTACAGGTGTGGCTCGCTAATCTTTTTCAGCATGGCACTGCAAAGAGAAACAGAATACAGGATTGGGAGACGGATTTGTGGGTGTAATGCTTCATAAAGCTGGCTTGCCCGGTGCCTCCGCTGGGAGGAAAAGAGAAAGGGAGTGGGCCCGAGGCCAGCGCGGCGGTACGAGGGGCAGAGTGACTGGTAATGCCCTCGAAACACAACATCTGCGCTCTTTTAGGGATGATTTAGGAGCTGGACGCGAGGCTGGTGAGACGCAGCCAGCACTGGCAGGCCGGACGGCGTTTTCTTGCCTCGCCCATCTGGTGGTCTGCGCAGGCCGGCTGTAGAGATTTCACTTCGCTCAGGAGCTGTTCGACAAAAAAAAGAAAAATTACCATCGCCATTTGTTCGTAGCAGAGACGTGTCTGAACGAGGACGGCCAAGTGAGTCTTGCTCATGAATGGTCTCAGGCCGACTCAGTTGATTAAAAGTTGTGGCTTCTAGGGCACAACGACCAATAAAAACACTCCACCATGCTCTACATGCGTTCCAGCTCGAGTTTCGGTTAAAATGAGTGTGAAAAGTGTTTAATAAAATATATTCTCTATCTATCTATCTATCTATCTATCTATCTATCTGTCTATCTGTCTATCTGTCTATCTATCTGTATATCTGTCTATCTGTCTATCTGTCTACCTGTCTGTCTATCTGCCCATCTGTCTATCTATCTGTATATCTGTCAATCTATCTGTATATCTGTCTGTCTATCTGTCTATCTGTCTGTCTGTCTGTCTATCTGCATATTTGTCTATCTTTCTGTCTGTCTATCTGTCTGTCTGTCTGTCTATCTGTCTGTCTATCTGTCTGTCTCATTGTTTATCTGTCTGTCTGTCTATCTGTCTGTCTGTCTATCTGTCTATCTATCTATCTGTCTGTCTATCTATCTGTCTATCTGTCTATCTATCTATCTGTCTGTCTATCTATCTGTCTGTCTGTCTGTCTATCTGTCTGTCTCATTGTCTATCTGTCTGTCTGTCTATCTATCTATCTATCTATCTATCTATCTATCTGTCTGTCTATCTATCTGTCTATCTGTCTATCTATCTGTCTGTCTATCTGTCTGTCTGTCTATCTATCTGTCTGTCTGTCTGTCTGTCTATCTGTCTATGTTTTAAAATGAATATTTCTGGTTGGATAATGTAATCCCTTTCTATGTATATAAAGCAGTACATGGTTACATTATTCAATCAGAAGTTATTTATTTAAAAACAGCAGGTTTTGTTCTTTGTGAACTCAAGCAACACTTTTTTTTTTTTTTTCCTGGAAAGAATCGTCAGCAGTTTGAAATAGATAACCATATGTTTGTGAACCATAAACACATTTTTTCTGCAGTAATTGAATCCCCCTGCTTTGTTTCTTGCGAGATCGGCCCTCTACAGTGTTTTTATGGTAACGCTGCCAGATGGCAGTGACTGTGATGTTCCCTCATAGTGAAGAAACATCCTCCATTTAACTGATGACCTTGGGAAAGAGCAGAGCGTGCCTCGTTTTCATGGCCTGGTCATTCTACACCTGCGAGGGATCGATAGAAAGAGCCTGTCGTCTCTGAACGCTCGGCAGCAACTCTGCTCTGCTACTTAGTGGCAACTGATAGGAACTTAGATTAAAAAGAACAGCGAGAAGGGCAGAGCGTTGGATCCTTCGTCTTGTTCCTGAATGTGCTCTTGGGTGGACAAATGGAAACAGACTTGTATTTGTTTTCAGAAAGCCGAGCATGAAATATGCCACTTCCAAGCAGGTGGGATAAATTATAAATTGGGACACTGAGGAAGGACTAGTCCAGCCTTTTGGATTGTAGCAGTGGAAAGAGTGAAAGGATTCGGGTATTGGGGGACTGGGATCCCAGCAGCAGAGTCTAATCCGGTTATTAGGTTTGTTTAATTTGCTGAGGAAGGAAAGCAGGGCTGCACAATATACGTGTTTTTAGAACAATGCTTGCATTTGCAAAAGTAATATCAGGAAGGCTTGCTTTATGGAAATAAGCCCTCAAAGACAAATGACTGGAGTTGATTTCCTGGGACCAAGCCTGGTCCGGGACTATAGTTTTAATGAAGAATGTCCTTTCAGAAAGCTGTATAGGACTCCGTTAGTCCCTGAAACCGAGCCCCAGGGTTTCTGTGGGTGTTTAGATGAATCGGATCCTTAATACGTTCCAGCGTTTTTGTCATAATAACCGGGAAACAATTTTTTCCCAATTTATCCAATCCAATTGTTCAATTCCCACAAGCTAGCTAGATTTCCCCCAATGACGAGACACCACCAAAATGTGAGCGACACACCAGTGAGTCGCATTTGTAGCTTTAAAAGTTGGGCAACATGGCCTCATAAGGTCCTCAAGGATTCAAAAAGCTTACTTTAGAGTGAAGGTTCCATGAAGGAATTGGTTCTCCAAAGAGACTCAGTTGATGGTTCTTAAAGAACCACAAAGATGGTCAATTGGTCTCCACCTGACTAGTCTATTAATCATTCACGGTGCCAATATTCTAGTAACAAAATCAGCGTTCGTGATGTTAAAAAGTGTTTTTTGCCAGTTTATTATATTCAGTGGAGGTCTAATGATGAAGCAATGGGCCCCCATAATTAATAGGTCCTGGGTTCGAGTCCCAGACCAGTAGGTTCCCCTGAGGCACCCTTGAGCAAGGTACCATCACCATCACTACTCCCCGGGCGCTGCACTGCTCTTGCTGACATCGGCTTGGCTCAGGAACAGAATCATTCTCAGATTAACATGTTCTCCTACCAAAGGACACGTTGTCCGCTGAAGAACGAGAACATTGTTCTATTGAACTGCACACAAAAATCACTCAAAAGTTACAAATAACTCTAAGTATTTTTTTATTTTAAAAATAAATTAATACAATCTTTGCATAGCGTTGAGGTTCTCTGAAGAACCCTTCAATTGAATCTTTACTTTTTAACATCATGTGAGGATTCTTCAAACCTCAGACAACCAAAAGTGGTGTTTCTACAGCAAAGGGATTATAAAAGAATCCCACAGAACCTCTTTTATTTGTGCCACAACAATTTCTCCAAGTTTAATTTCTCCATTTTTGAGCTGAAAACCGGAACAATAAAATGGTCTAAAAGGAAATCTAGTCATAATAAATTCCTTTGTACTTAAACATTTGTTTTGCTTCTGCTGAAAAGTTTTTTGGAAATAAGAAGTTTGTTGGAAATGCGAGGATGAGCCCCACTGGAAGTAAATTAATCTGTAATCGCAGGAAAATCAGAGCCATGCGTGCAGCAGTGGGTAATTGAGCTTTGCCCCGGAAGCTTTGCAGAGCCTTAAATAAGGGAAGGCGAAGCGCTACGGGGACAATAGGAGACAGTAGACAATGGCAGGGAAAGAGGTTGAGAGCTTCAATAAGAAACAGACAGTTTTGCTGTCGCTGAGACAAAACGAGGCGAGCGGCCATTTGTTGTAGCAGAACAGAAGAGCGATTGTGGAAGAATTGTAGCATGACATTGGAAGAACAAAAAAAGCAAATACTGCAGGAGGGAGATAAGCTACTGCCTCGTGAAAAAAAGGTGCGAAAGAAAAACTGCACAAATTTTTTTCATGAGTTTCACCCTCATGAGAAAGTAGCTTAAACTGATTTGCTTGCTATTACCCCTCTGCTATTTCTGAGCTTTCCCCAAATGGCAGGCGGCGGCCGGGATTTCTTCCCGAAAATGGGAGAAAAATGAATTTTCCAGCATTTCTTTTCGCTCAGGATCCACAAATTCCACACGTCCTCTCCACACGAGGTGCTCGAATAACCTGGATGTCAATTTCGGACACGGTTGCATCCACTGATGCGCTGGTTTATCATTTTTACCCTTTTCTTGCATGGACGGATCATCTTGCTGAGATTGGGATTCTAAAAAGAAGTTGAGTTTTAGCGGTTTAAAGAATATTTAAATATTCAACAACCGAAGGTTCAATAGCAATCCCAGAACTTTTAAATAATGCAAAAAATGAAAATCAAAAAATAAAAGCAAAAACGTTTCACACATCTCATTCACAAAAACAAAACATGGATATTATTTACTTCTTTATTTATTATTTATTTTTAAAAATCTAGTTCTGGAGGCTCCCTGTGATAGGCTGGCGACCTGTCCAGGGTGTGTGTCCGTCTCCAGCACCCTCATTAGGACAAGCGGCCCAGAAAAGGACTGACTGACTGACTAGTTCTGGAGGCCATGACGTTGCTCCAAACAACCCTAGTTTTGATTTATTGCAGCGCTTTATTTATTTATAACCTTACATTTTAGTTTACAGTGAACCACAAAACCAATGTCCTTCATTTTTAGTGGACAATGTGTCCTGTGTATGCTAAAAATACATGCATGTCTCACGCTGTCAACGTTTCTATGAAAAGATCCACTCCAATCGTCTCCGTATCTTTTCCAGTCTTACTTTAAGTCCCGGCGCTGGGCTGGAGACGGAGCTGTCTCAGCCCGACTCGTGGAGAAGTGTCGACTAAGCAGGTTTTCTGCTCCTGCCCTACTCAAAGACCTCTGATTCAGCTCATAAATGGATCAGCTAAGGAGCACAAGCAGGTGCTGCAGATAAAGAAAGAACACACGAGCTGGACAGTAGCACAACATTAGACTCGATCACAGCAGAAGGGTGGACAAACGACTGAAATAGGACTGCACATGTCCAGAGGGTTTAACTGTCCTCACAAAACTGGATTAATCCATGGGTCATGACACAGGTATACAGCGTTCCTCCACCTTAAAAATGGGGCCAGAAAAGGTTTCTTTGTGGTTGCGTTAGAAGAACATGCTTCCCTTTAAGAACTTGAAAGCTTCCCTCAAAAACAGCAACCCATATAACATAGCTGGTCTCACCACCATCCTCTAAACCTTCCCTTCACTCTTGCTGGTACCCATCTATCACATATCACTCCTGCCACTCTTTCACCCATTCCAACCTGCCTTCACTCTTCTCTTTTGCTCTCCCGTGCAGGTAAATTGCAGGAACAAGCGACGTGAACGTTCCCTCAACTGTATAAGCTGGTCCTCGAGGTCCAGTTTTGGACCTTTGATATGTCTTTCACAAGAGAAAGAGGCAGATTTGTGCATCTTCATAAGCTTATGTTATTAAATAGACCCGTCTATGTGTGAACGGAGCTTTTAGTTATTTAGTTAGAGTCGATTACGACGGGAGCATCAGGTTCAGTATAAGCCCGTTCAGTTTTTACAGTGTTCCTCAGATTTGTTCAATAATGGACTTTACTGATGCTCCGATGTACAGCATGAGATCGGGTCTCCTACAAAAATACAAGTAAGTGGGTGATTGTAAATAAACAACCAGAAATAGACATGAGTCGGGAGTCAGGTGTTATATAATGGCCTCATTAACCCTGATCCTGAAGAGAAACCGAACAAACTCAACCCTGACATTTGCTGTCTGGAGAAGAGAAGGAGCTGTCAGTTTTCATATATGTAGCTGTGAGATCTGCAGGGGACTAAAAAACACATCAGTCATTAGCTTTTCCTTTTCTGTCCCTTTCAGAGCCACGATAAGTCACAGGGGGATTTCAGACCAAACAATGTTCTCATGTTCTTGTGCCAAAGGCGCTCTCTCTCTCTCTCTCTCTCTCTCTCTCTCTCTCTCTCTCTCTCTCTCTCTCTCTTTATATATATATATATATATGGGTGAAGGGCGGTTCCTGCAGTGAAACAAAATGGAGGTGGATGAGTGATGGTTTGGGAGATCTGGAGTCTAAATTCCAAATTGAAGACATTATTAAACATGAAAATTATCTCTCGGTTCTTCAAAGTCACACAGTTCCTTCTTGTTAATGTAACTCTGGCCAACAGGATGATGCATCCTTCAATCACTCTTCAAAAACAGTGCCAAAATGACTAAATCCAGTCCAAAGAACAGCACAATGTGCTGAGCATCATGTCTTCTCCTCCCCAGCCTCCAGATCTGACTCTCATTGATCTTCATTGGACAAACTTTTCGAAATGATATTTGTGGACATTTCTGGAAACGATGCCGTGAATCTGTGCTTCTGTGATAAAGGGCCGGTTATTCTGATCAAGCTCTTATTAAAGCGCATTCATTAAACTGCACGTTACTGTAAATATAAAATTTTAAATAATGTCAATAAAATTTCAAAATGCACCATCAGTTTCACAATCTCATGTGAAGGACCGTCATTGATTGATCCACCGATCATCGGTTGCATCTTGGGTTACTTGGGGATGGAAAACATCCTGGATAGGTCCATTGTACACACACACACACACACACACACACACACACACACACACACACACACACACACTCACACACACTCACACACAGCCACACCTTGGCTACCATTTAACAGTCGGTCTAACAGTCAGTCCAGTCCTTTTGATGTGCATCTCTTTAGACTTTGAGGAACAGTGAGCTCCTGACTGATGGAGAACATCCATAATCCAGAACCTTCTTCCTCTGAGGCGACAGCATGATAAACCCACATTAAAATGTGCAAAACTGTGTCTCCATAGAGAGCCAAGCTGGGATGCTCCATTTTTTTTTCACATTTTTTTTCAGAGAGCACAGTGATGACCTGCCCCATACTGGGATCTCCTGCTGGAGTTTATTGGTTATACTTGCCATTTGAACCATCCATCACACCACCCAGAAACCAGTGGTCCCTATTAGAGAGAGTATGTCGTTTCCAAACCCAAAAATAAAGGAAGGTTCTAGATATATAGGGCCAGAGTTTGCTTAGGAGGAAGTGAAGGTGAGCAGCAGTGATACTGAAGTGGTGGGAGTCGGTTTGTGGTTCTTCATATTTTATTCAGGAGCCTATAAGAGTGTGTCGGGGGGCCTAAGAGCACACATGTATATCGGCAGCACTTTTCTGTTTGTTTTTTGGGTCAGTGATTGAAACAAGTCTAGGCATGATAGTGTAGGTGTGTGTGCGAGCAGGTGGTGTGTGTGTGTGTGTGTGTGTGTGTGTGTATGCCAGGCGAGCAGTGATTGCAGGTGCTGTTCATTGAGGTGGACAATAAAAAGCCATTATCCACCCTTTGAGGCTGGAGGTAAAATGCTTTTGGAATAATGCAGGAATGCTGGAGCGGGTCACGGCACCAGGTTGGACTATTGCGCCAGCGGTTCTCAGTGGGTCCAGGTTGACTGGCAGCTCTGAAGAAGAAGAGATAATGATGGAGAGAGTGAGAGAATGGCTGGTAAACTGTCAGTGCATCAATTCCTTTACAGCTTTTTGCATTTCTTATATATTTCTCAGATACTCGGTTCCGAACATTGACACTTTAGGAAGCTCGGTACAAATTTGACTGGATTAGCCGTTTAGAGGTCGCCACGGCAGATTATCTGCCCACCTGCATGTCCTCTCTCACCACGTCCATAAACCTCCTCTTTGGTCTTCCTCTTCTCCTCTTTCCTGGCAGCTCCATCTTGAACATCCTCCTCCCGATATACTCCTCGTCTCTCCTCTGGACACGTCCAAACCAACCTTGCTTCTCTAACTTTGTCTTCAAAACGTCCAACTGATCTGTCCCTCTAATATACTCGTTTCTAATCCTGTCCATCCTCGTCACACCCAACGAACATCTCAGCATCTTAAACTCTGACGCCTCCAGCTCCGCCTCCTGTCTTTTCCTCAGTGCCACCATCTCCAACCCGTACAGCATAGCTGGTCTCACTACTGTGCTGTAAACCTTCCCTTTTACTCTCGCTGATACCATCTGTCACAAATCACTCCCCACACTCTTCTCCACCAATTCCAACCTGCCTTCACCCTCTTCTTCCCCAAATTCATCATTTATTTTCAAACTTGAAAATAAGGGCATTATAAGAGCAAATTTTAACATGATTTAAATGCAATTACTCAATTATTACAATCAACCAAAGACTAACATTTTCATCCAAAATCACTTTGAACCTTTTTCCATTCTGACATTAAAGTCAAGTCAGAAAATCTGTGTCATGACTTTCTTCCTCAAACCAAGGCTCCAAGACACATGATATTAAATTCTGAGTCCCAATTTCTGCTGTAAAAAAATGTTAATGTCATTGGAATTAAGAGTTTGGAGGCTGTGATTTCCACACGGTTTGTATTCTTGTTTAGATGACTGAGACATCATTCACATCAAATAAAACGCGTTTATCATTTGGGGAAACAGCGACTTTAAGGATTAAAGACTGGCTGGGAATCAATCCTGTGAAACTCAGCGGAGAGTCCAGATCGATCGGCACCCCTGGAGAGTTACATCATTACAGCTATTGATAAACGCTGACCTGTCACATCATGTTCTGTCGTCCTGTCCCTGCTTCCCCTGTGTGTTAACACCTAAATGCTAAGGATGCATCATGTTTAGGACAGGCTTGTCCCCGGAGGAGACCCACTCATTTCAAGTGCAAATTGGGTGAAAGACTTGTTTGCTAGCAATTAGCTGCCATCAATTGATTTGGGCAAACACCCAATTTAAAGGGTGTTTTTGGCGACACGGTGGTACAGCGGGTCGGGCTGTTGCCTTATAGCAAGAAGGTCCTGGCGTGCATTCCCCAGGTGGGACGGTCCGGGTCCTTTCTGTGTAAAGTGGACATGTTCTTGGTTTCCTCCCGCTGTCCGAAGACGTCATGTGAAGCGGAGATATTAAGTTGCCCCCTAGGTGTGTGGGTGTGTGTGTGTGTGTGTGTGTGTGTGTGTGTGTGTGCTCTGTGATGGACAGGTGACCTGTCCATGGTGTCCCCACCTTTTGCCCTGTGAGAGCTGGGACAGACTCAAATTGGTCATTAAAGCTTTAATTTAATATTAGGATAATCATGAAGAAACCTTTCTATCTATCTATCTATCTATCTATCTATCTATCTATCTATCTATCTATATGTCCATCCATCCCTCAGTGGATCTATCTTTCTGTCTGTCAGTCTTTCTATCCATTAAAAAGAGCAAAGAGAACAGCTTTTATTCTTCTAGTTTGAAAAGGGTTTTTTTTGGAGTAATTTAAAGCTTTAGGCTTTGCCACTAACCTGTGATGGTTGCTGCCTCCTAGCTTTCTCTGCAGCTCTTCACTTCACTCTTCCCTCTTTCTTCTTACATAGAAAAACTCAACCCATCTCTGGCGTTTTGAAACAGAAGCAAAGAGCTGATTAGTTATTCTCGCTCTGCTAAATTAATCATATTTTTGGACTAAATTAAACGCTAATCTCACTACAGGGGACAACTGCTTTCACTCTGGGATCTGAGCCTCGGGAAAGAGCCCTGCGTCGCTGTGGGGTCTGTTTGTCAGCAACACCGAGGGTCAAACCGAGTAACAGACATGTTACAAAGCCATTAAAAGTGGACAAGATGTAGAAGCATGCTAACAACGAAGGACTGCACTTAAAAAAATATTTAACGTTGGTGTTGGAAATGATTCATGAGCGTGCTGCTGGAGCTATCCTCCCGCTGCAAATGATTTATTGCCTGTTTAAAACCCCACATCTTACGATGGTGCATCGAGACTGGGCCTCATCCTGTGCTTGACAGATTGCGTCGATGAGGATGGTGCACTCAGACACACATGATGGCACGTTGGTCTTCAGGAAAGCACTAAGAGAAGGGTTGTCTTATCACGCCGCTGCAGCTAAATCATAACCGTCTACCACTGTGCAAAATAGCATAGCGCTCCACTAATGGAGGGGCTCCTGCCTTCAATCTCGACCTGCGAAAATCCACCCGTTCATTGTTATTGACTTGGGCTCACTTATGCAAATACTTAGACATGATTAGCCCGGTGGAAATGGGCCAGGAGCCACCGCAGTGAATAGAAATGCATGGTCGGACAGAAAATCGGGACATTTTTAGCCAGAACTCAACTCCAGGAGAGCTCAACCTGTAATGAAATGTAACTTAATCCATTCTGAAGGTCAGCGCCTCTGTCCCTTAATGCAGAGGCCCAAAAAATGTAGAGGAACAATCCGATATTCAGCAAAAAAAAACAGCAGGTTCCACTTTGCCGGCCTAGAATATGGCGTGAAAGGAGATCCGGAAAACATACGAATGCACAAACGTGAGACTCGGGCAAATAAGAGGAAGGATCACAGCAGTAAACCAGTAAACCAGTCATCTGTTTTCCAGCATCAGCCTGTCTAAAGTGAGCTTAGGCCATAAAATTAATGTAGTAAATGATCCAAAAAAAAAAAAGAAATAATCCATTTCCAATTCCAATAACTCCATAATTTACTTAAAATATTACAATAATTACGTTGTAATATTAATGAATTAAGAAGAATTATCTCCACTGGTTTGAATCCCAGACCAGTAGGTTACCCTGCGGTTCCCTTGATCAACCCAGCACTGCCCACTGCTGCACAGTGTGATGGGTAATTTACAGAGGAAGCTTTTCATTGCGGTGTGTTCCCAATGATAAAACAGTCACTTTCACTTCTTTAAAGTTTCTTTAACGTCACCATATGGGAGATACGAGACTTTGCTTCTTGCAGAAATGGGTGAAAATGAGCAGAACAGTCTGCAGGACCTGTACTGAGTGATTGCCATGGACTGTGGTAAGCTTTCAGGATGTCTGATGTTTGGATTAGAACTTCCTCCTCACCAGTTCCTGGTTTCAGGATGGCAAGTGACACGTCCATCAAAAACAGCACCCCGAGTTATTCAGCCCGGCGGTGGTCCCGGCAGCGCTCCATATTGTTACAGGAGATCTAATTGTGCTGCGTTTACGGTGTTTGTGTCTAAATGCGAGCGGTTTATGGGGTATCGTGTATGTCACATCATCGCTCATGTTCTCTCTCATCTGTTTAAAATCAATTAGTAGCAAAAGAAGCAGCCGGTATTGTTGATGAGGCAGGACGAGAGCAGACCAGGAAAGCAAGGTATTTTTATCTTATTGTCTCGAAACCTTTTTGCTGAGAATCAAAGCCTGCAGGTTCAACCAGACTAATTACGGCGATGGCTTCTTGTTCTGGAAGAAAGGAACGCCTCGCACACCTCCTGCGTCAGGATGCCATGCATTCATCTTACCATGTATTCATTTGTGTCCTTTCATTTCATCTTCTTTTATCAAAAGGGCTCTTCTTCTTTCTATTTTTCGCATTTTGAGGTCTTTCTTAAATTAACAAAGAGGCAGAATGAAGGCCAAACTGGAGGAAGAGAGAGAGAGAGAGAGAGAGAGAGAGAGAGATTGAGAGAAAGAGAGTGAGAGAATGAGGGAGAGAGAGAGAGAGAAAGAGTTTAAAGGGCATAAGAGAGAGAGAGAGAGAGAGAGAGAGTGAAAGAGGGACAGAGACAGAGAGAGAGAGAGAGAGAGAAAGAGAGAGAGAGAGAGAGAGTGAAAGAGGGACAGAGACAGAGAGAGAGAGAGAGAGAGAAAGAGAGAGAGAGAGAGAGAGTGAAAGAGGGACAGAGACAGAGAGAGAGAGAGAGAGAGAAAGAGAGAGAGAGAGAGAGAGTGAAAGAGGGACAGAGACAGAGAGAGAGAGAGAGAGAGAAAGAGAGAGAGAGAGAGAGAGTGAAAGAGGGACAGAGACAGAGAGAGAGAGAGAGAGAGAAAGAGAGAGAGAGAGAGAGAGTGAAAGAGGGACAGAGACAGAGAGAGAGAGAGAGAGAGAAAGAGAGAGAGAGAGAGAGAGTGAAAGAGGGACAGAGACAGAGAGAGAGAGAGAGAGAGAAGAGAGAGAGAGAGAGGGGGTTTTGATTGCGGAGAAGAAGAGAGAATAGAAGGAGATAGAGGTAGGAGGAGAGAGAGAGAGAGAGAGAGAGAGGAGAGAGAGAGAGACAGAGAGAGAGATGAGAGAAGAGGGATAGAGAGTGAAAGGAGAGAACAGAGAGAGGCGAGAGAGAGAGAGAGAGAGAGAGAGAGAGAGGGGTTTTGATTGCGGAGAAGAAAGAGAGAGAATAGAGAGAAAGGGAGATAGAGAGTGAGAGGAGAGAGAGAGAGAGAGAGAGAGAGAGAGTCGTGGGCACTGAAATGATCCACATGTACTGGGTCTCCACTTCTTTTGCACATTAGCATTTAAGAGAAAAGAAAAAAATAGAAAAACAGATAATCCTCTGATCACCTCCACGTTAATTGCATCAACAACATTATTGTGAAGGTTATTATTTTTCTGACAGTGATCTCGTTCTCTGCTCTCCACTGGAATGTAAGATGGTTGAAACCCAATCACTCGAAAACCTTAATTCACTGTTTTCTCGTTTAATGTGTTTTTGACGAGCAAAGGATGAAGATATTTATTGGTTTTAGTTGAACCGCAGAACCGATTAATCTTCTAAACTTCTTCAGTCCTGGTTCATTTCTAACACCAGCTCTGGGATGTGACGAGTTTGGGCTGATTTTGAGTGTTGTTTCATCAGATAACGAGTCTCATCATGAAAACACAAAAAAAAAAAAAAAAATCATTTATAAAAAAAAAAAAACAAGAAATAAGAACATCATACCAGTATTTACATAGAAGAAAAAACCCAAAATAAAAAAATTGCAAGCAACAAATGAAACAAGGAAGGAAGGAAGGAAGGAATGAAGGAAGGAAGTGAAAGAATAAGACAAAACAACAAATAATCAAAAAGTAAAAAAACTAATGGAAGGGAGGAATGAAGGAAGGAGGGAAGGATGGACAGAAAGAAAAAAAAAAATAACAAAACAATTGAACCAACAAGCCAAGAATATCTAAAAATACTAAGCTGAAAGAAGAAAAAAATAAATACAGAAAGAGCAATAAACAGAATTTTAGAAACAAATGAAATAATATTAAGAGGAAGGAAGGAACAAAGGAAGAATAAGACAAAACAACAAACAATATAAACTGAAGGAAGGAAGGAAGGAAGGAAGGTTCCTCCCGGTGAAGGAAGGATGGAAAGAAAAGAAAAACAATCCATTGAACCAACTTAAACCCAAAATTTAGAAGAAACTAAAGAAAGAAAGAAAGAAGAAAGAAAGAATAGTTGGAACAGATGGAAAGTTGTGATGAAGGGAAGAAAGAAAGAAACCCTGAATGAAAAACTGCAGAAGAAGAGAACTGGATATTGAAAGTCTTCGGTTTGATTGAATCCGGTTTCGCGGAGCTCCATCTTAAGGATGCGAGGCTGCAGGTGTTTTTATCTTTTCTTTATTCTTCGTCCTCCCTTCTTCCTCTTCCGGCCCGACCCGTCTGGATCAGAACTGCTGTGTTGCAACTCAGTATCACTGCAGTAAATCTGACCTGCACCGATGCTCCAGGGAGCTGCAGGTGATCATCTGCTTATCTGCTTAAGGTTTCTGTAGAAGAATTTGATCCACATATACCGTCGGTGATGGCTCAAGTGAGAACACTCTATTCATTGGCCCACATTCACTTCTCCTGGCCTGAGCCAAGCAGAAATGTGTCACCACATCCCAAAGGAAAGAAAATGTGGAGCTGTTTAGTAAACCACCAGCTGAGATATTAAAAATGAGTTGATGTTTCAATTAAATCCCTCTTCGGCACAAAATGAGGCCAATTGCTTTTAATTGAGATGTATTTGCCATCTGCTTGTGACAATGTTCTCCTTATTTCCCTGAAATACTATATTTTCATTGCTCAATAACCTTCAATCCTCTCCATCACTTGGTTCTGGTTCAGTTCCAGTTGGCCACTTTACCAGAAACATCTCCGTCTTGGTGTTTAGAGATGGTAGATCGATTTCTGATGCAGAGTTTGGCTTAGGCATCCAGTAAAAATGATCATTTCCATGTTTATTATTGAGGTTGGAGACCACTCATGTAGCAGGTCACTGGAGGGCAGAACCGTCCACCACCCTAAATAATCATCATCAACAGATGGGACACAGTCTGGAGACTGTATGCCTAGACAGAGAAAGTGATGAGTATCCCATCACTAGACCTCTATCACCTCCATTGCATGTTCCATGTTCTGATTGCTCATCAACTGGTAGTAACCAGCTTTCCTCTCAAGATCTCTTGGTCCTTGTTCAATTGCAGTTGTCCACTTTATCAAAAACATCTCAGCTTGGTGGTTGCCACAGTTCCTGATGCACAGTTTGAGTTCCACTATCCATGGTCAGTTTTCTGATTGGTGGACCACTCATAGCCCAACGAAGGTAGTGGCGGATGTAGGATTTTAACCTGCGACCTTTTGGAGTTCAACCCCTAGACCATCACCAACGACCCATCGCTTCCTTGTTTTGGTTCCAAGCTGCTGGAAGTTTGAGTTCACCAGGTGGCACCAAGGCTCAGAGGAACCTGTTGGTGGAAAAGCGCCAGTGAAGCATGCTTGATGTGAGATATCTTTGGTGAAATGAAAGTTCAATAAAACTAAGATTCATCAGAAACTGAAGTTCGAACTGCTTTGTATGGTAATCAAGTCAAGCGTTTGAGATTGGCTACATTAGTCAGCACTAGTTAGTGGCGGCAGCTTCTGCACTGTTGTGTTTAGCCCTCTTTGGTCGGAGTTCAATTACCAAGACCCTGCCATCGACACTGGCGCTCCAACGCAGATGGCTAGAAAGCTTTGATGTCAGCTGCCTGCAGCCTCGGCTTTGGTTGCATTATGTAATTTCCGTCCATGGCGGAAGCCCAGCTGAGGAGGCTGATGCCGCCTGTCGCCTCTTGCCGCCTGGTGTTTACCTGCGCTCCTCTCCTGCTGCAGAGGGTTCCTCAGGAACTCTGGTACACACAGATAACACGTAGTAGATAATGACTAAAGCTGTCCAGATGACATGGTGGTGCAGTGGGTAGTACTGTCTCCTCACGGAGAGAAGGTCCAGGGTTCGATTCCCAGGTGGGACATGTTCTCCCTGTGTTTGTGTTTCCTAAAAGAGCTCTGGTTTCCTCTCACCTTCCTCCAATGGGCACGTCAGGTGGATTAGAGATGCTAAACTGTCCCCTAGGTGTGAGGGTGTGTCTGTCCCATGATGGACTGGCGACCCTGTCAGTGTGTGTGCCCACCTTTCACCCTGTGAGAGCTGGGACAGACTTCAGCACTCCCCTTGACCCTAATCAGGGCAAGTGGATCAGCAAAAGAGTGAGTGAGTGACCAGGCTAGTGTTAGAAATTCATCTTTGACTCTTTAACTTTATAAAAGGTCTTCTTCTTTATCTTCTTCTTCTTCTTATTCTCCCTCCTCCTCCTCCCCTCTTTCCTCCCTACTCCTCTTTCTCCTCCTCCTCCTTATTCTTCTCACTCCTCTACTTCTTCTATTTTCCCTCCTCCTCCTTCTCCTCCTCATTCTTTACTGCCTTCTTATTCTTCTTCTTCTTCTTCTTCTTCTTCTTCTTCTTCTTCTTCTTCTTCTTCTCCTCCTCCTCCTTGTCATCTTTGTCCTCCTCTCTCTCCTTCTCCCCCTCTTTCTTCTTCTTCTTCTTTTCTCCTCCTCCTTCTTCTTCTCTCCTCCTCCTCCTTCTCCTCCTCATTCTTCTTCTTCTTCTTCTTCTTCTTCTTCTTCTTCTTCTTCTTCTTCTCCTCTTTGTCCTCCTTTCTCCCTTCTCCTCCTC